>CM040997.1:12795092-12843108 GCA_022985145.1 Pangasius djambal
AAAATTTGAGTATTTTTCTATGTTATGTTCATGTTTATGTTCATAAACTTTTTATTTAATAAAATATGTTTTCATAGTTTGTGTTGTCCCTTATTATCAATGCAAAATGGTCACTAACTAAAGAGGATTTATGCTGATATTGCCCAAAAACCCTATTTTGTTCAGGCGTTTCCAAACTTTTGGAGGGCAGTGTATTTGTGGACAGAATATGTATTAAGAATATATGCTATGATTTTTATTTAGCATTAATCATTTTATAATATTATTATTAGTTTAAGCAGAGCAAGCCAGTAGTAAGCAATTCAGCTTGCAAGGCAGTAGTAATAACAGGTTTTCACAAATTAAACTGATGTCTGTAGCTCATGTCTGTAGCAGTATACATTTAAGAAGTGGTAATATTACAAAGCAACAAACTAAATTTAGCCACCAGGATTCAGTTAGCTAGCCAGCTTATATCACTTTGATACTATGGAGGCAGAGAGGAACTTGCCACTGGTGTCTATTTTGTGTGAAAGAAAGACGGAAAGTTCTCTATCTGTTTTTTTATGCTATGATTGGCTTATAGTTCTTACTCTTGTGCTATAGTATTATTAATTGGCTCCTTGTAGTGAGGATTCCCCAATAATTTTTTACATACTTTGGTAATTCATACTGGCTAATGAGGTGACTGAAGATAAGATGGATGTAAACATGAAAATTATGCAAAATTGTAAATTCTGCCAAAATGCTGAGGCTGAGAGGTTTGATTCTGCACTGCAGTACTATGAATCATGAAAAATGTTTAACAAATCAATAAGCCTCCCAAGAATGTAGGCAGATGTCTCAAAGTATAAATAATAAAGAGAATAAACTAGCATTGCTTCAAGGGATTTTGCTAAAGCAGGACTTGCTAAGCAGTACTAAAATGCCGTTTGGGCACAAAGATTACAATGTTATTGATAATGTGGCTGCTTTCAATTCAGTTCATTTCAATTCCTTTCAATTGTGTAGCACTTTTAAAAGCTGCCATTGTTGCAAAGCAACTTCACAGAAATCTGGATGTAGACCTACATCCCTAATGAGCAAGCTAGAGGTAATAGTGGAAAGGAAAAACTCCCTGAGACAATCTGAGGAAGAAAGCAGGATGCAGAAGGACAATGACCAAAAACATACACTTTCAGTAAAATAGGTTCTTCAAGGGTTCTTTAGTATGTAGAAGAGTGACAATTCGAAGAAGCATATGAGCCCTTAAATTGTTATTTTCAGTTCAGAAACTACAAAGACCCATTCTAAGATAGTTAAACATGAACCCAGACAAGCAAACACTGAGCAAACACTTTATATTGTCCTTAACTGGCTGAGAAACAAGCTGCAGATGTTAGTATTCTTTTGAGCCTGTGAGCTGGGCGTGTGCTACTGAGGGAGGGCTGTCAGTGCGGCATGCTGGGACATGAAGTTCATTAGAGAATACTTGTGAATATTATTATTATTATTATTATTATTATTATTTATATTGTTGTGCAGGTTCTATAGTACAACATTACAGAAACAAACAAACTGTTATGTTGTAGATATCTGCTTCTAAAATTCAAATAAGTCTGTCTGTACATCCATGCGTCCATCTGAGATTCTGGTTAGTGCAAAATGAACATTGGTGGATGTATATAGAATCATCACTGTAAACAGCAGATGAACTTATTCGAGTTTGGAATTGATCCAAACAGGATCAAGGTCACAGCAAGGTCAAATGTCTGAAATAGTTTTTCTTCACTAGCTTCCTTCATGTTTGAAGTACATTTTAAGGGTATTTCAGGCATACACATTAGTAAGAAGGAGGACTAGACTTGTTGGCAGTGGAGGCATCCCCATCATCATTATTGCCGTCGAGTTCTACTTATTCCCTATTACATTTGTCCTATTATACTGAGACGAAAATTTGCCAAAAGGGACATGTTTCCTACATAGTTCAGCCAATATAGATATAAATGTCTCAAATAAACCCTACACTTTAAGCTCATAGTGACTATTTCATCTAGAGCTGCAGTACAAAAAAAAACAAAACATTAACTGCCAAATGCATACAGATTTCACAGTGGGTGTCCCACATATTATCACTCTGCCTCTTCTCAACCTGTAAATGGTTGAACATGATGACGAACAGTGGGTAGTAAAAGTGGTAAGTAGGTGATGAGGGAAGCCCTATTCAGTCTGTGTTCCAGCAGTGTCACAGCACAGGTGCAGCACTGATACACTCTGTGTGTGACACAAACAGGAGACCCACAGCCTTCTGACCACCGTATTGTGGTGCTCCTCCAGGTAACAAGTCAAATTATTACTACACCTTAACATATACATCAAAGTTACATACATCTTTCGCTTGCATATGACTGCATTTTAGAAAACACTGGACCTCTTAAAAAACCTCTTAGAAAAGAGATGTGAATGTAATGTATGCTATGCAAGTAGCATAATTTGCTGGTCTGAAATATAGTATATACTTAATTCAGTATTAAGATGTATCTGAACTAGTAGTAGTAGCTCCTAATTTTTAATGATGATATACCGCACTTCTTATTGACAACACTGCAAATTATTTCATCTAATCTGCATTCAGAGGCCACTGAAAGGCATCTACAGAAATACCACATTCTGCTTTTCCTCCCAGATCTTGAGGAATTATGATGCATGAGTGAATTGTAATATTGCTTTGACAGGTATAATAATAATGACTGGAAAGAGCTGAAACTACATTTGTCCCAAATTTCCAAATGTGCAAGTGTGGCTAGAATTTTAATTCAGAGCTGTCATGTTGACATGGAATGTAAAAACTGCTTGTCATTTCTGCAAGTGTATTAGAGCAATAGATCCTAGGGATGCCATTATACAGTCCTCTTGTTTTGGCCATTATCTTTTCTTGAGACAGTATGCTAACTGACTAGAAACAAGCTACCAGTAACAGATACATCTATTTGTAACAGGTAATCCAGTGTTCACTAATCTACTCATATTCCATATCCATGTGAGTTTTGCACAGGATGAAACACAGACTTATATACTGTATTTGGTTATGGACTTTTCAGACCATGTATGATTACTAGGCAGCAGGAGTTTAACATTAGCAGTTAAAGATTTAATCTGAGATATATTTACCATTACAGCCTTCGGCAGATGCTCTTATCTAGAGTGACTTACAGGAGTGCTTTTTTTAGTTTCTATAAAAAAAAAAACAAACAAAACATATCTTTGTGTTAGTAAAAAGAAGTCATGTTCTAAAAATACCACTAAGCTAAAACTCACTGTATGTTTAAGGCTCATTAAAGTGCTAAGTGAAGAAGTTGGCTTTGTTTAAAGACTGCCAGTGACTCAGCTATAGAGACAGCTGAAGGAACTTTATTCCACCACCTTGTCCCAGCACAGAAAAGAGTCTTGATGCATGTCTTACTTGATGCAGGTTAGTGGCTTAAATAGAATATTGTTCAGAGCGAGGTTGAAGGCTTCCGTTAGGTGAGAGCTGGCCCTTTTTTTAGGCAAGCACCAATGTTCTAAAGCCAGTGATGAGACTACAAGAATGAGGTGATGTGGGAGAACTTGGGGAGGTACAAAACAGGCATACAGCTGCTTTCTGGATTAGTTGAAGGGGTCTGATGGTGCACAAGGGAAGATCCACCAGGAGAGATTGCACTAGTCCAATTTTGAGATGACAAGGGACTGAACAAGTACTGAATGAGCTCATTGGAGAGAAATGGTCGGATTCTCTTGGTATTGTAATGCGAAACCTATATGACTTACATCAGTGTAACAAGATCAAAGCAGAGTTGCTTATAAGAGAGCTAAGTGGAACAGGAACTAACTTGCCCAACAATTTCGTATTTCTTTTTTTCTCTAAATAGAAGTGGCCTTTCTCAATACAATATGTAAAAGACCTCTTTCACAAGTTTTTATAACAGGAACATTAGTGAAGGTTCTAATGTGACATATAATAACATTGGATTAGTAAGCATCTAAAATATTAAATCTTGCATAGTTTAATTTCTGTAGATTCTACATTAATAGACATTGAATACTGATTTATTACAAATTGCACCACTCTCTATAATCAGTGAAAAAAAAAACAGGCAATAAATAATGTCCTTAAATGTGCAATTCAGTAGTTTGTCTTCACCTTAGCCACAGAGCACATAGATGGTATTTTACAAAGGTGAAAAGGAAAATGGAAGCCTCGTTAGTAACATTTTCACTCTGCTATTAAAAGAACATATTAGTGAGTAAGCCAAGTGTGCTTTTCTTGCATAATTTTGACTCTGGAATTATAGACTACTACCACCACTGGTCCACTGAACATGTAAGTGTGGTTTATCATGGATATGCAAGCCCTTTTGACCATATCTTTCTCCACCATAATTGAAAACGATTTATTAAATATTGATTGACAGTGAGCTATTAATGAATTATCCTGTGGATTCATTTGGCAATTGTGCAGGCTCAAATTACATACTAGACACTAATAAAATCAATGGATATCTTAATTGACATCATTTGTTCCACTTGCTATGCCCTAAGCTATTAACCTTCTGGGCTGATTTAGCACAAAACCACAAGCCAGCTTTGCCTTTTTGTTTTGTAAGCATTTCATATTTGAGTATTGTGCATATCTGTGTAGCGTATGTATGGAAACTATTTTTTTATATATCAATATTTTTTACAATTCTCTTAAACCTAGTGTGTCATGCAGGGTCAGTGCTCTGGTGACATGTTTTGATGATATGATACTGTCTTGTTCTGGGTTTAGCGCTGTTAAGAATTTCTTATTTAAGTTCATGTAAGCCGTTTATATTTGCCTGGGTGTCATTTTATATATATATAGGATGCACTACTGTGAAACTGTATGTTCTTGTCCTATTGACTAAAATATTCTTGTATAAAGGCATTTCTGTAAATTGATGAATCTTTATTTTGGGCACACCAAAGTATGTTTATAAAATACATACAAAAAATGTTGTATAAAATGAAAAATATAAAGCTGGTTTAGTAGCATTCTAATATTAATAATATGGTAATCCCAATATCATACACTCTTTACTGTTAGCGAAAAGTATTAAATACAATATACTAGACCAATTAAAATTGTTAAGCTCTTAATCCTGATTTATCTGTTTGCAAACAGGGTAAAATAAATATCCATTTAGATTTCCATCAATCACTGAACTTACATCCTCTGACACCTGTCTGTCAAATGCTGTTTATTACTACAGGACGTTTATTAATTTATTTATTACACTGGATCTTGGATATACATATAATTTTCAGGGGAGGCCCTGCCTAGTCTTATGGCCTGACCAACCCCCATCAGTTTTTCAGTCATTTGCTAACAATGTCCTTTGGGACTTAGTTGGCAGGTCAGTGATTGTAAGCTTGGATCATTTTTTAATATACTCTGCCAATTTCCACAAACATGCCCAATATGTTACAGTCCACAAATGACATTTTGCTCACGGTTTATTCATGAAAGCTGAGAAAACCAGATTCCTCTGTTCTACCTTTCAATTCTTTATTTTTTATGACTACACTATGAACTCACATGGGAGCCACACCCTATCCGGCGAATCAGGAAAGGTTATGACCATGTGGATTAATCCTGGACTTGATATGAGAGACATTTTGCAATTAATGTTCATCACACATAATTAAAAAATTATTCATACTTAATTGTACGGTATTGTGCAAGTGTTTTTAAAACAAAGAGGCATGGTTATGCTTCATTATATATTTATTGTGATATAACTGTTTATTTTCTCTCTTTCTCTCTTACTTATAATAGTTACAGGAGTGCATGGCATTGAGTCGAGTGCCCATGTGTGTTTGGTGTAGTGGAAGAGCATCAAGGTACAGACTCCATTACATTTAGCATTCTAAACTCAAAATAAAATAGGAGGGATAGGAAAAATATGGACTCACATGCAACCAAATGAGCTATATACCAGCTTGATACCAGCTTTGCACCTGCACAAATACCCTCATGTTTAGTAGCAGCAGATTCTGATATATGTAGGTAGTTCTAATGGGTTAACACTATGATGTCATTTCCCATTTCAGCGCAAAATATTGCATCTTGTCAACCTATAACAGGAAAAGGATTCTGAGGGTTCACATTTACAAGAAAGACAACAGAAGAATTGTGACTAAGTGTAACCTTGACAATATTAGCTCTACTATTATTTTAGGATTTACAATCACACATTTCACTCTTGAGCTGTTCATAAACACTAGGAGCCACAGGCATTCTACTTGACATTTCTGTTACTTTCTGAGCAGGAAATGAACTTTAATTAATGTTTCTGGATATACAGGTGTTCCCTGATGGCCAGAACTGTCAGTTCATATTCTTAGCACTGAAAAGGCTTCAAAGTTTCAAAGAAGCACCAAAGAAAAGATTCAACAAAATCATGCCAGGTATCTAAAGCATGTTTGTGGTGCACCTATGAGTGTATCAGCTACAGCAACAAAACCCCAATGCTCCTGCTGGGTTTTGACTGGCTGTCAACCAAAAACAAAAACTTGTATAACTTTATCTTCAAAGTGCACCTTTATGTAGGATTGTGTCGCTACAAGATAGTTGAACCTAAGGTAATAATAAGGTGGCCATTGAATGCATGAATATTTATCAATATAGTCATTATAATCATGTAATACTTTGAGTAATGCAATAAAACAAAGTGCAATTCAAAGTAGCAGCTGAATACATCTTGTCACACTACACCGAGCAGCTCGAGCAGTGGGAAAAGGAAGACCACAAGCATAACTGACAATCACATTGTCATCTTCTGGGTACCTTCATGATGAAAAGTAAACCATGAAGACCCTATATAAATATTCATCCAGTGACAGGGGAAAATATGTTGTTGCTTTTGGTTATAATGATAAAGGTACTGCAGGCCAGATTCTTCTAATCCCAGTAATAGATATGAAGTGAAATGATTCTACACATAGTTAACATTACTTACTGCGTTAGTTAGCATTAATAAACCAGAAGTAATGTTAATGTAACAAAGTAAGCTAACAAACATATTAATTGATGTTTGTTTAAATGTTAATGAAATACAACTGGATTGGTTAATATTTTTCAGTCCATGGCTGGAAATAAATTCCACATACGTTAGCAAAAATGTAGATAATTTACTGAACTTCTTGGTATTCAGCTTCAGTTCTGAATTTTCCCACCTGACAACCACAAACATGTTCATTAAGGTGTTGGTTCATATTGCTCACTGCAGGCTTAATTTGACTCATTTAAGGGATTGAAACATTTGTTTTATTATTTAATACAGTTCAATACAAGTTTTTTTTTGTTGAAGTTACTTATGATGTAATAATGCTGAAGTCTGTGGTTTGTTCATGTTAACAAGTGTGTTCAATAATGTCAGTTAAGGAAACCTTCATGTGAAGCATTACCCATCTCAAACCATGACACCGCATGATATTAGCTGAGTTTAGCAAAGTTGTCTACTTTGTACCAAGATATTTCTAATGCCAAATATTTTCTGGTGCTCTCTGCATATTTAGTTCACTTCCATACACTTCTACATAAAATAAGGCAATCATCTTAGAATATGTCTTGGGCAAGTGGGTCCACTAAATAGCCTGAGATTTTATAATGAATATCACCAAGTCTCTTTGTAGATCTGTGCATAAAAATCCACATTTCATATTTGCACCTGTGAACCCTCTGTGGCACACATTATAATACTACTGATTAAACACACTTGTACGGTTTTTTTTCCCGTTAAAATAGAATAATTAAACAATCAATATTTATTAAAAATTATTTTGAGTGATTTTGGAGTTTGTTGCCTCGCAGCTACATTGTACTATAATGGGAACTATTGAAACAATAGGAAAAATATTTTTAACACATCAATTTGCATTCAACTTAAACAAGCACGTGAAACAAGATGCAATACATAAATTGAAATTTTCAATTTTACAAATCATTGTTTAATCATCCTATTTTAATCATGCCTGCCACTCTACATCCTTATTCAGCATCATCATCATCGTCTTCCTCATTCTCACTCTTATTTTCTCCCTGCAGACTTGATAACATCACTGTACTTTCATCTTCACCCTCATCATCATCCATGCCACTAAGCGCGACCTCTGCAAGTTCAGTGGAACAAAGAGGCTTATATATACATAATTGAATAGTGTTTTATAATTCTAACATAAGATATGAAAAAAAAACCTATATAAATAATAAAAACAGTTAATTCATGGCCATAATACAAAAACGTTTATATTATTCTAACTATGTTTGTTTGCAGATGCAGTACTGATATAACTGTGGCCTTGTGTGGTATGTTGTTTCCTCAGGGCAGCATGCACCATTTTGGTAATTGTAACACATTTATATTTACCTGATATAAAGTTATTTAAAATACATCTCAACTTACCAATAAACATGGAACTTTTTTTTTTTTATCTTAATCAAAAATGACTGCAACATTGGTTAAAGGGTCAATTTTTACTACAGAAAATATGGCACTGCAGCATATGTGCGTACCTGCTGAAAGAAGATTGACCTTGGCTGCCAGTGGATCATATAACCAATTTTGCATCTCTGTTAGTTAGTATTGTGTCCTCCTTGATGAAGAAGGGACTTGTTGCTGTTTTTTTGTTTCAGCAAGCCAAAATTGTTCATGTTGCCTGGAGGGAACAAGGTACCATAGAGGGTTTTTAAATAGGAAATTACATTATAAATTACATACAGTACATGGCTAACATTAGCAACATCACTGTGTGAGTTCATATAATTTCTTGTCACTAGTGACAGTTTCTGGTATTAGTGATAGAAATTAATTAATGCAAAATATAAATATATATAAATAAATAAAATAAGTAAAATAAATAAATAAATAAATAAATAAAACACATATCAGCTCTCTGACTTGGTAGAAAAGTCAGTGAGTACCCTTTCCCCTGCTCCTCACCTGAATTCAGCCCAACATAGGCGGTGCTAGTTCAGTATTTTCTGTGACTAGAATGATGAGTTCAAATCACAGGACTGCTTTAGAGTCAGAGTTGGGGCCTTGAGTAAATCTCTTGACCCTCAAATGCTCACTACAACAATATATACAGTATACTGCTTCTTTTAAAAAAAAATCACATCTACCTAATGAATATATGCAATGAATAACTGACATGAGGGAGGCATATTTATCAAAGAGCACCTTGCGCAAAAATAGGTCATAGATCATCGTGACATAGGTCTAAAGTATACAGAAGCATACTGAATAGAAATTAAATACTAATACTCCAGTACCTAATATGTGACTATAAAGGGTACAATTGTACATACATGGAAAAAGAAAATAATAAAAACTACGCCAGGCTGTGTATTTTATTACTAGTTGATGAATTATGTGGAGCACAGATAAAGACATATTATCATTAATTAACAATAAACAAATAAATATATATGAAGAAGAATAGCTAGGTGTAGGAAGCAATATGCCATGGCATATCATGAACATGGGAAATAGTTTGGAAGAATTTTTTTAGCTGCTTATATATAAAGACAAACAGCTTTATCGTTGTACAACTATACAATTAAAGTATATGGTAATTAACATTACTTAACAGTACTTATATTCCATCTGAACTTTCTTTGAAAATTGTTCTCTTGAAATAGTATATGTTTACCCGCTGTTTTTGATAAGTCCAGGCTTTTTTGAGGCTTTTGCCTCATGTCAAGTCAAACATAACTTTTATTGTCATTCCAGTCATACACTTGTATACAGGGGAATGAAATGCCATTTGTTCAGGACTGTGATGGAGCACACAACAATACAAGAGCATGGCACATGGCACAAAGGATCTGAAGTGCAGAAAGCATATGAAAAACATGTGCAAAGCAAAAGGGAAACACATGTGCAAAGACAAAGTAACACAAAACAATAAATACACCAGACAGGCCATTATAAAGTAAACCACAGTATATCAGAACAGTTTCTGGGGTTTTAATATTTTCTTATGTGACATTATTTAACCTTTTTTTAAAAAAATGATTACAGTCTTTTCTTTCTGCTTATATTTTAAGCCTAGTTAGCTTCATGATACAAGCTTATTAATGAATATGCCCTAATAAAAGTACATCTAACTACCTCACACTGATTAGGTCCAGCTTTCATTTTACTCGTTCCTAATTAAAATGTGAAAGCAGTTCCACTTATTTTGCGCAATTTTTTTTTTCCAAATATCTTTATCTGTAATAAACAATTTGCTTCTTTCTTGCTTCCTCAGACTAACATTCAAAACAATATACAGTATAAGATTATTTATAATTATATTATACTTATTATATAAGTATTTAAGGGGAATAGCTAAAATTCTACATTTCAGTATCTTTAAAACTTATTTAATACTTTGATAAGACACTACTCATTTTATTTATTTTTAGCACATGATTATGATATGAATAAATTGGTTATTTTAATAATGTTATTTTTACAGGGTTTTTATAGATTCTGTGGGGTTTCAAATACAAGCATGTAAAAAACATAGCAGGAACATTTTATGGCATGCCTAACAGCTGGTGCCGGTTTTTTAAACGCTGCTGTAAAATAGAAGCTGATCTGTTCCACGACACACACAAGCAAAAAAAAGAAGCTTCATGAATGCTTTTGGAGAGAAATTTTTAGTAGTCTTCAACTGAGTTGTCTCTTCTTATTGTTATGGATAAAATGATTCAGTCTATTTATTTAGTGAATATATACAAAGAAATGGAAGAAATGGACAAGGTTTTAAAGCTGTCAGGAAAACACCACTTTATCCTTGCATCTGTGTTAAGACAGTGTCTTGGCAGGTGGTAACATACATGCATATATGAGGAGTTAGCGCTGTAAATGCAAACATTGGTATTCAGACCTCAGATGAAACTACAGGCTTACCTGCCGCACATACGGTTGCACATCCAGCAGAGGTACAAGTTACTCTGACCTGTTGTCCTTGCACGATCCTGACTCAAACGAGTAGCTGTATTAAATCCAGCGCAAGTGTTAGTTAGATAGTTTGAAACCACTATATTTATCCCTGATATGTGTGTATTGGGAATACATTCATGGAAAAAAATAACTATGGAATGCCAATCAGAGTTAATATGAAATACACATGTAAACATGACAGTTTACTCACATGAATTGTCCTTGTGGGGGGTCAAGAGGTTTTTTGTTCTGCATAGAGAAGCTTAAAGGAGATCACATCTTGAATTAAACACAAAGAAGCCTTTATTTGTCACATATACATCATAGCACAGTGAAATTCTTTTCTTTGTATGTCCCAGCTTGTTAGGAAGCTGGGGTCAGAGCACAGGGTCAGCCATGATGCAGTGCCCCTGGAGCAGAGAGGGTTAAGGGCCTTGCTCAAGGACCTTGCTCAAGGACCCAGCAGTGGCAGCTCAGCAGTGCTGGGGCTTGAACCCCTGACCTTCAGAACAGCAACCCAGGGCCTTAACCATTGAGCCACTACTGCCCACTTTGCTTTCCTCTCCTTTCCTTTCCTTTCTTTTCTTGTGTAAATTCTGACGTGGTAATAATTTAGAGAATTTTAATTTTGAAATTGTAAACACATCCACAATATGAGAGAATAACTGCTTTCTGGTCTTGAAAGACTATATCTATATGAAGAGCGGTGATTTATTGTGTTGTGGAATTACTAGCATTACATTACAGTCAGTCAGTATAGGTACACTTCTTAAGCTTCTTTATTTACGCTAATTCATGGCTATTCATGCCCCCTAGAAAAGTGTGATTAAGAGAACTTCCCCCATTTAAACATTGGCATATCATTTGAATGTAAGTTTTCAACTCTAAAACAACAAATCGTGAATAGGAGTCCTGGGATGGCCAGGGGGCAGTCTTTATAATCACAGCAGCAGTTCTTAGGAAGTGAAAGTGTGCAAGTGAGATTATCCATAGCAGCAGGAGGAGGGCTCCAAGAGGAAACTGTTTGTTAGGTATGATGAGAATTTACAAAGTCAAAGGATGTGTATTGTGATTGCTGTGCAAGTGGGGACTCCGGCAGGTCTACAAGAACATAACTAAAAGAGACATGAGCTTCCTGCCACTCCACAGAGTTTTTGAATGTCAGACCCCCTATTGTGCTGTTCCATCCACGTCAGTGCAGACACCAGAGATAACCAGCAAATTACACTTGTGC
Organism: Pangasius djambal; assembly: GCA_022985145.1. Taxonomy (NCBI): domain Eukaryota; kingdom Metazoa; phylum Chordata; class Actinopteri; order Siluriformes; family Pangasiidae; genus Pangasius; species Pangasius djambal. The sequence continues at coordinate 12,807,282 of CM040997.1, forward strand.
TGCCATGAAAAAAGCCTGTTCTCAAATGCAACAAATATGGCCAAATAGTGTGTGAATATATTAATAGTGAAAGTCTTACTGAATCCCCACAGTTGTAGTATTTGAGCTGCCCCATACACACACAGTCACAAACACACAAACACACACACACTTTCTAACATTTCTGCTCTAACTGCCAGATAGCTTGGCAAATCATTGCTCATTTTTCTTGACATTTCTGTTATAATACCAAATGTCATACACCACCTTCAAGTTATATCTGAAAGAGAAAGGGTCATGGCAATACTATTTTTTCCAAACTATTTCCTTTTTGATTTTGCGGAAAGTTTTGTATTGTTGAAATGCAATGGGATAAATCTACATTTTATTTTTAATATTTTGGAGGTCTAATCTATATGTCTAAATTATGAATTAGAGACACTTTCCCATGACTGTCATATACTTCAGTATAACTTAACTACTACATTACAGCAGAACTACTGTATCACTAGGCATGTAAAAAAAAAAGGCATTGCAGTAGCATCTGCACCATGGTAAAGGATATCAGACATAAAATGCAATAGTGCAGTTCTTGGTTTAGAAAATACATTTAGCTCAGCAATGACTAAACCGTAACTCACCTTAGATACATAGGTGAATCTCACAGATTATATATACCCAAAATCTAAATCTTACTTTACATTACAGTATACTGTATATCATGTCTACATTGGATTTGATTTAAAAACACAACAAAGTCTTGAGTCCATTTAATGTCTCTCAGTGTTCGACTATCCAGACGTCCTCCACCCAGTGCCACAGCAACATTTAGCATAATCTAGATATCGTTTCAGAACTCAAGATGGCTGTATTGCTTGGCTGTGACTACTTACAACATATACATCAGTTATCATATTCCAGTGGTTTAGTCATACTGGAATTGTTTTTAAAAAAAATTGCTAATTTCTTTCCTGTTAAAAGCATATTGCTTCGTTTTAAGTTTTTTTTTTTACAATCTAAAAAACAAAAAAAAAACCCAAAAAAACAGCTTCTCTACAGGGCAGAGGTGTAACGCAATGCCACTATCTGTATCTAAACCCAAAGTGGTCATGGTCTATGAATTTTGGCTTTGGCAGTTCATAGACCAGCGATATCATTCAAGTTCATAATTGGTCTTAATTAGAGATTTGCACAGGACTGTATTTTTAACAGAGTTATTTTTTTGTACAATAATATATCTTCTAATGAATTTAGTTCATTCCATTTCCCAAAATATAAACAAACTAATGATGAAGGCAGTTACTAAAATGAATGAATGAATGAATGAATGAATGAATGAATGAACACTATAAATGCTGCACCAGTCTGAGTCTTTCTTTGTCCCACAAACACCTAAATAGGATGTCTCCTTTGTGCATTCATATTTGGTCACATTCCCTGCTTATTTTACATTTTTATTATTACAGTACTATTTACATCATTTTACTGCAGATGCATAGCCAGTATATAAATGAAACCTTTCTTGTTTTGTTGCCTGAATGAATGTACTGTATTACAGAACAGAGTGACAGAGTGAAAAAACTCATCTATAATGTGAATCATGGAGAGGAGAGAGCCAGGAGGCAGTCTTCTGTTACCAGCTCCTGTGCCAGCCTGGACAGCCACATGCAGCTAGGGCACCTGGGCATCTCCCCCTCTGATAGCACATCCTGCCAGTTTCCTCTACTTGTACTTCCTTTCCTCTAATAGGACCAATGATGTGACCAGTGGGTCCCTCAGTTTATCATTTTTACTCTCCTTTGCTCCCAGTGATATAACACAGTCTCTCTCCTTTTCTCTCTTCCTTCCTCTCTTGCTCAGTATTCCTCTCACAGAGCAGTGGTAAAAACCATTTATGAATTTTATCTACTCTTTCTTTCAGAAAACTTTTTTGTTCTTTATTTCCCTTCATATAGTTTTGATACAGCAATTAAAAAATAATGGAAATAATATAATTTTTCTGATACATATTTGTCATACATAATGCATTTCTTTCTTTGTATTCATCATAGATATTGTTTTTGGCCACCATTGTTGGCCACTGGACATCTTAGTCTGACCTGAAAGGGCATGTAAGACATACACTGTAAAAATAAATAAATAAATAAATAAATAAATACTTTGCAAACTTACAGTGATTTACTGTCAGCAGAGTTGTTAGTTACTGTAATTAATATTCAGAACAATGTTACTGCATTGTTTAAATGTACACTGTACTGTATTTTAAATAGAGAGTGAACAGTGAAAATGAACAGTGATATAATCAGTGGGTCACAGTCCCACAAGAGGAAACCTAACCTATATGAGTTATCTCTTTAAAATACTGTACCAAGCTAGCTAGAAATAGTCAGCTACCTAGCTTGGCTAACATTACCTAGTGTTGCCAAGTTTTACCCCTAGTTAAATTTGTTACCCTAAAACTAGTGAAACTATGCCCTTTTTTTAAACCAAGGGTGAAAGAACTATGAAAGAAATGAAACAATAAGTGTTTTTAGTGCCTAATCTTACAGTAAAGTTTAACAATACTGTGAGTTTCATGTGTAATTGTAGCCATATAGTGTCCTTTGAAATCCTTCGAAATTACAGCACATTGATTCTTTGTTTAAAAAGTTGCAAGGATTTTTTCAGAAGAAAATGTGTTGAATATTTTATTACCAGGTAAACATTGCTAATAGGCATAAACATTCACAATACTGCAGAGATTTTTAAACTATGGGTCTAAGCTCAGCAGATTCTTATTACGTTAACTTGTACAGTATGTCTGATTTGCCCATATAAATGTCTTCTATACAGAAATATTTACTTACATTTGTACAAGTGTTGAACATTTATATACAAATTAGGGAGGGATGACTTTTTGGAGACTAGTGGTCAGTGGAAGACCTTCATATGTCTATCATTTTGTAGAACTGTTTTAGTAGAACATTTGGGTAAATAATTGTGTGCCAAAACAATGTATTTGGTAGGGAAGGTGGCGTTAGGGGCAGCAAAAGCATTATCCCATAAAGCAAGGGTGACATGTACAGTATGAGTTGCAGCACCTGAACGAAGGCAAAAAAAAATCCTACAGCTCAGAAAATTTGTTATCACAAGAATTGCTTGAGGTTGGACAACATGGGATAAACTTAATTGTTATCTTTGTCCAGTGTTATTGTTCTTGTGTCTTCTTTATTACACATTTTCTCCTCTGAGGCATTGTAATTGTCATGCTTTATGCATCACTGAGTTTAATTCTGTCAGTAAATGAAGCTTTGATGTTGGGTAACATACAGGTCATGCAAAGAAATTAGCATATAGAAATTAGATGTTGTACTGAGATTATGAGAAGAATACACTGCCAGGGAAAGTACAGAAGTAAAACATTAGAAAAGAAATAGCAAAACATGCAATTAGCTCACATTCAGCCATCTACATGCTGTCTGACTAATCAAACAAGATCTCTTTACGGTTCAGTTAAGTCACTAATGAACTATGCATGTTTCAGAATGAAACAGACATCAGTGGAGTATGCACAGTTCAGAATTTTTTTTTATTAATATTTGAATACATTTTTTTTTAAAATTAATAGCAGTTGGGTATTACATGACGATGTTGTTGTTGTTCTTTTGGCTGCTCCCGTTAGGAGCCGCCACAGTGGATCATTGGTCTGCGTGTTTGATTTAGCACAGTTTTTACGCAGGATGCCCTTCCTGACACAACCCACCCCAATTTTATCTGGGCTTGGCCTACCCACTAGTCCTCCAGGGACCCAGGTACTACATGACATTAAGCATTAAAAAAATTCCGAAAAAAACAACAACAGCAACAGCAACAATATTAACAAAACAGAGCTCAGAAAATTATTTTTTCCACTAAACATTCCATGAAACAAGCTAAGCTGATAAACAAAATTTAATATTATAATATTGATAGCAGTTGAAATGCAAGAAAATGCCAGCCCAGAGACTAGGCCAAATCCCAAAAGATTTGCTGCTCCTTACATACGTACACTACATGGAACGAAAGATAATGGCTTCTACACTCAGTGTAATGCCAAGAGAGATTTCTTGGCACCTTGCCATTTAGGATTTGTCATGTGACTGGGCTCAGTAGCTAGCTCGCCTGAGGTTTAGCTAATCAGTCTTTTCCATTACAGTTCACAACTGTTCATCTCGGTCTGTGTCCAAGCTGAAGCGAAAGACATATTAGTAATGCCTATTAGTATTAGCCAGAGGTTCGTCCTTTTAGGGCACAGAGTACTCACTGGCATAGACATAGAAAACACAGTGTATATCTGAATGGTGTAACCTCACAATACCTGAAATTTTGGTCAATTATCATCCACCACACCGATTAAGCCTCAATCAAGTGCAGAGCTTTTTCCTACAAAGGCCCACAGCAATGGAATAACCATAAAATGAATGTTTTGGCCTCAATCTAAATCATTTGGTTAAAATCTTTATGTTTAGTCTGGATTCATCTTTTCTGCATGTACATTTTTACTGTGCATGGACCGACATGGATACCCTAAAGGTTGGACTTCCTCAAAACAGTTTATGCTCAAGACTTACCTTTGCTTCAGTGGATAATCTAACTGGTAAACTAGATTTGTACCTTCTAACAACTGTTTTAATCCTAAAAATGTCCCTTTGCTCACCCAAGGACTCCTATTCACAATATGCTCATACTGAACATCCTTTTAACATACGTTTGTATACTGAAATGATTTATAAACCCAGCCTCCAATGTAGGAGGATAGGTTCCCCCCCTTTTTTTTTATTATTCTTGTTCATCTCAAGGTTTCTTCCTCATGTTGTCTGAGGGAGTTTTTCTATGCGACTGTCGCAACTGACTTGCTCGTTAGGAATCTAAATCGACCTTTTGATTTCTGTAAACCTGCTTTGAAATATATAAAACAGAATAGAACTGAACTGAACTTAAGTGGACTATATTTAATAGATCACTGAAATAGACTTGTAGACAGCACATGAGTATCTGCCCTGTTTTGTACAGATATGGCAAGTAACTAATACAAAATAACCCAAATCTCCTCTGTTTTATCACATTATCGTATTGACTTTGGAATTAAAGCATAGTTGGCCTTATTTAGAGTTGATGACTTACGTTAGTGACTTAATCTTGAAAGTTACATAAATATTTAAGCAGGGAAAGTTATGCAGCTGCTTAAATAGATTTTTCTGGATGGCCCCTTCAGATTACTAAAATTATTCATGCCGTCGTGGTTGCCAGATTTTTTTTTTCTGTCTTTTTTTTCATTACTTATTTACAAAGTGACTGTCTCTTTTTTATCAAAAGGTAGGACTTACTGTATATCACACAGCTACCATGTAGTGTGTAACACACTCCCTCATTCTTATTTTAATTCCTGTTCACCAATTAAATACATTTTGTATTTAACAAAACCACAAATACAGCCACAGAAAGACACGTTTAGGCCTTTAAACTCAAGATTTCCCTAATCTGCAGTATCTGAGCTAGGTTTGACCTGGGACAAACCTTGCATTAATTTAACAGCATGCTGTGTGTCAATTAAACTTTTGAAAGTTTAGTCTTTTGAAATGTCAGCTTTGCTGAAGTGTAAATCTCTGTCACTGTTTATACAATATTTATACTTTCCATATCCAGCCTTAAGAGAGTAAGAGAAGTAGCATGCAATATTCATGCATGAAAACTCAAATGTTTGAAGGATAACGTTTTCTTTCCTTTGAAAGTAAAACAAAGTTTGGCCACACAAGATAACCTAAAAACAATCAAGAGACTGACATAAGCACAACAAATATTTTAGATTCATTATTATTTGTTTTTATGTTATATTCATGAACAGCAAGTACCAAGCTGCACGTCTGCACTTGACCATTAAATTTCCATCAGCAGAATTTGAGCAATATGACATATATGATGGATTTAGAGTGCTGATGCCAATCAAATGAAATTTGAACATAGATCGGGCAGAGGGCTGACTCGTACCTCTGACAGGTTATTGTGATTAGATTCTTCGCCTTCCTTGGCAGGTCATTACAAACTCATCTCCTTTTCCAGTCCCAGCAATCCCCACAACCTATGAATTCCACTAATGTATGGAATGCTGTCCCTGCGACACAGGCATAATTGAATATTTATATATATCAGTTTGCAAGACATCTGTACACCTTCATAGCAATTAACTCCTAAAATATAGGATACATTTACTACAAAAATTCTACAAATGGACACATTCTCCATTTTCCATTCTGATTACATACACACAGCTTATTTAATAATAATAATAATAATAATAATACAAAAGGCGATGATTTATTAATGCTCACGTTAATGCATTTTTTTTTCATTAATAACATAATCATTCATTTTAACTATATTTTTATGGGGCACCTCCCATATTCACAGCTAAAGACCATTTATCCCTTTAATAACTTTATATTCTACTAACACATTCTGAAAGAATTCTGAAAGAATTTTTACAACATACTCATAAATATTCAATGTGAATCAACTTGTTAGAATGTCTTTAAAAGATGGATATATTCATAAATATTTATAATTTTCTAATTATATGCTAATGCTAAAGCTCTTTCATTGTCAGGGGAAAACAGAATTGAGCAGACATATTGTATTCAGCTAACCTAATCCTAACTTTATTATTAACTGTTTTTGATGCATGCTTATATACTTTATTTTATTCCTATGTAAAGCACCTTCAGAGGCCTTTTTAAAGGTGCTGTATAAAATAAAGTTATTATTATGATTATGATTATTATTATTATTATTATTATTATTAGCACGTTTGCCTTACACCTCCGAGGTTGGGGTTCAATCCCCTGAATCCCCTGCGATACACTCCAGGCTCCCTGTGACCCTGTGTAGGATAAGCAGTGCAGAAAATGGATGGATGGATTTTATTGGGCCACTCATTCTGAAGCACTTCTGTCGTTAAGAAGAAAAAAATAGTCCGTTGAGAAAGCCATGCTTCACTTACCTGCAGTAAAGAAGGAGAGGTATAGTGGCAGCTTTATCTGCATCTACTGAGCCTGATCCAGCTACTAATCCACCAGCTGAGTTACACAATAGATAGATAGATAGATAGATAGACAGACAGACAGACAAATAAACAAACTGTGGAACTAATCCAGTGTTTGGTTTGGGGGGAAAAAAAACCTCATCATTTTTAGAGTGTAATTTGGTTTAGACTTCAGTGTCTAGAAGAGTTCAGAAAATAAATCTTCAAAATCTGTAGTTATATTTTTGTTTCCATATGCCACAAATTGTAAGCAGGCAGCACAATTTCCTTTAAACTTCAGGGAGCTCATTTACAGTCAACCACACAGCTATATCATATACATAAATGCCTCTCAACTCATCCTGATCACTGAATTAAAGGAAAGAACAAAAAGTAAATAAGAAAATGAGTGTGTGTGTGTGTGTGTGTGTGTGTGAGTGTGAGAGAGAGAGAGAGAGAGAGAGAGAAATGTAATTCCCAGACTCTTTAGTTCAATCATCTTGGGTAGAGAGTTAATTACTGGTGTTAACTAGCTAATTATCAAATGATGAATAGTGTTGACATTCCCCTGAGACAGTGCTAGAGTAGCAGCTGGTGAGACTCAGATTGCTTGGTGCAGCACAAGCAAGAGTCTTTACCCCAGATAAGTTCACAATGACAACTGTATGCAGTCATTGTAAGCGGGTCTTTCAGAGAAGCCGCACAGCCTGGACACCTACAGGCAACAGATCTCAGATGACAAACTGAACAATTACACTCCTTTGACAATACTTCTCTAACTTCACTTCTCAGTGGGATGTGATTCAAATAATTTTATACAACGGTTGGTTCTGGTCCACTGATTTGATTGGTCGAGCGATGTTCAAGGAGTGCCTGTATTTCCTATAGCTGCACTGGGAGGTGTCACTGTGTGTATCAGTCTGCTGGTCTGTGTTCACCGCGTAAAACTCCACATTCTAGTTCTTAACCATTACTACAGTAGTGTTAGCAACATCATCAGTGGACATGGCAAACAATACTTTTCAGGAATATAACTTTTGGCTTAAAATATGAAAGCTCGTCGAATGAACATGCAAAGGAAGAAGGGATTACAATTAGTGATGCCAATTTTACCAGATGTACCTTTAACAGGAAGGTACTATCATGACCCAGCTAGCTGATGTGCTATAAAGTGAGCATGGCTTCTTCGGGATCTAGTTCTGCTAGAGGAGCAAAAATAAACAGAACATTTGGCCAGATTGTGTCCAAAATGTTACTTACTCAAATTATTAATTCTGTGTTTATAGAACTGTTGTATAAATACAATATCGCACTTGGAATCGTGCGGTTATACTGAATATCAGCACACCTGTGATTACATATGGCCGAAGCACAGCCATGCCGATATTCAATTTTTCATAATGAACCAAACTCTTTTAGAAATTTATTTCTGGACTGGCACCTATAACTTCATGCACATATGGATAATATCTGTTCACTAAGAAAGCCATATTACCATATTACCAAAGCATGAGATTGTGTTGAAGTCTGCAGCTGTTTCTAGTATTTGTCCAACATTACAATTCTATCAGCAGCTTTCAACAAATAAATCCGTGTTACTGTATATTTCATCATCAGCTTCAGTAACTGCTTTCAGTTCCACCGCAACACTGACCAGGATAACACAATTACTCAGGATGAATTAATGGTTCAATGGCCAGTCTAAATTGTTGGAATGATAGTTCATGCTCAGATGTCTACAGTGTTCGATGACAAAAACCACTGAGAGCAAAACTTTCTTTCACTGCAGAAACATGTTCACAAGAGTGTGTTCCTATGAGCATTTTCTTATGATTATCTGTACATAAAATAAATGACACTTCAGCATGTAGTGCTGGCATTTGTGGCTGCAGCCAACTGTTTCAATGACAGAATATCAAGCATGCTAAACTAGGCACTACTAACAATGACCCTCATTAGAATATACTCATGGTAGCCTATGACAGGGACAAATCTGGTGTCAGATGGCTGAAGAGCTCTAAACAGCCTCCTCTGTCTCATCTCAGCAAGTATCAGTTCCTTTGACAGGGTCTTAATTTGTTCCTTCCACATACTGTAGTGTGATATTTTCCTCAATATAGAAATTGACCATCCTAAGCTAGGGATCATCAATTCCAGTGCTGGAGTGGGGCATTCCAGCACAGTTTGGTAATTTCCCTGCTTAGCTTTACCTAATTGAACTCACCACTTGATTTCCAGACATAGTAGGTGTGTTTGAAGAGGGGAATCTCCAAACTGTGCCCTTTATGACTGGATTTGGTGACACTTTTCCTCCTGTGTTCTCCTCTCTGTGAGTAGTTCCTTTTTTCTACAGGGTGTCCAAAATGTCAGGAACCAATTACAGTAAAACTACAAATGCTTGATTTTGTATTTATTATTTTCAATATGTTTACATGTTCACCTTTATGCTCTACACATTTTCCCAGCTGCTGTATCATGTTTTTGTGGACTTTGCACAACATATGTGGATCAACATATTTGCTTGACACATTTCCATTGTTATCTGACTTTTCAGAAACCCTATAGCGTTATGAATGCTTGTAGAAGTAGCTTATGTTCTACAGATTACCCCGCTCATCCTTCAGCCTTGCCAACATGTTTAATGCAACCAGAAAGATACAGGCCTCCCCAGTGACTTAGGCTTTAGTAAGCCCCACTGGCACTGTTAATGCATGCTCAGTGAGCCCAGGGAAGGGACAGGCACCAACTGGACCAAGAGGAGGTGAGAGCTGGTGTCAAGGAGCTATGTGCAAGCCGATCTACTAAGGCTGCTGAGTTTGTGCCCTAGCAGCTGCCTGAAATTAAGGCTTCTTCTTGGCCCACTCTCTTGCCCACCTTCTATGCCCTTCAGCCCTGCCAAGAGTCCTGAGCTTCTTCCTGAGGATACTGCGGAGTTCTCCCAATCCCTGCCTCGCTTCCTCATCAGCCTCCTTAAACTGCTCTTTCAGTGTACACATCTCCCACATTATCTGACTGATTTTCTCCACCCAACAATTCTTCATGTAGGAGGTCCTTTTGCCCTTCTTCTCCACTTCATCTGCAAAGCTATTGATGATCAGGTCATTACTCTATATTCTTTTAACCAAGGGGAGTGTTGTTTAATATGTGGTTGCACGGCTGCATTTTCTCTAGAGGCATTGTTAACTTCCAGAAATGCACTGCAAGTAATGTGATATACATCGATTCTAGCTGAATTCTCTCCACCAGGATCAACACAGCTCCTGTTGCACTGTCTTCAGAAACCAGTAATAAATTAAAAATACATTTTTTAGTACATGTACAACTACTTACAGCCAACTGCAGTTTTCCATAATACATCTGCAAGTCATAAAATCCCATTGGATTTCAAAAGATGTCTATTAGGCGAGCTCACTCTTTTGAGAATCCACTATTTTTCCCCCTGTATGATGATAGGTTCATATTCAGAATATTGTATGTGTCAAGAGATGTTTAGGCATACAGTGGATATAAAAAGTCTATACACCCCTGTTAAAATGTCAGGTTTTTGTGATGTCAAAAAATGAAACCAAGCTAAATCATGTCAGAACATTTTCCACCCTCAATGTGAAATTACAACGTATAAAAATTAAGTGAAATTATAATTGGGGATGTGGCTGTGTTCAAAATGAACCAATCACATTCAATCTCCTTTTAAAAAGTAATTATCATATAGCTGTCATCAATTAAATTATTCTGATTAACCCCAAATAAAGGCCAGCTGTTTCTGTAAGATTTTCTTCACATCAACTTGGTTTCATCTGACTTCTGAAGCCATGGTATGCAAAGAGCTTACAAAGCCTGTACAGGGTCCCACTGACAAAAGGAACTGATCAGGAGAGAGGTACAAAAAAAATTCCAAAACATTAGATGTACCATGGAACACAGTGAAGGCTGTCATCAACAAGTGGAGAAAATGGAGCACCACAGTGACATCACCAAGAACAGGACATCCCTCCAAAATTCATAAATGGACAAGACAAAAACTTAACAGGGAGGCCAACAAGAGATCAACAGCAACATTAAAGGAGCTGCAGGAACATCTGACAAGACCTGATTACTCTCTGCATGTGACAACAATCTCTCATATTCTTCACATGTCTGGGCTATGAGGCAGGGTGGCTAGACGAAAGCCCTTTCTCACAAAAAACATCCAAGCTCAACTAAATCACCCCAAACTATGCGGCAAAATGTATTACAGACTGATGAGACCAATTCCAAAAGGTATGTTTGGTGCAAAAAAAAACACATCACCGAAAGAACACCATACCCACAACGAAGCATGGTGATGGCAGCAGCATGCATTAGGCCTGCTTTTCTTCAGCCAGAACTGGGAAAAAGTTCTGAACTGATTTATCTTGGTTTCATTGAATTTTTTACATCACAGAAACCTGCCATTTTAACAGGAGTGTGTAGACTTTTTATATTCACTGCATACCTATATATCTGCTACATAAATATTTGTCACTGTAGACAAAGTATGAATGCTGAATATGTCTTTTCACAAACCATATACAATGTATGTCCTTGCTTTACTTCTTAAGTATTAAAATAAAGATAATGCAGAGAACATATTGAGATAAGTTGCATAGAGTATACTACACTTCATGCTGTATACTAAAGAAAAAATGTTATTAAAAATGTGCAAGTCTAATGTTTTTAATTATGAGCTACATGGTGGAAAACAAGCTTATGTTTCCCTACATTAGGTTTTTGAAACCTCTGTTCACCTTAGTGGCCATTCAAGTGTCACCAGTGGACATCCTTGGGGAAGCAATTGTTAGCGCTGCTGGGGCCTCTACACACACAGCTGAAAGGTATTTTATTGTAATTACTGCATGCCATGATCATGCTATCTCAATTTTTCAGAGGAGAAAAGTGACCCTTTGTGTTTGCTATAAGGCAGAGCTTATAGTGCAGTCTATATACATATGATTCTAGATTGAATGAGTAGAAGAATGGCTTCAAGATCACCTCACAACAAAGCTCAGACCAGGTCATGTTCATGTTCATGTCAATAAAAATTACTTATTGTCATTACACACTGGACTCCATAATATTCAGCTGATGAGTGGACTCTGCAAGTAAGTGCTAAAGTAAGTGGCGCTAGTAAGTGGTAAAGTAGCACTGAGTGCTACTGAGTAGTAAAATCTTTCACTGTTCATCAGTATAAAAACTTGTGTCATAATACATTAATACAGTTACATAAAATGGAGCATGTAGCTGTTTTATAAAAATATTTCTAGGATAATATATTTTCCTGGTGATTTATGATGTGGTGAGAGAAGAGTCACTTTATGGTAGATTCTGCTTTTGTCAGTTGCCGCACGCACCACTGGGGGCACTGCAAAACCTGTCCTGCACCAATAGAAAACCTCAGGCAATGGTCCAGTGACTCTTATGGAAAGAATCTGAGCCTTCCTTCTCCTAGATTAGGTTTGTTATAGCAGAAGTAAACATGTATACCTTTTTTTGAAAATGTCCATTTTAAATAAAACATTTGAACAATACTCAACTGTAGCTTCACATTCCATTCTTACCATTCATCCCCTCTCTGTGCTTATCTATTCTCTCTCTCTCTCTCTCTCTCTCTCTCTCTCTCTTCTCATATTAGTACATTTTTAAAAAATGGATTTGTGGAACGTCATGAATCCTACCTGAGGCAGGAGTCTGCAGTTGAAATTGATTATTCAAAAATCCACCTGATATTGTGTCTTTAGCATGTCTAAAAAGCAAACAAGAGCACGTACATTGCTCAAATGTAACTCTTGCATTGCATTTAACATCATTGATTATAACTTTTAAAAATCACTATATAAAAATATCTTCTCAAATAGCTCTTCTCTAAATCATCTGCAGTAAAAATTGCAATTTTGTGCAGCCCATAAAATACCACACTGTCAAAATCCCAAACCAAATGCACAAGAGAAGTAAAGATCTGTTATTCATGTGTAGTGAACTCATACGTCTAGCTCTGGATTGCAAGAAATCCAGACACAAATCATTTTTCTTGTGCGCACAATTCATTTTCCACCTCAGAACGCACATAATGCATCAGCATCTGATTTAGAATTGCATTTGCGAAGAGCTGTCATAGGAGATGAACGTGTAAAGGAGTTGAATTGCATCAAACCTCCTGCCATTCCTTTGCCACCCCAGCACTGAAAAAAAAAATTACACTGGAGTGAAATTTACTGAAGAAAAGTGTGGTAATAATTTCAAAACAAAGAAAATATCTTTAAACGTAACTAAGCATATTTTACATAAGGTTTAAATAACTTAACTAGCAGTTTCTCTTTTTTGTAAGTAAATTTTACTCAACCTGGAGTTAAATGAACCACATAAACCTCAACACTGTAAAAAGTACACAATATCATCACTACTTAATGGTCACTAACACCTTTAATGGTTTCACCCAGAAGTAGCAGTCCAATGAGGAAATGTACTTACATCAGGCTTCATAAAGCCTGAGCCAGAAAAACACACAACGATTGTTTTAGTGACTTTCGCACACACTTGCGCACACACACACACACACACACACACACACACACACACACACCTAACTGAGAAACACAAAGAAAACTTTACCAAAACACTTGATCGTTCAAAGTTTTTCATAATGGAATAGCCTTAGGCCTTAAAGCTAACAGAAAACAAGGAATATTGAGAACAATCCATCCATAAAGTTCAAAATTCAATTAATTTAAATTTCTGTGAACGCATATGCAAATCGAGTTCAAAAACCATGCCTCCACGTTGGTATGCAATTGTTTTAAGTAAGCATTTCTTCATTTTTTCTAGTTTTGTGAGCACTTGCAAAAATAATATTAAAATTTAACCCAGTAAAACAAGTAAAATATACACTTTTGGTTTCTTTTGTCTGATTTGGTTCAGCCACCTAAGCAGACAACAGAAGGCTTCAATGGACTGTGAGGACTGCTGAAACTCTTTTTCAATATAAATGCTCTAGTCAAATATTTTTTCTGTGCCTTTCATGCCAGTTTAAAAGGCACTAGTTTCTACTTTCTCTTGGATCTAGCTGTTTCAGCTTTTTCATGATGCCTTTAACTTCATCTAGACTATAACTTCAGCATCAGATTCAGTGCCAAGACCATTGTTATGGTTTCTCCTTCCATTTCAGTGACCATTATTGACCATGATTTGCCCTATAATGCATAAATAACATATAACCAAACTTGATGCTGTATGAATCTCAGGACCTCGGATGAAAAAAAGATGACTGTCAATGTTCAAAACACAGTAAGAAAGGATATCAGTCATATCTTTTCTCCCCTGCAATCATACTCTTTCTCTAAACAACCTCTCGGTTTCATTCAGTAAACATTTTTTAATGCCTTAAATGGTTCTTCTTCACTCTTGTATACCCATGAGTATTTAATTCTGTCTTTCTTCCTGTATCTTCCAGATATTGCTGATTGTTTTTCTCCATGATTAATTATTGTGCATTCTCCTAGCAATAAACCAGCCTGCACACTATTACAATCTCAATGCATAGGCACTTGATATTCAGATCTTTCTCACAGCTTGCATCAGAGTAGCGTGCTGTGTCTGCAACAAGTATTTGTCAGCGTCGAGATTCAACAAGCCCGTTTCTTTACAAGCTTGTTTCTTTCCCCAATCACCATAGCCTCCAGATATGTGGTGAGCTCAAAAACTAAGTTATGATTCCAAAATGTTGGAAATATTTTGTAAAACCAGAGCATGCACCCTAACTGCCAATGACCTACTCTAACCTGCTAACTTCTTCAGAAAACAAGGCCATGGACTAATATATCTTTGAGGCATTACAGCACAGCTACTGTATGTCAGATGCCGCCCTCTCCTGCATCCACAGGGTCTTTTCTTCATGCAGAAAAGAGGAGGAAAGGTGAAGGAATGTCTGCATCCATGCATAGATTATCATGGCCTGACTGACTCTTGTGGTATACAGCTACAATCTTCACAATCCAGACTTGGCCTCTGAAGCACTTACAACCTATTTTGAATCAGAAAGAGTCACTGCGAATACATTTTAATGTTGTTTGAACTGGTTGATACCCACTCTGTCTTGCAATCATTCATTAACAGTGTACTCAGAGACATGCTCTAAGAATTCATGACTGCTTAAATTGATGACATTAATAAACTCCAATTCCCTAACCCAGCACATTCCACACTTTAACTGCCTTATCCAGAACAATCATTAAGAAGTGCGAGTTCCAATCTCAGGTCATCTTCCTGGGCTATATAATAAGTCAAGCCAAGGTACAAGCAGTAGCAGAGTACCCATTCCCCAAAGAAGCAAGGACCTTCAGATATTGCTAGGGTTTGCAAATTTTTAGCAAATATTCATTTGAAACTCATTTGAAACTCATGTCCAAAAGATCCAAAACCCTTCACAAACAACACCATTTTGCAAGACTCACTACCATAAGCTGGGATATTGACCCTGAAATCGTTCGGGCAGTCCAAGATCACCCTGCTCCTGCCCAATTCCCTCCAAACAAGAGCTGTGTCCCTTCCAATCACCACAATGCTCTCATAACCTGGGCTCATAAGTCCTTGGTCACCTGGGTGTCACCAAGACCCATCAACTTCCATCAACATCAAATTGGGGGGAAAGCAATTTATACAACTATTCATGGCCTGCATCCTGTTTACCGAGTGACTCATTTCTAGTTCATGCCTGTTGGTTGATCATCTGTTCATTTGCCTGCTTCACATTTCTGACTATTGCATAGACCTTCAGTTTATCTGCTACACTGATTTTAATAAAACCAGAAAACCTTTACTTGTGTCCATCTGCCTGCTTCATGATGCACAGAATCACATGTGAAAGTTATGAAGTTCATAATGTAAAATAATGAACTTCAAAGACATCTGGTGAAAATTTCTCTTCGTTTTAGATTATTCATTCGTTTATTTTTTGTTACTTTCTGAACAACTGAATTAATATGGCACAAATAAGTTTAGTGTAGCGGTAGAAGAGCATGTGCAAGTCTGAAGGACCTTTACTTTGCCTTCAGATCAAAACAAATCAATTTAACTCTACCGGTCAAAACACTGACTGGAGAAAACAGTCATTATATTTAGCTCATAAAATGTAAAAATAAATAAATAAATAAATAAATAAATAAAATTTGCAAAAATTCTCTTGTTTCAGAAAGATTGATTGATAAAAATCCCAACATTTACAGTTGGAAAGATTATTAACTATTCACAAAAACAAACAAACAAATAAATAAATAAATACAGTACAAATTAAATAAACGTTGGTATATGACTGCCATCTCTTTCCTGTGTTTTAGATGCATCTTTGACCATGACCCGCTCACACTACGAGCTCAATATACTCTTCACCATGGCAACAATAATAAGTACTCTAAATACAATGACAATAATGCAATGCTGAAGCTCAAGAAGACAAGGTGTAACTGGATGTCTTATACGCAGCCATATTACACAGTTAAAAAAAAAAAAAACCACAAATCCATGGCCAAATGAAGAATAAGAATTATAAAGGATCAGGATATAAAGGCCACTTGATAAACAAACTCTGCTCACAGTAATTTACATTAAAGTGTTATATATATTGTTACATAATAATGTTTATATTAGAAAAATTGCCCCTGCATTAAGGTAAGGTATACTGTATATACCGTACAGCTTTCCAACCAACCTAAGCCTAATAATCTCAAGCCCCTTCAGTTTAAAAATACTGTGAAATATCTGTGAAATATATGCTTCAAAATCAGGCAAGATGATATCTTTCAACAGTTAATTAACCTTGAAATGTTTACCACCAGAACATTAAAGTGTTGTTCAAATTGTGACTAATATATCAAATATTTCTTACGGTCATATGAATTTGCATCTTAGCAGGAGTGAATGATAATTAGCAACATCAACCTGCAAAATAGTTGTTCATGGACAATTTTGATTCGGTTGTGTCCACCTTGCACACCCAAGTTATAAGAAGAATGGTGTGTGTGTGTGTGTGTGTTGTAAGTGATGGCATGTGAGGGAAAGCTGTTCTTTAAGATAAGGCAAGAGTGTACCAAGTATATGATTTTAAGGCAGATAAAAACAACAACAACAAAAAAAAAAACTACCACACACTGCTTCAAGACCTGCCTTATGACACACAATCACGTTTACTACCTTACAAAAAAAAAAAAAAGAAAAAAAAAGAATCTGATAAACGACTAAATGTAAATACATAAACCAGTGGTGTTGCAGAACATACACTGTGCACTACACTTTCAATAAAATCATATCTTAAATTCTGTAGCAGGATGAACACAAAAGTAAAAGTAAAATTTTATTTTTTTTCCTACTGTACCTTAATAGAGAACAACACAGGGGAAAAAACTAATGAATGCTTTTCATTTGAGACTTAATCACAGTTAAATCACAGGAAAAGTCAATTGAGATGATTATAATCATCATAATAAGCCTAATCAAGTATAAAAGCACACAATTACTTTGCTAGACAAATTCCATGATTTAAACAGCAAATCTACCATCCTTCTATCTTTTTACACAACCTTATTCCTCCTCTGGGTCCTTCTTCCAAAGAACATACATGGAAATGCTTATTCATTTGGTACCCACTAGAAATCAGAAATCAGATTGGACACATTAAAAATAGTGGTGTATTCATTTCTTTCCGTATTTATTTTCATTTTATTATATCAGTCAGCATTTTGCCATGCATTAGTTGGTGCCTGTCTATCTCCAGCAGATTTTTCTCAGCAGTAACATTTAATGACATAAAAAAGCCTCATGCAGGCCAAGAATAAAGATGTTACAGGAATAATGTGCTGATGGGCACATCCATCTCTTCAGAACTCCCTGGGTCATGTCAGTGAGGAATAAGTGACATGCCCCACAAGAAAGAATATTGATTGCATTCTCTTTCAGGCTTCTTTTTTCAGCCTGGCTCTCCATGTATTCCACCAGAATTCAACATTTGAAGTAAAATACATAACAAAAAAAAAAAAAAAAAAAATGCAGAACATGGGACATTGGTTTAACTAGGATGAACCCCTTAACACCAAATCAATCAATCAAGCAACCAATCAATCTCCAAGCTGTGAAGGACATATAATATTGTATATAACTATTGATATTCAGTTATATTCAGTTATATTTTAGCAAAAATATTTATTGCTGTGTAACGCAAAGAAAAGCATCTACATGGCACCATAAACTAACCATAGTTAGTCACTCTATAACCACAGACCTCGTTGGTATGTACAGCACAAATCTCTTTCGTTTGACTCAACCAAATTGAGTTCATTTAATACAGTGCTCCTCTCTCCATTTGCATTAGCAATGCAATGCTCAAAATGTCTAAGCACTGTTTTGCATTACTCTGGATTGCATAATTGATACCAGGTGCAAGTTCATTTCACCAGCAGAATGGAATGATGGAGGGAGAAAGATGGGGGGCGGGTGAACAGAGATATGGATGGTGGCAAATAATGTGTGAATACTAATGAAGGAACATAGTAAAGCTGCATACATCCAAAAAGGGTGACATTTCGCTGACCTTCAGCCTTGGAAGCAACTGCAGAATGAAATTGGACAAAAAGAAGGGACTGCTAATGAGGACTACAGAGGGAGGTAATGGTTCCCCGAGGCCACGCTCTTCCACACAGCACTTGCCGGACGGCGGAGCTGCCAGTAGGAAGCTGATGGTGATAATGTCCATAAGCATGGGGAGAAATGATGCATGTGCTACGAGAAGAGCTCAACCTGGCTTCAGGTTTAAGTCTAAACATGCTTGTTTAGGAAAGATCTTGGTGTTTCAGTGGAATAGTTCTCCCTCCACCTTCTACCCAGAATGGCCCCATTTACTTCTGGAAAGCTCAGAAGACCTTCTTGTTCAGACTGTATCTAGGATAACACTAACATTCACCCTGTCGAACTATCTGGAATACTTTCTGTCTTCTGTCTAATAAGCAAGCTGACTATATTTCAAAACAACAATGCTTTTCCCAAATCAAGAAACTGTTATTCAGACTAGAGTTGACAACAATCGCCATATAATAATATTTTAGTAGGTTTGCTTTAGTGTTTGGGTTTGTTACATCCCAGAGAGATCAGAAAAGTTTCCTGGACACACTTTCAGAATCTGTTATAAAACTGGGATGCACTTACAGTGCTGCTGTGTACCAAAATGGGATCCTTTAAGTTGCATTTCATTATAATGCCTGAATATTTTTCTGAGAACGCTTTCTTTTAATAACACTGCAGAATGATCATACAAGTACGATGAAAATGTGCAATGATTAGTTTTACAATATGTTTTAAAATTAATTAAATGAGAGCCCACAGTGTGCGGGCTGCATGAGCTATATGGAGCAACAGCTCAAAATATGAAAGGGTTTTTTTTCTTCTTTTGTCTGTACAGAAATATGGCAGAAATATAGTTTTATTTAGAGCTCAGTAAGGCAGTGTTTAGGCCAGGTTCCAAGTATTATGTCTGCGTACTGCAGATATATACTGCAAATCAAAAATGCACACCACTGTTAATTTGTTTTTTATGAAAAGAAAGAAAAACATGTCTACCTTTTCCTATGTCCAAATTTTGTGGGTTATTTTCAAGACTTTTTGTGCAGTTTTTGATTTGTAGGTGGAAATGAAACCTGGCAACTATCCACACAAACTTCTGACAGCTGTTGTTTAAAGCTCAACATAAAAAGTAAACTTTTTTTATTTATATATATATATTTTCACACCTGTTGCTGTAAAACCTCTAAAATAGTTCTGGTTTGCCATCAGAAGTCACATAATTAACTGAATGGAGTCTACCTGCATGCAATTAAAGTGTCATTTTAGCCCTCAGTTTTAACTCCATTTTGTCCACTGCCAATGTCAAACACAAGGAGAATGATTCTTGTTCTTTTCTTTACCCTTTGTGGGACTGAACTGAGAATTGAGATTCAGGGAACTAGATCCTAACAATTGGCATATGATATCAATTTTAACCTCCAGGGAATGATGATTTGCGAAAGTCTATGCAGAGAGAATTTACAGGGGGTTTGGAAAGTGTCCAGACCCCTTGAGTTTTTGCACACTTCGTGTTACTTTACTTTTATTGTGTTACTTTACTTTTTTGCCATTAATCTATACACATACTGTATAATCCAAAATATTTTTGACATATTTTCAGAAATGTTTGCAAAAACTGAAATATCTCATTTAGATAAGTATTCAGACCCTTGGCTAAGGCACTCCAAATTGAGCTCAGGTGCATCCTGTTTGCTCTGATTATCTTGATGTCTCTAAAACTTGACTGGAGTCCACCTGTGGCCATGACATGAGTTACAAAAGCACACACCTGTGCGTATAAGATACCACAATTCATATTGCATATCAGGCCAAGCCATGAAGTCCAAGGAACTTTTTTTTAATGTTCCCAGAAGTTTGGGAGAATGAACTGAAGTAGTCCATTAGGAATGCTAGAAGTTTAGAACCAAGACTCTCACTAGAGCTGGCCGACCATCCAAACTCGGGGAGATGACCATGAACTCAATGGCCACTAAGAGATCTGCAGAAGTCCTCCCCAAAGATGGGAGAACTGCCGGAAGGACAACCACCTCAGAGACCTGTTCTCACTTTGTCATTATAGGTTACTGTGTGTAGATTGATGATAATCCACTTTAAATTAAATTTATAACACAATGTGTGCAAAAACACAGGGCGTCGGAATATTTTCTGAACCAGCTGTAGATCATTGGCTAAGTACTTAACAATGTACCTAACAGTAATACTTTTAGCAATGTAACTGCTAAATGGCTAAAATTGTGCTTTTATATCTCAGAAATAAGTGTTGAATTGCAGGTGTGGGTTTAATGAGCATTTAATATTGCACTGTAATAAAGCATGAATGTGCAATTATTAGGCTCTGTAGATACTCTACTCAGCCTCATTTGATCTAACTAATTTTTTTTAGAAGAACACTGGACTCAGGAACACATATTACCAATTTCCTACTGTCCCAAACTGCTAGCTAGTTAGCTAGTTTATATTCACTTGTATTTTTAAAAATTAACGCATGCGAATGAGAACATTCTAACTAGCTATGTGGAGTTAGCATTCGTATTCCTGATAGGGGAAGGATAGGAGAAAACCAAATGCTAACCTGCACTTTTATAATTTCTGCACTATGCTGGTATCTCAGTCACATGGTGTATAAAATCAGTGACATGACATTTCTCCCAAAGGAGTGGATGGAAGCATTCCAGCTAGAAGCCTGGATGCTGCTTTAAGCTAAGAGTAATGTATCACAGGCGCTGCCCTCTTAGTGGATGCAGCAGACCAGATTGTACATTTTGAGTCAATTTGAATTCAGAGCACCCCTTAAAAATATTTGCAAAAATGCCAGTTTGCATCACTTAGATGTAAGAATCACTTACACTTCAAAGCAGAAGAACAAAGAATTATTTTACAAAGGAGGAAACTCAGAGATTGTGTGTGTTTTATTTTATGAGGGACTTATGTGAGAGTTAAGGGAGGATGGATATGTGAGTTTACAGATGAGTTATTACACTTTAATAATATTTAACTTGTCTTTTACTTAACCTCAGTCCTTAGTAATATTTGGTAACACATATGGGGTTTAGTAAGATTAGTTTAGTGATTGGACTTAGTTTGTCAGGTAGGCTGCGTTGACCATGAAGTAATTAAACTAGCTTCAGGCATCTGTCATGTTAGCTTAACTTACATTAGGTTGCATGATCGATTTATAAAGAATATTTTGCTGCAAAGGTAATTTTACATGAAGTTTCTTATTGTTTAATGCTGATTCCTGTCATGTATTTAAAAAAGCTGGGATTATTAATGTAGTTATTTATGTGTAATAAATGTCCAATTTTCTCAATAGCAGTAAAACACTTGACTTGCAGGATTTGTTTTATGATAATGATTGTCCTGGCGTACATTTATATTAGACTACATTTCACTGCGTTGCCCAAGTTTATGCTCAATCAAATAATCAGCAGTGCATATAGTACTGTATATCTTTATTTACATCACCTGCTATATGCGGAAAACTGTGACACCTGTAACGCAGTGAATTTCATAAAGATCAGAAAGTTGAACATACAGCCAATTTAATCAGGGTAGATCTGCATATCGCCATAGTAGGAAAAGTAGTTAACAGCAGCAGCCAATATGACACCTAGCTTTCCTGTATCTCTAGTATACTGTATACTATCTCACCCCACCCTCGCACATTTGACTGACTAGTTGTCTGCAATCACATGAGTTCTGCCTTGCATCCAAATGCCCTCTTGAAAATATCTACGTATCTATGAATGCTTTTAATAGCATTCAAATTGAATAGCAGTGGAACTGAACATGAACAACCTGATCTTGTCAGAGATGAGGTCCAAAGAAAAAAAAAGGGGGGGGGGGGGGGGGGTCAGTCAATTTAACACTACTGAATCAATTCTCAAAGGATAAAAAGAACAGTGGTACTGTCATATATATCTTTCAGTGTTGGTTATATTCAGACAAAAGGTCTCCTGTGATGCATGTGTTCTACAGCACATGCTTCACAATAAATATTTTTTCTTTAGACTTTACTCTTCTGGCAACCAACTCAGCAGTATATTTGAATCACAAGCCGCAAATATCAGACAGAATAACATGCTTATGAACATGAAAATGCTTAGACAAACATGGACTAGAATACTACAGTGAAGGCACTATATTATTCATTTCACAAGTTCTCAGAACAACAAAGAATATTATACAGTAGAGATTTCTTTTTTTGATATTCAACATGACAGCACCAGGGGTGACAAATAAATTTGAATGAAAATGCAAATATAGACATTTTTCACTTCATATTATCTTATTTTGCAGACATATAGACTTGTGTCCTGCAATGCAGATGTGTTATAATTTTAAGAAAATCAATAATAAGAATCCATTTTCCATCCAAAAATGACGTTATTTTATGGAAATTATACATCATCAATAGGTACATCATTTGTGACCTGATTTATACTAATTAAAGTATGCCTTTATTATTTAAATGATGACTTTAAATTTACTCTCCCTTAGTAGCTCAATCAACCATATGCTCTTTGACAGTCAATTAAAATGTCTTTGAACTCGAAATGCTGGGATCTATTGTGAAGCAACATTACAACATTCACATCCAAGTCTCACAGACACAGAGTGCCAAGACATTACTGTAATTACAACTCCCACTTAAGTTAACACAAACAAGGGCACTAAAAAAACACACACAAAATAGAAAAAACTTGTGTGTCCTACAACCTACTGGAAAAAAAAAAATTGAAAACAGACGAATGCTGTCAAAAGCTGATGCCATTGTTTTGTCTTTCTATCCAATCCATCATCATTAAGAGAGAGAGACAGGAGCCTGGCAGAGCGAAGAGCACCATCAGGGAGAGCATTTCATTTTGATTCAACCATAAAACATGCTGTGTTCTTTCCATTTCTCATTTCCATCTACAGCACCAGCATGCATGCTTGACTCCAAAGATCCACAAATAAAGCTGGCATGAGCAAATGTGGCCCTGCATTAGGTCTTGCCAGGCATGTACAAGCTAGGGCATTTCATTAGTCCATACCCACACTGCCAGACTTGTACCGAACCGCTCATATTATTAGTCCAAGGCTCACACAGGCCAGGCTTGAAGAACAGTATCAGTTTATCAGACCCCATAAACATGACAGATGGCATGCTGCTTTATTGGCCATCATGGAGGTACCATATTGACTGCTTCCAGAGTAACTGTTTATATACACACATTCAAGGCATTAATACATTACATTTACATTTGCTCATTTGGCAGATACTTTTATGCAAAGGGACTTACAATTGGGGCAGAACTCAACTGAGCAGTTGAGAGCTAAGAGTCTAATACACAGTAACACATAATACATAACATGTAATACATAATACCGGACCCCTTTCCAAATAGCCAAGCAGCTATTAATGACCAACAGTGACAATTATTGTAGCCCATGCTATTACCTTTAACCCACAGTGGCAATTTATTTTAGAAGTGTTTTTGAACTGGGCTTCGATTGTGCAGCGCCTTGGCTGCCTGCTTTTACAGTCCTGGCAAATATTGTCAATTTTCTTCACCATTCAAAGTCAAATGTCAACTCCTTGTCATTGCATCCACACTACATGCAACAGACACTGATATTTTCTTCAGGCAGACAATTTAATCTCTCTTTTCCTCTCTATTCTTAGAGTCTTTTAGATTGCCATAGTGGAATGGTGCGGTGTGTGTTGCCTAGGTAACTGGTAGGCTCCAACTTGGCGTTTCACGTTGTTGGCTGCTCCCCAGAGCCAAGGCCGGTCAGCCCCAGTCCCGTCTTCACCATGGTTACCTTCTTGTGGTTCCCATTTAATGAGTGCCAGCCTGTGCAGCACATTGGCCCACATGTCAAAGCTAATCCAACATGGAGAGGAGCATGTGTGCCACAATAAAACCACATAGTTCAGTCACATGATTCTGCCATTATTATTCGGCAAACACACAAAAGAACTGAAGTTGTGCATACATAGTTAATCAACAGATGGGTGACAAATTAAATTAAAGGCATGGTTTAGGTGCACATATCCCTTTGCTGCAAGTCAAAATAACATTAATCGGACTGATCACCTTTATCCTATGATGAAACCTTTCTATCCTGATGGGAGTGGTCTCCTCCAGGATGACTGCCCCTATCTGCAAGGGACGAGGAATCACTGAAGGGTTGGATGTTATGAAAATGAGGCAAATTATATGCTATGGCCTTCACATTCACCACATCTCAACCCAACTGAAAACCTACAGGAGATTTTCCAATGACGTGTTAGGCATCTCTCTGCTCCACCATCATCAAATCACCAATTGAGGGAATAAGTTCTGGAAGAATGGTGCTTCATTCCTTCAACACCATTCCACAAACTTGTAGACTCTGTTCTGGCTTCAGTGCACCTTTGCATCATCACCAATTGGTATATGTAATGTGGACAAGTCTCTAAAAGTCCATAACTGAGATCCAATAAACATTTCTATATACATCAAAATGTATTTAAAAATGTTATTTAAAGCCACATTATAAAAACATATTTTTATTAGTAAACTATACTTTTTTTTTTACATGGTCTCAGCTAAAAACTTAGTATCATGCATTTATGTATTGATGTATTGTAACTATTGACTATGGCTACCAATTACTCCCTTGTGATTATATTTCTCTTTGCTAGAAGGTTCTGTTTGTGTCTAGATTATGCACAGTATTCCAATGTGCAACCCTGATGCCAAACTTGCAAATCATGTAGAACATGATAAATGAACCAATAAGATACAAATTAATCAATCATCTCTCCTCTAAATAAAAGATCTCTTCCGCTCTGCTTAAGACTACTTAATTTCCACAGCAGAACAATATTTTACTTTGGTGTATTCTACTACAACAAATAATAGATTTTACTTACTTTTTGTAAGTAACTGACTTTTCATTACATTATGTAATATAGTTCTTCATTAAAAAAAAAAAATCTCTAGGTGTTTCTACTGCATTTTTCCTGCTCAGTTTCAGGTAAACAACTGAACAATCACAGAGAAAAGAGACTTGAAGAGTGGCACGCACACTCTATGGCTTATTAAATACCACAAACATTACAACTATGCAGGAGATTTTTTTATACACTGTTACTAACAACAATAGCATCACTGCAGAGCAGCTCAGAACCACTTGATCACTATCACATCATAAAGATATTTTGCACTTAAGTGCAATACAGAGAAGATACTAAAATACACATTGCAAGTGACAGAGAGCAGAATGTGTGGAATAAACAATATACTTTAGCTCGCCACAGAACTACAGACTTGAGGAGTGAGTTGAAACCTGGGTGTAATACGATACTGATGGGGTAACTGGAGTTAATACATGATCTCAATGAATGACCAGGTCAATGTATCTGGGCATGAGTTTCCAACCACCTCTGTAAGGGTGAAAATCTCTGGAGGATAGCCAGAATCAATCATCATGTTCATTGGTGGATGTTGCTGAGCAACGTTGGTCTGCAAATTCTTTGTGAAATTTAATGGTGTGGTCCAGATTCCAGTGGGCCTACTCCTAAATCCCTTCAATTTTGTGGAAATCAATGGCAGGTGCATCTGTTGATATGAAGGTCCAAGGGAAAAGAAGTGTTTGCTAATTGAGAGTTAGCAGCAGAGTGAAAGAGGGAATTTTGGTTGTACTCTGCTCATGGGAATAAACATTGGATCACTCTCTTACCTTAGCTATTGGCCTTGAGGGAAGTAGCTAGATGTTGAACTGACAAATTCCCATCATGCTGAAAAAAGACTTTAGGGGTTTAAAAGGCCATAGCCTGGTGAAAGTGGAATAACCACTAGAATACTTGTCATGCCTTGGGAGGAGGGCAGGTCCATAACAAAAACGATGGCAAGAGCATTGAGGAATTGACAATGGTAATACTTTGCCAGAAGAGACCAAGTGACTGGTTTGGGCACATTATTGATTATGGATAAGCACTTGATATCACAAAGCATGAATTCCCATTAGTGAGTAAGAAGGTGGTAGGATTTGGTGATTCCCCTGGGTGACCAGTAGCTAGAGAACTATATGCACAGATTATAAAGGCATCTCCAAGGTTGGAAGGAACAAATCTTTTATCAGTGGGACACTCTACCAAGACCGGATGTTCTCTAAGGGCTTTCGTTTTGTTGTTGTTGTTTTTTTTTCCATGGTCAAAGTCCCAAATGAAAGTGGTAGCAAATCAGGATATGGTTAGGCTTGACTCTGTGGTTTCAGGTTTGGGACTCGATGGGTAAATTTGGGATACATCATTAGCTTTGATGTTTATGAAAACAGGAGAGTATGATATAGTAAACTGGAATCATGCTTTCAAGTACTTAAGATTTTTATGATTAGTATAGTGTGGCCCGTCTGGCCAATGAAGCCAATCCTCTAAGGCTAGATTAACAGCCAGTAATTCCCTGTTCCCAGTGTCATAATTTCTTTCTTTGGTGAGAGCTTTTGAGAGACAGTGACGCTCAGATCCTCTTCTGAGGCATCAACCTCAATGATAAATGGCAGGCTAGGATCGGTGTGTTTGAGAGAATAGGCTGCAGGAAATGTTTTTTTGACTGAGAATGCCATCTCATCTTGTGTGTTCCAGATAAGTTATTCTTCTTTCCTTCTTTTAACAAAGATGTGAGGGGTGCAGTGAGTGAGCTAAAGTTTCTAATATATTTCCTGTACAGAAATGCCACTCAGGGTACATGGAACTCATAATTCTTCTGCTTTGATGAGAAGGTTTTTCTCCATTAGTCTGTTTAGGACTCTTTTTACATGGTGGATTTGTTGCTCGTGGAAATCAGAATATATCAAAGTGTCATCAACGTAAGCAAAAACAAATGTACCAAGCATGTCTCTGAAGGGGTCTTTCACAAATTCCTACAAGCTGGAGGGGACACTGAACAAGCTATATAACATCACTTTGTATTCGTAGTACCTGGACATAGTGATAAAGAAGTCTCCCACTCATGTCTTTTGTGAATTCTTATCAGGCTAAAGGCTCTTCTGATGTATTGTAAAGATGGATGTAGACCTTAATTGTTCTAAGGCTTATGAGACAAATGGTAGTGGATATAGATACTTGAAGGTGATCTGATTTAGGTCATGGTAATCCTCAGTTGGAGTTTGTACAGGATGCAGACATGGATGTAATGCATAATCCCAAACTTAAAATAGTCCACATTTCACACAAAGTGGTATTAAACTGTTAGACTTGGATGAATAAGAGGCACTTAAAAATAATTTGTTTAATCTACATTACACTGGAATGATGGATGGATTAAAGTTTAATTGCAAAACAAACATTTATTAGAGTGATGAGATGTGACATTTTGGTATTAGGATATGTCATTATGATGTTATTGATTAGATTATGCATGACAGTGGTTTAAAGTGTGGCTGTTTGCTTTTAGCATATTTCCAGTTCATTCTCAAATAATTCATGTCAAGACAAGGCAGTCAGGCACACTGAACCATTCATGCAGAAGTCACCTCTGTTTTCAGACCCAAATTTGAGTTAAATTAGAATTATAATAAGAATTAGAGTGAAATACATTGAATATACCATAAAGAAGCTTTTTTCCCTTTTAATTTAAATGTATGCATCTACTACAGGAAGGTGCATGCATGCTTTTAACATGCACACACACTCTCCCTGTCCAAAATGCCATTTATTCATCATATTAGAGTGCATTATCATGGCTGTGCAACCACCTATTAAGCATAAGTAATTTCAGCCAATTCATTTAGTGCTAGCATTTAACAGAAGAATAACTTTGTACAAGTGTTTTATGATAGTCCAGTACTCCTTCCCAATCAGGAGGAGGTCAGAGGGCTACATATCTGGCCAATGAAGCATTAATCTGACAGAGAGTCTTTAAAGGCTTGGGCTAATTTATCCTCAACAAAGGCTCGATGCACCAATGAATGCTTTTGGATACTCCTGTTTGAGGGGAGAAGGGAGAAAATAAGAGTGGCAAACATAGCAGGGAGCACTTATTTTAAATCTTTTCGCAGCCTTCTCTCAAGTGTTATTATATATGCATAAACAAATGGATGTTTCTCTGGAGAAACTATAGAGGAAAGTTGTCAGCCCAGCAAAGCACTTGAATCCATGTACAAGAAACATCAGTGTTGTGGCATAAATGTTATTTGAAAAAGAATAGAAAAGAAATTGTGTTTTCAGCCCAGGCTGCACACAGCTCAATTTACCTCCTCATAAGTTTTAAAGTTGCCCAAGCTAACTCACACCTCTGCATTGGTCAATGTTCCATGCACCACACATCTATCAGGTTATAGCAATTAAAGGTAATCCTGTAAAGTGGATTAAATGCTGAGTGATGGTCCTGGCCATAGAAAGCTTCTAATCCTCTATTAAGACCTCTGAAAAAGGAACTTGTCCATACAAGAGATTTTCTATACCTTTGGTTCCTGATATAGCTGTGGATACTTAAACATACATTAAATCTGAATACATGACTACACAAACATTGTAAAGTAAAAAAATGCACAGCTTGTTGTAAAGCATATATTTAAATGAACTAGACAATTGAATTTCAACTGTAATGTAATGTAATCCTTTGCAGTACAAAAGTGAGATAATACCAGTGGGCTAGAATTTGGGTAGGAAATACATTTTTTCTGGCCCTTAATTGAATACTTGACACTGTTGACATGACAGTATAATGACATTAATGAGTTATGTCTATTTTCTCTGGCCCATAAGTAATGTGGGTTTCATTTTTGCTATTTATAATAGCAAAATTATGTGTATGTTATGTGGCTATAAATGTTAGTGAGTGTGGGTTTGGGTTTGATGTTTAATATGTCACATCATTGCCACCATATGACTGACTTGCTAGAAGTCCACTAAGCTATGGAATCAGTTACACTGACGTTTTAACATAAGTCAGCTCTGAAAATGTCATAACACAACCCTATGTCAACAGAAAAGTATGTTACCTGACTCACACTATCTCAGGACTATCTGTGATGCGAGTTGAAATAAGTCTTATGTTTAGAAATAGAAATGTTGAAATAGGTTTATATTAGTTTTCATTAAGGGCTTGTGCAGGGATCATTAACAATACATTTATGTAAAGTGTTACCAAACTTAACAGATACAGTAGAGATACAAACTTTTATGAGCATAAAAAAGAGTAACTGGATCTATCACACTATTGCCAGATGCAAAAGAGCATGCGTAGTAAGCCACCATTCACTGGATGTTAATTTTAAATTTGATTTTGTCTCGGATGAACATACATTAGAGATGATGTTAATCAAACCGGGGGCAAAATGGCTATAGGTGGTGAGACATGGGAATGGGCATGAGAAATAAAAGAGAAAAACAAAGAGAATGATAGAAAGCACAGGACAGAAAGAGTGTCAGTCATCTAAAATCAGTGAATCACATAGAGTATCAGCTGGGTCTGCCCTCAGCGCTCCACTGGACCTGAAGGAGAACACAGCCCACAGAGATATCAACACATGTTGTACCACGCTCATAAAAGTCAGAATGTCTGGCAATTTACAGACACCAAGGGAGAGGGTAAAGTTTGGTATAAGCAATGATCATGGTTTATGGAGCTTCTGAGCAGTGAGGCGGTGCAACAAACTGTAGTGCCTCAGTACAATATTGCTTAAAGTGTTTATGGATAACTCTGATGCAGTTTCTTGATGCTTACTCACTACTCACTAGAGCTGATTTGTTTGAGATTCCCTTTAAGGTAACAGTATGATTATATTATTATGAATTGCAAACCAATTCACATAGCTATGTCAATTTCCTGGACTACGAATTCATACCCAATGCTATTGGATTAAGCAATAAAGGAGGTGCGAATAAAAGCCAAAGTCCTGACACTGATTTCAGCTAAAGATTAAATATTCATTTCCCTTGGGTAGTATGAAATCATTCAGGTGTTAATGCACCGCAGCCCAGATGAAGCATTTTCACTTGGCTTGTTCACTTGGCTGTTATTTAATAACAGTTTTATTGGAAGCTATATTTTAAATCGTCTTCAGCTTTCTGTTTAGTTTTCATAAACGGCTGCCATGCTGAATGTCATTGGTAAAGATGTCTTTAATTGTCAAAGAGATTCTTATACTGTTTTTAGACAAATGTAATCTGTTAAGGATGCCACACATGGGCCAGTGGTCAATGAAGGAAAACTGCTTCACTGCTCCAAAACTTTCATGCTGTGGGAGGAAACACCTTGTTGATAAGATAACTCAGATAAACAATCTTTCCAACTGTGGTGAGCAGAAAAGCATCTCAGCATGCACAAAACATCGAACATTGAGGTGGATGGGCTACAATAGCAGAAGACCACATTGGGTTCCACTACTGCCAGACTCACTGAAACTGGACAGTTGAAGATTAGGAGGAAAAAAAAAAAAAACTTTTTCCAGTCTTCAACTCTCCTGTTTGGATGAGTCTTTGCCCATGATAGCCTCAGATTCTTGTTCTTTGCTGACAGGAGGGAAACTTGACATGGTCTTCTGCTGTTGTAGCCCATCCACCTCAAAGATTGACGTGTTGTGCTTTCTGAGATGCTTTTCTGCTCACCATGGTTGTAAAGAGTGCTTATTTGAGTTACTATAGACTTCCTGTCAGCCAGTCTGGTCATTCTCCTCTGATCTCTCTCATCAACAAGGTATTTCAGCCTGCAGACCCTCCGATCACAGGATTTTTTTGTTTTTCACACCATTCTATGTTAACTCTAGAGAATGTTGTGTGTGTGAAAATCCCAGGAGAGCAGCAGTTTCTCTCACCCCCTGTATGGGTCTGTGGAGACCCTGTGTAGCTCTTTCAGCAGCAGACTGCTACACCCCCAGTGTAGGAAGGAGCGCTACCGCAGGTCATTCATGCCAGTGGCTGTCAGACTTTACAACACCGCATTACAGTGATGTTCAGAAGTGCAATATTTTATAATTTTATATAATTTTATTTCTCACAACACTGCATTACTGTGATGCTCCAATGTGCAATATTTCATAAATTTTATATAATTTTATTTCTTTTATTATTCCTAAAGGTGTATATATAGTTATAGTTTTAACTTTTCTTTCTTCCTTCTTTTTCTTTCGTCCTGCACTCTAACTGTCTGTGAGCTGCTGTGACAAGTGAATTTCCCCACTGTGGGATCAATAAAGTTTATCTTATCTTATCTTATCTTATCTTAGTTTCTGAAATACTCAAACCAGCCCATCTGGCACCAACAGTTAAAGTCATTGAGATTACACTTTTTCTTCATTCTGATGTGTGATGTGAACATTAGCTGAAGCTCATGACCTTTTTTGCATTGCGCTGCTGCCACATGATTGGCTGACTAGATAATTGCATGAATGTTCATGTGTATAGGTGTTCCTAATAAAGTGAATGGTGAGTGTATATATCCTGGTCAGTGTCATTGTAGTTTAGGTACCTATCTGAGGAATATTGGACACAAGGCAGCAACACCCTGATGGGGCTCCAGTGTGTGTGTGTGTGTATATATGTGTGTGTGTGTGTGTGTGTGTGTGTGTTTATATGTGTGTGCAACATGCACACACATACACACACATATGCACACACACACACACACACACACACACCCCTACCAACAGCCCATGTGGACATGCAGGGAACATGAGAAAATGCAAAACCGTGCCGTCCTGCATTCTCTATAGCTTAACATATATCACTGCTTAGGCAAAAGCACTCTGAGTGAATGTATAATTCATCCAAGGTACCATTCATCGTCCCTTGAAACACAAGGTAGTGCAATATACTGTCTGGAATTCTGCAGTAGATGCATGATCAGTGACAGTAGGAGCAATAAATAAAGTCATTATTTAATACAATTGAGTCTTAAAATAAATCTCTGTGTTCTGACTGAATGTTTTAGTATATTTTCTACACATAATTGTGTAACTGAAATTAAGCAATCTGGCTTTTAAGCTCTTTTGGTCTAATCATACCAAGACAAAAAACAATTTCAAATTTGCCAAAACATAAAATAAAAATTTTCTTTTCTTTGTCATGACTCTTACTGTATCCCTCTAGCAGCTGTCCTTGATGGACAAAAGAAATAAAGACATGCAAAACAACATTAGACTAAATCTTGTTTGAGGGAATGATAAAGGTGTATAGTTCCAGATAATGACTTTAGCGACAAGTTGTCTTAAAAGTAGAATAGAAACTCTGGTTAATAAGTGAAAACATAATTGACTAAATAAAAAACTAAATAATAAAACTACCATCGCTATACAAAAAAAGCAGAACAAAAATAATTCTTTCACTTCATGAGGTGACACTGAGAAACTTAATGATGGTGAAGCTGGTGTGAAAAAGGCAGTGGACTCAGCTAGGTTAGAGCTTTCTCTCTTCAGTCTCCCTCCATTTACACCACCAATATGCTAAATCCTAATTCTAGGTGACAGACGTAAATAGTATATAACAACCCTTTCTGCTTTCTCTAAAGTACATTTGCAGTAAACATATAAGGCTTAAAATGTACTTGAAACAGATGTGAAAAAATTATGATGACTTCTGAAGCTGAAAGATTGTTTGAAGGTTGTCTCACCTCTGCTGACTCCTACAATAATGATTACACCCAGGAAATAATTGTCTGTTGTGTTACTTTGATTTTACTTTCAGAGCAAACATCTGCTGATTTTTTGTGCATTAAAAGTAAAGCGTGCATTTTACTTTTACAATC
The DNA here is from genome assembly GCA_022985145.1 of Pangasius djambal. Classification (NCBI taxonomy): domain Eukaryota; kingdom Metazoa; phylum Chordata; class Actinopteri; order Siluriformes; family Pangasiidae; genus Pangasius; species Pangasius djambal. The sequence goes on from CM040997.1 coordinate 12,840,636, forward strand.
TTGATTAAATACAAAAAGGAATTTAAATAAGTAAACATATTCTTATTTAAATATGATATGCCACAGAAATAAGAGCATCCATACCTAAGTTCAGGCTTTGGTAAACTTGTCAGAGGTGATGACAAATCAAGAGAAGAGGTTTATTTAGAAACACTACAAAAGGCAGGCAGTCAAAATGGACAAGCAAAAGAAAAGGGGGCAAACTAATAGAGCAAAAACCATGGAAAACTAGAACAAGGATAACAGACAGGCAAACAATGCAGCCATAGAAATGCTGGTACAGACAAAAGAAGACTTAGCAATGAGACAGGGGTTTATATAACATGCTAGATGAGGCGATAAGGAGATCAGAAAGTGGGTGAGCGTGAACACGTGTAATTTGTGGAAACTGTAGGCAAGTAGGCATGGCTACTGACTGAGGATCCTTAGAATTGGACTTTCTTGGGAATGCTGCAGCTGTGACATAATTCAATAAAACATAATCCTTAGATTCATAACATTATGTATTATGATCATCAGAAATTAGAATCTGTAGCTTTATATAAGGTGGCTAAGACAATGCATTGAAAAAATGCTTGAAAAAATAAGATGATAAGATTTGATAAGATTACAATGGTTATACATATGCTGTCATTTCCCTGAAGAAGGACTGCTGATATCTTGTAAGGCATTACTTCTGCTGTGGTCTGCTGTGCATACTACGTCTGAAATGTTAGTTACTTGATATTAATTTCATGTCTATACAACTTTTGAATAAAAGCTATATCAGCTAAATCATGCTTCTGTATTGAATATCAGCATGGGTGTGGTTACCTACAGCCGAATCATGGGCATGCTGATATTCACTACACCAGCACTCTTGCTTGTGCGATATTGCTTAATTATTCAGAACAATACCATTAATAATATAAAATTAAATATAAAATATAAAAATAAATAATAAATGAAACATTCTACTACATATATTTCTTAAAACTACAGGTTTTCTTGAACTGTAATAAATTTCTCTTTTGCATCTCAGCCACAAGTATAGTTATAGCATAGTCTGGCTAACTGCAAAGTAAAAGAAAAGAGAACACTGCATTTAAAGATTTTATTAAGAACTGAAAGACATGGTTGTTAAAAAAAAAACTACTTGTACTATTTATTGACTTAATTTGCATTTAATTTAATATGTAATAAATAAAATATAAAAGTAAAAAAGATGACAATTTACAATGGAAAATTATTAATCACAATGATCATCCAAATCAGTGTCTCGTGTCTCATCACCTGGGGTAAAAGTCAGTCATGGCATTTGACAGATAAGAGCCTCACTGTCACTCTTAATGCAACTGATCTGTTTGTTCTTACATCGGTGCTGAAATGATCACTGATTAAGCTCTGTTCTGTTGGCTACATTTCCCTGAATCTATTAAGTTTCTATCCACTTTACTATGTCACGTAAACAATGTCATGTAATTATCTTTGAGGTGTGTCATGTGATTTCTTTTAAGTCAAGATAGAGGTATGAAATCATACTATAAGCAGAAAAACCCAATTTTGCTCAAAATTCAGCCACTGCAATGTTTCCAGCACATTTCCCTAGACTACACATATACCAGGGATTCCCAAACTAGGGCTCGTGACCAAACATGCGGTCGTTTCTTTTACAAATGGGGTTGTATGAGAAACTCGTAATGTACCCTTTTGTTTTTTTAATTTATTTAAAAAAATTTATATATAAATATGGTTCTAAATGAACATTTTGTGTGCTAACAATTTAATGAGAGATGAAGCCACATTTAAATTCAGAGTGTACATGTAACTTTAGTCTTTTCACTCCCCTGACATGCTGCACTCACATATTTCAACAATAAAAATGAAATTTCCCCATAGCATATGAGTTTTAATATCCTCCAATTTAGCCTTCAATTCTACCAAAGATCTGTTTTGCGCACCAGTTTTCTGGATTTTCTAGATTAGTAAATACTGCAAAAATTTTGATTTGAGAAGCAGCTCATGACAATCATGATGACAATGGCAGAAAGAGCCTGTCACTGGGCATGAAATCCTTAATTGTTTTACAGTCATGTTTAATCCTCTAAATGTACATAAGGTGAGTCTGTGAACAATGCCGCTCGCACTGCCTCTGCTTCAGCACATGCACACAAAGTCACACATATAAACCAGACTCCTCTGCTTTGTGTCAGGCTGTACAACACATTCTGTCGCATTTTATTCCATATTTATCGTTCGAAGCTGGATGTGACAGCAGAAAGAGATGCACTTTTTCAAACACGCCTCCTGGTGTTTTGAAAAGCTGTGTCAAGCGATGTAAAAGCTCACCCTTCCCACTAGATTGGCAAGTCAGTGCAAGGAATGTTGTTTTGGTTTTTAGTCACTTATGTTACACATATGTTACTGACATATGATAAAAAATTTACAGTATAAATCTGTTATGTATGTGTGTGTGTGTGTGTGTGTGTATATA
>CM040997.1:12846435-12897680 GCA_022985145.1 Pangasius djambal
ATATATATATATATATATATATATATATATATATATATATATATATATATATATGCACACACACACTGCTCAAAAAAATTAAAGGAACACTTTTTAATCAGAGTATAGCATCAAGTCAATTAAACTCCTGGGATATTGATCTGGTCAGTTAAGTAGCAGAGGGGGTTGTTAATCAGTTTCAGCTGCTTTGGTGTTAATGAAATTAACAACAGGTGCACTAGATGGGCAACAATGAGACGACCCCAAAACAGGAATGGTTTTACAGGTGGAGGCCACTGACTTTTTTCCCTACTCATCTTTTCTGACTGTTTTTCACTAGTTTTGCATTTGGCTAGGGTCAGTGTCACTACTGGTAGCATGAGGTGATACCTGGACCCTACAGAGGTTGCACAGGCAGTCCAACTCCTCCAAGATGGCACTTGCCAGAAGGTGCCATTGCCAGAAGGTTTGCTGTGTCTCCCAGCACAGTCTCAAGAGCATGGAGGAGATTCCAGGAGACAGGCAGTTACGCTAGGAGAGCTGGACAGGGTCGTAGAAGGTCCTTAACCCATCAGCAGGACCAGTATCTGCTAATTTGTGCAAGGAGGAACAGGATGAGCACTGCCAGAGCCCTACAAAATGACCTCCAGCAGGCCACTGGTGTGAATGTCTCTGACCAAACAATCAGAAACAGACTTCATGAGGGTGGCCTGAGGGCCCGACGTCCTCTAGTGGGCCCTGTGCTCACTGCCTGGCACCGTGGAACTCGATTGGTATTTGCCATTGAACACCAGAATTGACAGGTCTGCCATTGGTGCCCTGTGCTTTTCATAGATGAGATCAGGTTCACCCTGAGTACATGTGACAGACGTGAAAGGGTCTGGAGAAGCCGTGGAGAACGTTATGCTGCCTGTAACATTATTCAGCATGACCGGTTTGGTGGTGGGTCAGTGATGGTCTGGGGAGGCATATCCATGGAGGGACACACAGACCTCTACAGGCTAGACAATGGCACCCTGACTGCCATTAGGTATCCGGATGAAGTCTTTGGACCCATTGTCAGACCCTACGCTGGTGCAGTGGGTCCTGGGTTCCTCCTGGCGCACGACAATGCCCGGCCTCATGTGGCGAGAGTATGCAGGCAGTTCCTGGAGGATGAAGGAATTGATACCATTGAATGGCCCCCACGCTCACCTGACCTAAATCCAATATAACATGTCTCTGGGACATTATGTTTCGGTCCATCCGACACTCCCAGGTTGCATCTCAGACTGTCCAGGGGCTCAGTGATGCCCCGTTCCAGATCTGGGAGGAAATACCACAGGACACCATCCGCCGTCTCATTAGGAGCGTACCCTGACGTTGTCAGGCATGCATACAAGCACGTGGGGGCCATACAAACTACTGAGTACCATTTTGAGTTGCTGCAATGAAATTTCAGCAAAATGGACTAGCCTGCTGCATCATTTTTTCACTTTGATTTTCAGGGTGTCTTTGAATTCAGCCCTCTGTATTCAGGTTGATAATTTTAATTTCCATCAAACAATGTGGCATCCTTTCGTTCCTAACACATTACCCAGTCCATATCAATATAGATATCCAGCATGATATTTTTATTTTTCCCCACTGAGATCTGATATGTTTTCAACGTGTTCCTTTAATTTTTTTGAGCAGTATATATATATATATATATATATATATATATATATATATATATATATATATATATACACACATATATACACACACACATACATACACACACACACACACACACATAGTATATTGCTCAGCCATAACAGTAAAATCTCTGATGAAAGACGAAGGGAATAACATTGATTTTCTTGTTACAATGGGTGGGATATACTAGGCAGCAAGTGAACAGTCAGTTCTCAAATTTGATGTGTTGGAAGCAGGAAAAATGGGCAAGCGTAAGGATCTGAGTGACTTTGACAAGGGCCATATTGTGATGGCTAGACAACTGGGTCAGAGCATCTCCAAAACAGCAGGTCTTATGGGGTGTTAATGCAGTGGTTAATTCCTACCAAAAGTGGTCCAAGAAAGGACAATCAGTGAACCAGCGACAAGGTTCACTGATGAGCATGGGGAGCAAAGGCTAGCCCGTCTGGTCTGATCCCAAAGGTGTCAGAACACACAGTGCATCGCAGCTTGCTGTGTATGGGGCTGCATAGCCGCAGACCAGCCAGAGTGCCCATGCTGACCCCTATCCACTCCCGAAAGTTCCTAAAATGGGCACGTGAGCATCAGAACTGAACCATGGAATAATGGAAGAAGGTGGCCTGGTCTGATGAATCGCGTTTTCTTTTACATAATATGGATGACTTGGTGAGTGTGCGTTGCTTACCTGGGGAAGAGATGTTACCAGGATGCACTGTGGGAAGAAGGCAAGCCAGCAGAGGCAATCTGATGCTCTGGGCAATGTTCTTCTGGGAAACCCTGGGTCCTGGCATTCATGTCGCTGTTACTTTGACACGTACCACCTACCTAAACATTGTTGCAGACCAAGTACACTCCTTGGTCACCCCTTGCAGACCAAGAGTGACCTCTTTCAGCAGGCCCTGCCACACTGCAAAAATTGTTCAGGAATGGTTTGAGGAAAATGACAAAGAGTTCAAGGTATTGACTTGGCCTCCAAATTCCCCAGATTTCAATCCAATCAAGCATCTGTGGGATGTGCTGGACAAACCAGTCTGATCCATGGAGGCCTCACCTCTCAAATTACAGGACTTAAAGGATCTGCTGCTAATGTGTTGGTGCCAGATACCACAGCACACCTTCAGGACCTACACAATATTAGGCAGGTGGATTTAATGTAATGGCTGATCGGTGTATATATTGTCCATTTCTGGTGTGTCTGTGCTCATGATAGACTCAGATTTTTGTTCTTGGCTGACAAGAGAGGAACCCAATGTGGTGCTCTGCTGTTGTAGCCCATCCATCTCTAGGTTTTATCTAGAAGAATGAATCTCTTATGCTTACTAATGTTATGAACATATATTTACATTCAATCTTTATTTACATTCAGTCTTTGATTAGTAAGCTACATATTGCTTGCTTATAAATAGTATATTACCAAACCTTAAATCAAAGTCAATAGATTGTTACAGTCATATAAATCATATGCATATGCACTAGCTCAGTTGGTAGACCATGGGACATTAGGCTAGTCCACACTCAGTGCCGGTCCCAAGCCTAGATAAATGGGGAGGGTTGCATCAGGAAGGGCATCCAGCGTAAAACCTGTGCCAAATCAATATTCGGACAATGGAAGGTGATCTGCTGTGGTGACCCCTAATGGGAGCAGCCGAAAGAACAACAACATAAATCAGATGCATGAATACTATGGAATATACATTTGTGATTGACAGTTGTCAGTTGTGATTGTCATAATCCAGTCACAGCTATCAAGTCACTATCTAAAACAGTTCCAGTACAAATAACAAATGCAGTGAAGAACATGACAAAAATGTACTAAACTGACAGCAGGAATAACATCAAGATGGCATAATTGTGAAAAAGCCAAATGTACCAATTATGACAATTGTATAATTGTAAACAATCATAAGTAGCAAAAAAAAAAGGTATGAAAAAGAAACAGATATGCATCAGTATGTGGTAGATTCTATTAGTATTATTCATTAGTTACGTTTCATATCTGCATTGACATATGAAAAATCACAGCTTACTGATGTAACTTGCTGCCAGTTGTAGTCACTATTGTTTGCTTTTGTCCATGCCATATCAAACTAGAAGAAACTATACAAGCCCTGTACCTCATTTTTGAAACTTGCCAAAGAAAGACTACCACCAAGTTTTCCAGCAGTTTTCATTGATTTCAAGCAGTTTTCATTGGTATCAAGTACAACATGAAGTACCATTTGATGCAAATGGACTCCCAATCTGTCTTAAAAATCCAAAATAAAACAAAACAATATGTTAAAATAATCTAGTTTATTTTAAGGACTATAATATAAGAATATAAGAAACCAATATAAATAGAGAAACAGAGAATACTGTGGCTGACAGGTTTGCTTTCACAATACTGAATATTTCATTGTGTTATTATGCTTATGATAACTTTTGGGAACCAAACAACCTTGACTAAAAGATTTCAACTATGCAGAACACGATCCTTACTAGTATTAGCAGACTGAACCATTTAATTTCTAACAGCCTGAGAAAACCCTTCACACAGTGAAATTGACATTATGTACTATATAGACTTTTGAAAACTACTATCCCTGAAATTAAATATGTCTCTCTTGTGCGTATATCACACTCACATGTAAAGTTTTCCACCTTTATTCATAGCCTACAACAATTTTTTAACTGGCTCCTTACCTACCTAATGTGCTCTTTACAAAAGTCATAAAAAAAATCAATGTAGAGGGCAATGGTACTCGCTCTTATACGTAGGAAGTTTGTAGAGTTTGTGAGAGAATCCCTGCTAGGTCAAAATAACAAACTCCAAGAAGACAGCTTCACCTGTCAGGAGCAGATTTATTGTGGCAGTGGGGTCTATACATTCAACATGTTCGAGCCTTCAGGCAAGAATAATAAATCAGACTTAAAGGCACTTAAGACTCAGTGGGAAAAGAAAATAAGTGAGAGTGACCACTCAGCAAAAGCTGTGCTCATATTTTTATCTCAGCTGGAAAGAAAAGAAAACCATACAACGTTACATTTTCATGTTCAGTACAAATTACCACGGTGAACACAGGGCATGCATGTTCATAACAAGGGTTATGAACACAAAAAATTTAATTGTGTATGTAATTGTAATTTAGTCATTAATTTAAAACACTAAACACTATATTTGTATCTAGGTGTGCCTCTATTGTTACCTGTTTATGTGATTGATGACCATTGTTGTTTTGCATTTATGTGTATAATTTGGTACTCCATTGCAAGTTAGTCTTGTTTAATGTTTTCCTTTTTTGTTTTTAATGTGCAGATGGCTTTGTGACTAGTAGCACTCCTGAGTTTCAGTGCCTGTAACTATTTTTGTCTAGTCAAATGGAATAAAATTGTTGGCTCATATAACGGTTATGTGCTTGGATAGTATCACTTTAGGTAAAGATGTGTGCCAAAATGTAGCTGTAATCATTATGGGGTCGCTTTGTATGTGAGCAACAACAGAAAAACTACTGGTATTAGACACAACAATAAGATAATTTTTGCCATTTTTGTCTAACATGTAGACTCTAAATTGTACATTTTAAATCCAAAGCCCTGCCCCTTTTGCTATGTATGCTTATGCAGTGTTCCAGTTGGTTAGGTCTCATCTACCCATTGTTGTGATTTGTTAGGTTATAATAATGCTTGAGAGTCAAGAGACAAGAGGTGAAAGCAAATAAGCAGAGGAAAAAGAGAGAGTACACACAAGCAGGCACACTGAAATACAGCACTGAAAAACACTGAAACAATTGTTACTAACTTAGGTTTCCCACTTGCAGAACTCACTAATTATTCATTTAGCACCCATTATTGATCACACACTTGTCATGGAGAGTCAACTCTCCAGAATTCAACCATGAATTCAACCATTCCATTCTTCATGGTCTATGAAAGGCAATAGATTTCATGAATACAAAACATATGACTGATCCATACAAATAGAGTCCCTGAGTTACATTTGCAGTGCCGCTTATCTAACTGACACAAAACACTATTATAAAGACAATATTTTAGTCCATGAAAATTGAACAGAGAACTGGAATAGACCACTGGATGTCTGCTGCCCTGGCACCTCTCAAAATTTTTTTTTTAAATATATATATATTTACACCGATCAGCCATAACAATAAAACCACCTGCCTAATATTATCCCCCTTGTGCCACCAAAACAGCTCTGATCTGTCAAGGCATGGACTCCACGAGACCTCTGAAGCTGTGCTGTGGTATCTGGCACCAAGACATTAGCAGCAAATCCTTTAAGTCCTGTAAGTTGTGAGGTGGGGTCTGCATGGATCAGACTTGTTTGTCCAGCACATCTCACAGATGCTCAATTGGATTGAGATTTGGGAAATCTGGAGGGCAGGTCAACACTTTTAACACTTTGTCATGTTCCTCAAACCATTCCTGAACAATTTTTGCAGTGTGGCAGGGTGGATTATCCAGCTGAAAGAAGCCACTGCCATTAGGGAATACCGTTGCCATGAAGGGGTGTACTTGGTCTGCAACAACATTTAGGTAGGTTGTCAAAGTAACAGCCACATGAATGCCAGGACCCAAGGTTTCCCAGCAGAACATTGCCCAGAGCAACACACTGCCTCCATTGGCTTGCCTTCTTCCCACAGTGCATTATGGTCTAATTTCTATACCAGGTTAGTGACACACATGCAGCCGGCTGTCCACGTGATGTAAAAGAATGTCCACTTGCCCATTGTAGGTGCTTTTGGCAGTGGACAGGGGTCAGCATGGGCTACGCAGCCCCATACACAGCAAGTGTGACGCACTGTGTGTTCTGACACCTTTCTATCATAGCCAGCATTAATTTTTTCAGTAATTTGTGCTACAGTAGCACTTCTATGGGATCGGACCAGACAGGCTAGCCTTCACTCCCCATGTGCATCAATGAGCCTTGGGCGCCCATGACCCTGTCACCTGTCAGTTGTGCTTCCTTGGACCACTTTTGGTAGATACTTACCACTGCATACCAGAAACACCCCACAAGACCTGCCATTTTGGAGATGTTCTGACCAAGTCGTCTACCCATCACAATTTGGCCCTTGTGAAAGTCACTCAGATCCTCATGCTTGCCTATGTTTTTTTGCTTCCAACACATCAACTTGGAGCTGTCTGTTCACTTGCTGCCTATTATATCCCACCCCTTGACAGGTGCCATTGTACCACAATAGTCAATGTTATTCACTTCACCTCTCAGTGGTTTAAATGTTATGGCCGATCGTTGTATCTTGGCATCTATGTGTTGTCACCACTCACCTTCTTAGTCCACAGGTGGAACTGACCACAGTAAAACAGCTGGTAGGGGCAAAGTGACAGATGGAGATAAGCTATTAACCTCCCTCACAAGAAGGTAAAAGCTGGCATAGCTTTTCAGCTGGTGACAGATGTGGTCATTTCCATTTCTGCTAACTGCCAACTAGTTCAGAGTGGTGCCATTTCTGGCCTGATCACAGTCCATAATGGGTGCAGCTCAAAGCAACCTGGAGTTGTTTAGTGTCTGACTTAAAACAGATAATCATTTCAAGCAAAAAATCAAATAGTCCTTGCTCTCTGTTAGTCTGTGAGTCAGTTAGCACCACCAAATGAAATGAAGTGAAAAAGTAACTCTAGGAGCCAAAGAGATTTGGCTCTTGAGAATCAGTGTGGTCTCTGTCCAAGTCCACCTACTAATTATTATCTACACCATCAGTTACATTCATGAACTCATGAACTCAGGAACTCATAAGCTCACACATACATGTATGGCAGGCTGGGAAAACCTTTCACATGGTGACATTTTGACATTTTCTACTATATAATGTTTTTAAAAAGTTATTTCTGGAACCCTGTTCTATGAACACTGGATAACTGCCAGAGGCGGTGTTTCAACACCTGGATACCTTCTTGTTTGCATGCACACACATGTTGAGATCTTTAAAACAAAGTCATGTGGTGACCATATGACACTATAAAATCAGTAAGGGCTGACATTCCCTTTGGAACCTGGGAGAGTCATGAGGCACCAGGCCTAGTCCCAGAGGACTGTTTGGCTCCACTAGGGAGAAACATACTTGACATTGACACCACTCTCCTATACATATTTTTTTTTACTCTGCAGCTACACCACTGCGCCATTGCGCTGACCTGGTGGGTAAGTCACTCTCCATGAGGTTAACTGGTGGCAAACCCACTTGTCGAGGCTATGTAAGATGTGGAACATTCCGTAATCTCCTGCCATCCTGACAGTCACTACACTAAAAAGACACAGCTGAGGAGCACTGACCTTATCTGGGCATCTAGCCAATAAGCCAAGTTATGGCCACTCAAGGGTGCCATCTGGCTGATCCATTCAGTTGCACTGCTGTGCTAGTAGCATGGCTCAGCGGAAAGAATGAATATGGAAGGTGTGAGAGAATGGCTCAAGACAACCTTCTCGTAAATGTGGCTCAGAAGAGAAATAACTGTACAGTGTACAGAAACAGTGGGGTCAGTAATTCCATGATTCACCAGCAATATTCTGAGGATACTCCGTTTAGCCACTCAATGCTGAAACAGGATGGCACAGTCTACCAAGAGCAACTCCACTCGACCACACTTTGCGGCTCTGCGTTATGACCATGGAATTACAAGGGCAACGTCATTCCATGATGCTTTGCAACTCAGTGTTGAGCATGAACATGGAATTACGAGGGCAAACACCATTCAACCATGTTTGATGATCACATCTTCTCATGCGCCGTGCCTGGCACACCAACGGATGCTGTAAAGCAATGGTCCCCAACCCTTTTCCTTGAGATCGACCATCCTGCAGATTTCATCTCTAACCAAAACCTAACACACCTGTATAAGAACTTCTTAAGGCAATGATTAGATGGTCAGGTGGGCATGATTATGGTTGGAGCCAAAGTCTCCAGGAACAGGGTTGGTGACCACTGCTGTAAGGTAAGTGTTGCATAGACTGATTGAATACTCATAGCCAACATAAGAGCTGTTAGAATGAAAGACTGAGAAAACAGAAACGGCTTGGTTAGAAACAAATTTAACAAATTCAAAGTTAGTGGATGATGATCATATAAAGTTAATATGAAGTTTGCCAGCTTTGGAGGACAAGTTCCCCATCACTCCCACTGTAGTAACATGCTGTTACTCAGATAGCCCAAAAAACATCAGACATGTGGAAGAAGGTGAGAAGAAGTAAAGGGAATTTTGGCCATTACTGATGGTGTTTTATAGTGTCAAATGTCCACCATGTGACTTCATGTTAAAGAAGGGGAGAAATAGAGCTACAGGTTTTTCTTAACTGAAATATGTTTCTCTTTTGCACACATATCAAATACAAGTAAAGTTATATGGCATTTTAAAGTTTGGTTTTACCCAAAAGTGAAAAGGGAGAAAATTGCTTTTAAACATTCCATTCCAACTCAATGAGAGATGCCAACACAGTGATGGTCTAAAAGCATCTGCTATATATTGATTTAAATGTTGAAGTGACCGAATGGTATGGGCAGAAAAACCTTTTCCATGCTCCTACTCAAAGTAATTCATTGTACGCTTTCCCTCCCTACCTATTTTGACAGTGAATTCGCTTGTTTTGTATGACTTTGCTCTGCTTTTATTCCTGACCATTAATGCTTGCTGGAAAAGTATTCTGCACATGCATCCATTTAATGAAACAATTTGTTCTCGATATCTGGTCCTTGGTCAACAAAACAGAAGAAAATCCATTGATGCTGCAGCTGAACAAGAAAAGGCAACAAGACAAAGGCTTCTCTTCTGCATTTTAGTTCAATATCTACATTCACAAAGAACTATGAACTAAAATTAGGCTATAGGAGTTTTCTAATTTTAGTTTGATCCCACGTTATTACAAATGGCTGAAAGTGCAAGCCATTGTTATTGTTAGAGGTAACATATAGTGTAGTTCACAAATAAGTGACACTTTTATTTGGCTTTATACTCTAGAACATTGAAATTGAAATAAAGCTATGAGATGTAGAATGTCAGCTTTTATTTATGAAATCATGAGTATATGAAAGCATATTTTATATCCATTTATTTTATTGCCATTTATTGCACGTTCCAGGTGCCAATAACAAACATACAGAGTGGTTATGTTTGAATGCTTTTAGTTCCCTTGTGCATGAACTAATGATCCAACTATACACACCTGAAAAGAAAAGAAGTAGCAAACTGACCAATTAATTATGGTTTCCTGACATTGTTTACATACTGTTTGTTAGTGGTTACCCAACATATACCTGTATGTACATATGATCCAATTAAAGCTGACATTTGACACTTCATCCTAATGATGATATAGTCTGTTTTGAGAGTGAAAGAGGCTAATGGTGTCTGGTTTGGCTTAATTTCAGTGGTTTTCAAAACATTTTTGGTATATAGGTTCAAAGAAAAACAATAATTTGTATGTAGTATATATTAATATAATGATACTGTTTTGTTGCTCAAATAAAGATTTTATGTTTGTAGTAATAATAAAAGTTAATTAGCAATACTATTTAAAGTAATCTTCTTAAATTCAGTATTGCCAGTAATTCAGAATCTTGGGTTGCAGTTTTGCTTATCAGAAATATTTAATTTATAATGTAGGCTGATAATTCACTGCTTATTATGTACAGTGTTTCACTTGGTTGCTCTTTCTAACACTTGCGTAGACCACTACACATTTACACTCATCAAACACTTTATTAGGAACACCTTTACACCTAATCATTCATGCAATTATCTAATCAGCCAATCATGTGGCAGCAGTGCAGTGCATAAAATCATGCATATATGTTCACATCAACCAGAAGGGCTGGTTGAGTATTTCTATAACTGCTGATCTCCTGGGTTTTTCACATGCAACAGTCTCTAGAATTTACTCAGAATGGTGTAATAAAGAAAAAAGTATCCAGTGAGCGGCAGTTCTGCGGACAGAAACACTTTGTTAATGAGAGAGGTCAACAGCCAGACTGGTTTGAGCTGACAGAAATGCTACAGTAACTCAGATAACCACTCTATACACTTGTGGTGAGCAGAAAGGCATCTCAGAATGCACAACACGTCGAACGTTGCAGTGGATGAGCTACAACAGCAGAAGACCACGTTGGGTTCCACTTCTGTCAGCCAAGAACAGAAAGCTGAGGCTGCAGTGGGCAGAGGTTCACCAAAACTGGACAGTTGGAGACTGTAAAAATGAAGCCTGGTCCTCTGAATCTCGATTTCTGCTGAGGCACACAGATGGTAGGGTCAGAATTTGGCGTTACTAGCATTAATCCATGGACCCAACCTGCCTTTTGTCAACAGTCTAGGTTGGAGTAATTGGTGTAATGGTGTGGGGAATGTTTTCTTGGCTTATTTGGGCCCATTAATACCAACCAATCATCCCTTGAATGCCATAGCCTATTTGAGTATTGCTGACGTTGTGCATCCCTTCATGGCCACAACTTTTCCATCTTCTAATGGCTACTTCCAGCATGATCATGCACCATGTCACAAAGCAAAAGTCATCTCAAAGTGGTTTCATGAACATGACACTGACATGAACGAAATCTCATTTCTCCAGGACCATGGTGCAACACATAATTTTATGTGAGCCTACATAACTTACATAAAAGTGAGCCTAAATACACAGCGGTGTGAGATGAGTGCAGGACAATAAATACACAGAACAATAGATACACAGGACACTAAAAATACAGAACATAGGCTGTAAACTGTAAAATATTTGGTAGTGTAGCAATAACAGATATATCAGTAGCAGCAATATGTTTAGTGTTCCATAAAGTGTCTGATGTGTTTTTGTAAAGTGCAGTCATATTGAGTCACACTGGGTTAGGTGTTTGACTAGCCCAGGTGAGCATTGGGAGGCAGCAGGGTGTTGAGTAATCTGACTGCCGCAGGGAAGAAACTGTTTGGGAGTCTGCTGGTGGTGGCACGGATGCTCCTGTACCTTCTGCCAGATAGCAGGAGGGTGAAGAGTCCATGGGATGGATGAGAGGGGTTGTTTTCAATACTGGTGGCTTTGTGGATGCAGCAGTTGTTGTATCAATGGTGGCTAGAGAGACCCTGATGTTCTTTTCAGCTATTATCACAATCCACTCGGTCGGAGACTGTACAGGTCCCATATCACACAATGAGATAGCTGATCAGGATGTTCTCTATTATCCCTCTGTAGAAGGAGGTGAGGATGGGAGGGGGGAGTTTGGCTCTCTTCAGCCTCCACAGGAAGTGGAGGTGCATCTGGGCCTTCTTGCTTAGGCAGGTGGTGTTGAGACTCCAGGAGAGGTCCTCTGTCATGTGCACACCAAAAAAACTTGAAGCTTTTGACTCTCTCCGTAGTTGTTCCATTGATGTGAAGTGGTCCGTGGTCTACTCAGGTCCTCCTGAAGTTGACAACCATCTCTTTAGTCTTATCAACATTAAGAGATAAATTGTTGTCATTACACCACTCTGTGAGCTGGTTCACCTCCTCCCTGTATGCTGACTCATCAGCAACAATGATAGTGTCTACACTACCTGATGATAGTGTCAACACATTCTGATGACACTACAGCAACAACTGTAGTGTCATCAGAAAACTTGATGATGTGATTTGAACTGCACTTTGTAGCACAGTCATGAGTCAGCAGGGTAAACAGCATTGAACTGAGCACGCAGCCCTGGGGAGTGACGGCTTCCAGTGTGGTGGTGTTGCTGAAGGATTGGCGTCTCCAATTCAAATGTCCAGGATCCAGTTGCAGAAGGGATGGTAAGACCCAACAGTCTCAGCTTTGTAATCAGTTGTTGTGGGATGATTGTGTTGAATGCTGTGCTGAAGTCTATGAAGAGCATCCTTACATAGTTGTCCTTTTTGTCCAGAGGGTCAGAGAAAGGTGGATGTAGCAGATACGACATCCTCTGTTGAGGAGTTGGTATGGTAGACATACTGAAATGGGTCCAGTGTGATGGGAAGACTGCTCTTTAAGTGTTTCATGACTAAACGCTCAAAGCACTTCATGATAATACGTGTGAGTGCAACAGGCCGATAGTCATTCACGCAGGACACAGATGATTTATTTGGCACAGAGATGATGGTGGTCGCCTTGAAGCACACAGAGATGACCGCCTGGCTCAGGGAAATGTTAACAATGTCTGTGAGGACATTTGCAAGCTGATCAGCACATTCCCTGAGCACACGGCCAGGTATGTTATCAGGACCTTGCTGTGCAGAGGGCTGCCTTGTCAACAGACCTGAAGACAGTGTCTCCGGTCTTCAGCAGCGAGCGTACTTCAGCAGTCATCCATGTTTTCTGGTTTGTACATGTGGGGAAGGTCTTAAAGGTCTTAAAGTCACATCATCTATGCACTCGCTGATGTAGGAAGTCACTGATGCTGTGTATTCCTACAGGTCTGTGGTGTTGTGGTATGTAGCAGTCTCTCTGAACATATTCCGGTCTTGGTGCTCAAAACAATCCTGGAAGTGCTGAGACAATGAAAAATCCGTCAGGGTACACTGTCTGTAAGTTACTGATAGCCCCATAGAGTTCACTTAGCACTTCCTTTGTGTTGGTGCCAGGTGGAATGTTCACCATGACAATGAGCATGGTTGGTTAAACTCTCTGGGGAGGTAGTATGGCTGGAACTTTACGGTCATAAAATCCACCAGCAATGAACAGGAGCTCAAGACAACAACAGCATTGCTGCACCATTTGTTGTTTGTGTAAACCCACAGATGATCGCTGCGAGTCTTATCGGACAGTCCTGCTATCCTGTCGGCATGATGCGTGGGTAGCACGGCTAACGGAATGCTGTCGTTGACCCATGTTTCCATAAGAATGAAAACACAGCAATACCTGAGTTCCCTCTGGGTAGTTAGCTAGTGGAATCCATACCATGAAGAATTGAGGCTGTTCTGAGAGCAAAGAGGGGCCCTACCCAGTATAAGTATAGTGTTCCTAATAAAGTGCACCCTATGTCCCCAGCTTAGGTGACCCACCCTGATATTGCCCCTTTGCTTGCCTTTGTTTGCATGAAAACAGATGTTCAGATTTTCCTTTTTTATTTTTGCATCAGGCTGCTAAAATGAATGAAGATTATCTCATTATCTTATGGTTTTCAGTATTTGTCATCAGTGTTATCAGGATTATGATATGATCGTCCACAATCCTTAATAAAAAGCATAAATCACCAATCTTCTTGTAGTGGCTGACCTGTAGGTGCTCTACACTGCTTACACAACATACTGAGCATTCATTATATGTCAAAACTTTGACTTTTGAAAGAAACTAAAAGAAGAATCCACTGAAAATACCAGAAAAACCCCACCTAATATATGCTTCATGACTTATTTTTTATTATTATTTTTGAATATGTGGTCTCTGAAAGCTAAAAACAGCATCACCCATACTCAAGCATTCAGAACTCTCATTAAAAAAATCAATTTTTTGATTCAGTGTGGTGGTGGTCAAGACAGGACACTAAAATGCTTGTAGCTCAGGAAGGAGATAAATTGGTGTGATATAATGAATATAAGTAATTTTGCAAGACACCTAATTTTTTTTCCTAATATGTTGGCAGTCTTGGGATGACAACATAAAAGACCAATTCAATTCAAAGTTGTGTTACACTATTCTGAAGGCAGATTTTACTCTTTTTTTTTGTTTGTTTGGCTGCTATGATGTTTCTATGTACAGACATGATGAAATTGTCCATAATGATATATGACATCATGCGTGTTACAAACTCTCGCTCTTAATTTGTATGAAATCTCATAATCTCTAGATGTATCTATATATGACAAATTCATGTGAAACCAGTTTAACTAAATCTAAATCATCCAATAATGAACTAAATCATCCAACATACTGGAACATCATTCAGCATCACAATGTTGCTTTCATAAAAATCATTTCATGATGGCAGACATGCTTTTTTCATTCAGCAACACCTGAGTGAACTTTACAATTCATCTGGCATGAAACAACACTGTTCTGCACCACAATCTAGGTACACAGCACGACAGATGCCAAATAAAATGTGCCTCATTAACTTGTTTTACATTTCCATCACTGCCTGAAATATATATTGACATAGCTTGTAGACAAATCTATAAGACCTGAAAAAATAAATCAATAAAATAAACACAGGAAAATATGACATCCCCATTTCTATGTGTTTCCCATTAGTCTAGATCTGCACACAGAGCTGTCTCAGACTGTGCATCAGCTAAAATAAAAAGATTGTTTTAAAATGCATGTTGAGATAAAATTCTGCAATCAGAAAGAAGAAAGCAAACCAGCTACTGAGAACTCTAATGAAATATATTTCTAAACAAACAATTTCTTAGCCATTGTATATCAAGCATTAATGTTACTCAGAGTGCACTCTGCCATTTGACAAATAAAACGATGAGGACTGTGCTCCTTTTGATTCAGTCAGGGATAGTCTATGATGAACAGTGAGTGAAGCATATAGACTTTATTAAATGGAGGGGGAAATGTTTTGCCAGCAACAGCGGAAGCTATAAATAAAGCATGGAAACTATAAATAAATGGCTGATCAGTCAGAGAGAGTAAAAGAAATGACTGTATTATTGATGATAGACAATGAGCTGTCGATAGAAAGAAAAATCAGTATCATCATATAAATAAATGTTCTGCTGTATGTAAAGGATACTTTATTTGTATTTGTTGGTATTTTAGGGGCTTAATCTTAATCTTAATCTTACAATTAAATGCTATAGAAATATTGGGGGAAATATTTGTCTAATCTAGTCCTAATTCCTAGTCATGTATATACATATTCACTCTCATGCTCACACCTGCTATATTTACACTGCTTTTGCTGTTAAATCTGAGTGGAAGATCTGGTTCCTGCTTTTCAAAGACTCTGTCTACCTGGCATACCACAGGCATATGCAAGTGCATTAATTGGTGTGCACTTACTGTCTCACGCTGCAGGACTCCTACAGATGAGAAACCTTGGTGGACAGCTGTGGCAGTTCAAGTCCTTAATTCTAATAAGGACAGCAATTAAATTGCTATGCTGTCTGAGTACTGGTTCTATTCAGTTCTATACCTTATTTGTATGTGTACATGGCACACCATTCCCTCAGCTTGGGCCATGCAAGGAAAATACTGCCCTGGGCCCTGCATGTGACTTGAGGTGGCCCTGGGTGCACACTTCAGAATTTATTGCAAACAAATGAGTAAGGTGGTTTTAATACAGGATTTTGTCTCATTTACAAGCTGGTTTCATGACAGCCAATCATATCATTTAAACGTATATCAAGTCTCTCTGCTACTTTATTTTCTCCCGTATGGTCAACTACTGAAAACTTGTTAAACCTTTGCATAAACAAAGAAGACTTTTTAAAAGGAAAAACTATGGCTATTCTTCTTAATTTCTCCATGATTACCTTGAAAATCAAATCAATTTGGACTTAGTATTTCATAATGCAACAGCCATGTTGCATTATGAAAAGCCAGTTGTGGTGCAAAAAAGAATAATGTTGAAATGCATATGCAAGAAGTAATTAAGGGCTACTGCACTGTCAGAAAATATCAGGTGCAACAAATACAAACGCAACAACCAAGCTGACACGATTTAGATGAAGTAATTTTGTAATTAAGGGATGCAAATGGAATACGCAACAGAGAAACAAATTGATTTTTAATCATGCAGGTTTGAACTAGACTAGACTAGAAGCAGAAGAAATGTATTATCTGATTTAGGATAAATATGTTGCCAGGGTTCAAAGACAGGATGTGCTTTTACAGATAAATGTAAGCCAACAGGTAACTCAAACTAAACACAAAATACTTGTGTCTGTTTATGCATCATTGGAACAAACTACACTGCCTAAGTCATCACAAACTGATTAGATTATCAGTGACACACATGAATGATGGAGTCGAAGGTTGTGGATGCAAACCACAAATAGTTCTTTACTGTGCACACATGTCAAAGACAAGGTTACACTTATTGAAATACACAGTCACAATATGTTACTAGGAATATGGGCACGGAGATACTGAGAAAGCTAGAACAAGCTACACAAAACACAAGTCACAAGGAATGTAGGTAGACGATGAGTGTCTGTGCTCCAGTGATGTGAGCTAAGGTGGAGTAGCCATAACAGCAGTCATGATTGTCAGTTATATCACCCTTTAATCTGGACATTGCAAGCTTGAATCCCACAGCTATATGTGGCCTGCTCTTTGAGTGTGAGGGATAGCATTTTTCTCTCTCCTTACAATCAGAGATATGCTATGCTTCCCATATGCACTATTAAGCAATATTCACTAGGCAATAACCTAGTAACCACCTGGGTAAGCAGCATGGTTTGAGATGCAAAACATTCTCCAAGATTTACTACTGAAAACGATTACCAAATATATGATAAAATGCCATGTCGACATGCTCATCCAATAGGCTAAATACTGCATACTGATCCAGTTAAAGCTGACATTCTACACTCCTTAATCATGATAATATTTTCTTACCAAAACCCCTAATCATAGCACACTTTTTGCTATGCATGCACTGGATACCTCAACAATAAGCTGTGCCTAATAAATGGTGCTATTAAATATACACAATATGGCCAAAAGTATGTGGACACCTGACCATCACACCCATGTGGGTCTTCCCCAAACTATTGCCACAACGGTGAAAGCATACAATTGTATAGGATGTCTTTGCATGCTTTAGGTTTTTTCATCACTGGAACTAAGAGGCCAAAACCTGTTCCAGCATGACAATGCTGCTGTGCACAAAGTGAGGTCCTTGAAGACATGGTTTGCCAGGACTGGAGTGGAAGAGTCCTGACCTCAACCCCACTGAGCTGAACTTCAGGATGATTTCGAACACAGTGTGTGCACCAGGCCTTCTCGCCCACATCAGTGCCTGACCTCACTAATGCTCTTGTGGCTGAATGACCATAAATTCCCACAGCCACACTCTAAAATCTAATGGAAAGCCTTCCCCGAAGAGCGGAGGCTGTTATAGCAGCAAAGGGGGGGACCAACTTTGGAATGGGATGTTCAACAGGCACATACAGGTGTGATGGTCAGGTGTCCACAAACTTTAGGGCATATAGTCTACATACAGGAATCTTGTGGCAGCAGTGGAATGCACAAAGTCAGGCTGATACAGGTCAAGAAGCTCAGTTAATGTAAACATCAGAATGGGGAAAATGTGATCTCAGTGATGTTGACCATGGCATCGTTTTTGCTGCCAGATGGACTGCTTTGAATATTTCAGAAACTGCTAATCTCATGGTATTTTCACACACAACAGGCTATAGAGTTTACAGAGAATGGTGTGAAGAAGAAAAAAACGAGCAGCAATTCTGTGGGCAGAAATGCCTTGTTGAAGAAAGAGATCCAAGGAGAAGACTGGTTAGAGCTGACAGGAAAGTTACAGTAACCTAAATCACCACTTTTTACAACTCCTGTCAGCCAAGAACAGGAATCTAAGGCTACACTGGGCACAGGCTCACAGATACTGGACAGTTGAAGATTGTAAAAAGACAAGGTGACATTTTTCTAACCTTCCAATCTTCAAGATGGACTGCACTTGCAAAAGAAATTATATGGGTGTGCTTTTATCTCCATGTACGAATCCATCTAATACTGGGCTATGTATCAGATACCCTTGTCAAATTAATACAATCTTTTCAGAAGCCACTCATGAAATCAGACCTGGTTTTACTCCCTCACTACCTTGGGAGTAGTTTTGACAATTCTGAAGTATAAGTCACATTTTGCCCGAAAAACCATGAGTGATGTGTATGAAAGTCGTATATGAGCCTAAATTAAAAATGTGCTTAAGTGTTAAAGCCTAACCCGACTTCAATGTATGCAAGTATTTACAAGTGTAAGGCAAATTATTTTAAGTGAAATTCAATGTCAGGACTTTTTTTTTCAATAAAGTCTCACATTTGCAATTTTGTTTTATTAGGCGTGGGGTGTAACATGGCAGATTCAGACACTGAGTGAGGATCCATGTGTGGAAGATTTAATAAAAACTACAAAGGCAAACACAGCCCAAAATGTAATCCAATACAATGGCCAAAATCAGACATAGGTCAAGGCAGAAGAGCAATAATAAATGAAGGCCAGAGGGTAATCCAAATAACAAATACAAAACATAGCAAAACATGTAAAGACAGATACAAAAATACAGCTTAGAACTTACTCAGAAATTACTCAGTACTTACAAGCATATGAAAATGGGACAACATCCATCAACAGTTTATGTAGTGTAGAATCAGGAAGAAATAAGGTAATGAGAGGGCAGAGGTCATGCTAGAATTCTGGTAAGCGTGACCTCTGCTGGAAGGGAGAGGAAATATCCTGATTCCTTGTTACATGGGCTTATCATGCATTCATTCCTTTTCAATTCAGTGGCTTCAACTGTATCACCTCTGTTTACTTAAATTCATATATTGTTTTTCAGATTTTTTTCATTAAAGTTTGAAGAGAAATTGAGATCTATAAGCTGTCCTTGCGCTAAGACAGGAGGTTGATTAGCTCTCTAATGACTTAACTTCAGTATTTAGTGTATTTATTGAAGTTTGCTCAACTGTATTTATTGAAGTTTGTCTGCTTTGAAATTTGTTGTCATTTCTGATCTCACTGTAGTTTGTTCCATTACTTAAAAAAAAATTATTAACTGTTTTAACTGTTTTAATTGCAGTTGTGGCCTAACGGTTAGAGAGTCGGACTTGGAACCTGAAGGTTGTGGGTTTGAGTCTCAGGTCTGGTAGGGATTGTAGGTGGGGGAGTGAATGACCGGCACTTTCTTCCACCCTCAATACCATGACTGAGGTGAGACTGTTGCGCAAGGCACCGAACCCCCAGCTGCTCCCTGGGTGCCACGGTGTGTGTGTGTGCACTTGGATGGGTTAAATGCAGAGTACAAATTCTGAGTATGGGTCACCATACCTGGCTACATGTCACTTCACTTTGCATGAGCTACTATCAATGTGCAATAAGTTATATGCATTACTATCTGCCTTAAAATGAATTGCTCTGCTTAGAATAAATATAGTGCCTATGAAATTTTTTTTTCCTAAAAGTGCATTTATTTTAGCAATGACAGAGTGCATGAGCATCAGTGAACATGACAATATTTGTACAATAAATAAATAAAATCGTATAGAGCAGGGGAATTAATAAGTGTAATAAGCTGTACCCTTTTTTTTCAGTTCAAGTTCATTTCAGCCAATATAATGAAAAGGATTATCTGATTAAATGATTTGTAACTTAGGATATAGGTGCACCAAGTGAGTGTTTCCTTCACTAATACTAAAAAAACCTGCTCAGTGTAAGCTTGGCATCAGCAAAATGTGCTTTTGCCATTCTGCATCTTATGTCCAGTGGAATTGTTCTAAAAGCATATGGGATACCACTGAGCTTGTGATAAACATTTTCAGTATTCCAAAAGTTTCATCATAGACCTGGCACTTGCCTTCAGGTTTTCTGCATAATGTATAGCCTGGTACGGCTAGGGTGATAGAAAATTAATCCTCTGTAGTCAAGCCTGCCCAGGCTTGTGCAGCTTTAGAGGGCTTCAGGAATGACAGGACCAGTTTAAATAAGTGTCATAGGTTGATCTGAGCTTAAAAAATTACCCAATCATGTCAGGGCAATGTGTCACAAACAACCTGGTAGTGAAACACACAAATATCAATTGTAGGCCATAACAAAGAATTAACAATCTCTCATTTGCTAAATCAGAATTATATGTAAATTATACATATCTGAATATGGTAGCCTACATAAATGCAGGAATATTCACATATGGAGAACCACATGTGGACATTCAATACACATGGAACAGGACTTCTACTTCTGGTTCTCTTACTACTAAAGAAACACAGATTTGTAAAATATGTAGATGCCAGATGTCCAGCAGTACAGAACACTCTCTGAGAACAGCAAGTACAGATGGGGCAGGAAGTATCCTGCCTGGAACAGAAAGAAGGCATTATGGGATGACCATGTGCTCTCAGATCAAAAGGGTGGGGTGAGTAATGGAGGTTTGGCATCTTGTGTGGCATTGTGAGTAATCAGCTCAAGTTATTCACCTTTAGGTTGTGTATAACCCAAACGACGAGAGTGACTAAAGAGAAGCCATAAAACAAATTGTCAGAATAATGTGTAGTGAAAATAGTTTTTTTTTTTTTTTAAACCAAAAGTTGTTACTGACATTTCATTAGCTTAGGGTAATTATTCAATTCGGAGCTCCTCTTTTAACACCAGACCACAGAGGCACTGTGTCCTATACGCTCCAATGTTAATCAGAGTGACCTTTTACACTGGGCAGTTGCACAAAGCATGTGTTTCAGCTTAAGTTCTGCCATGTGTATTTTGTATTATAAGCCCCTAGACAACACACAGACTATATTTCAGACTGTAGCCTACTGCCACATCATGCAACTTTCTGAGAGTTCTACTGTAACTTCCATTTACAACTTCTTTAATCATACTGTATACAATGGTTATGTATATTTATAATAATATAACAGCAGAGCGATACACAAGCTTAGTCCTCTAATTAGTCCTAAAGTGAATGCAGAGTGCCTATCTTGGGCTCTTACATACAGTAATTATTAAATGTCTATATAAGAAGAACATGTGCCATCTTTCTCTCTTTGATGAGAATCATTTTACATTGTAAATGACAATGTAATTGTGACAGTTGTGTGTCTTGCCTTGCATGTGCAAGAGCACAATATACTTTCTGTCTAACAGAGTTTTAAGTAAATTAATTAACACAGGGTCGTTGGCCAGGTTGAGAACCCTAGCTTTTTTAGCTTTTAGATTTTAGCAAAGTGTTAGCTAGTGGTTTTAAAGGCCCTGGCAGCATGGTTTTTAAAAAAAAGTGCTAGTGCTAGCATGGATGGATGGATGGATGGATGGATGGATGGATGGATGGATGGATGGATGGATGGATGGATGGATGGATGGATGGATGGATGGATGGATGGATGGATGGATGGATGGATGGATATTATTTGTTTTTGTTTTTTATTTTGTTTTTCAAGGAATGCCATTATTGACATGTATTTGCATAGATTAGGCAACAAGTGTTCAAAAAGGTTTATGAAAAGATTAGGAAACACATGTTTTGATTTGGTGAACATATGTTAACCATATAGATACAAATACTGAAATTATTTCACAGAGCCTTAGTCTGTAGGAAATTGGATAGTGAGAAAATGGTTTGTTGATTTATTAAAGACGCTATACATCTCCTATAACTTCACTAACACAAGTTTATAAGTATTGAGTCATTCCCAAATGGATGTGACAGTCTCCTTATCTCATCATTAGTCAAAAAGTGACAGACAGCATGTAAGGATCTTAACTTGAAATAAGAGCCCATGGCAAAAGAAATTTATAAAAGGTTGTAAATTCACAATTTACAACCTTTTGTTAATAAATAGCAAAACCTCCCAGTATTGCTAAAGGATATTGCATTTATTTATTGCAAGATATGACACATGATTTTTTTCCCCCAGACATTAGCAAATGCCAAATCAGTTGTCCTTATTAATCCAATTGTACCATTAGCCCTAGACCACTATTAGGCTATAACTTCAACTCCGTAATTGTCATCAATCTCTGATCCAAGACTAGACTCCATGCAGAGCAACAGGGAAATTAAGCATACTTGCTGTTTTCTCATTCTTTCTGTGGCAGCAAACAGCCAGAATCCTCACTCTAATTGAGGTTAAATGAAGTTCAAAACCAGGCTGTTCAAAATCCAGATCTATCATAATTTGGATGCGCTTTCCAACACTCAGAAAAGGCATGTGGGAGATCAGGAACTCTCTAACAAGGACCATGGATTTGTTTACAAAGAGTGTTAACATGTGTATCCAAAGCCCCTGTTAATGTGTCATTCATGACTCTAATTGCTCATAATTCATTTGAGTGCTTTTAATAAAGCGATCAATCCAGCAGACAGCTGGCTCGCCTCTTATTTCTGTCTCTGTTTATGAATGAGAAAGAGCCTTTGCTAGGTGTTTTAGTAATTAGGCTGACATAGTTCCTTTTTTCCAAATACAATTTCTGGTATCAGTAGTGATACCTTTTTACTTTTACACACACACACACACACACACACACACACACACACACACACACACACACACACACATTCTTTATTAGCTGCTGTATTGTTTTGCAGAAAGTTTTTGTTTAAAGAGAGTTAACAGAGACCATTCAGATCAGATCTGCATAAAATCCTCCATCGGGAAGTGATAATAAATGTAAAAAACATTGAATATTTCAACATGGTTAACCTTGACCTTTTTCATTGTGTTCAGCTATTCTTCTGCCTTTAGCAATAGTTTTACTCTTAGTGTAGAGTACTAGCTATGCTGATGGGGAAGATTAGAGCAGTAGATGTGTACACCCAGATGAAGAAGAGGACTAGTGATAGTGAGAGGAGTATAGATTAGGTGGAGGAAGTTCTGTGAGCCTTAGGCAGAGACAGTGAGCCTCCAACTCAGGCATTAGAGCCCTCACAGTGAGGAGAATGAGTGATGACTCAGTGACATTGTAACAAAGATTAACACTAAGACTTGCCCACAAGAGTAACACTCCTCTTCAATTCACATGTCTCAACAGGTTCAACCCTCTCAGTGAGGTCAGTAGTCTGTTTATAGGAGGCTCTATTATATAACATGTGATACCAGCTATGTCTTTAGGGGCACCAGCAGCTTTTTTAACTCTGGTTCCTCTCAAGGTTTCTTCCTCATGTACTTTCAGGAAGAGTTTCCTTGCCACTATTGCCTCTGGCTTTCTCATTAGAGATCAAGACCCACATCTGGATTTATGTGAAGCTGCTTTGTGATGATGTCTATTGTTAAAAGCACTATATAAATAAAATAGACTTGAACTGATTTAATTTGTGCTCATCTTATGTGACAAAGGCTGAACATCCAAGGCATAACAAAATTTATCACATGACTGAGAGAGCACACTGCAAAACATTCTTATCAAGTGAAAATATCTTGAATATAGTCCATTCTATCTAGTATTTCATATTATAAGGTTACAATAAACCAAATAATAGATTAATTAATTTAAATCTTGGAATATTTTGTTGTACAGATAATTTTGCTCATTTTAAGCATTTATTTCTAGAAAGAAGCAACATGAACTGCCAATATGAAAATAAGCAAAAAATAAGAATATTTAAAACTTAAAACTGGTTTAATTTAATGTAATTATAGGACATACTAGACAACTTTGACTATATTCAAAATATTTTCACTTTCTAAGATGTCATTCTTTGCAGTGCACCTTCTCTTCCACCATGGAATGTAGCAGCTGCCAGGATTTAATCAATCGAACTCTAAGCAACATGGGTTAAACAACCCACTCCACATGCCGGCCTTCTCCTTTACCACACACAAAAGCTCATGTGATGTCACTACGTGATATTATGTAATGTGTGGATTCAGTATATAGCTAGGTATTGATCCTGCATAGATGTTTCCTCAGCCTGAACCTTGAAAAGTGGCCAAGTCTAACTGAACAGCATGGCTGCTTTCCAATACTGCCTTTAGGGCACCCTTGCCAGCTTCCCAAAGCCATTTCCCTTAAAGGGAATCTCCATTGCTATCTTAAGGGCTGTTTCAGCTCAAGTCAATTTTATAAGTTTGGAGGCTAAGTGTAGTCAACAATAGAAATCGTAGTTGATGGAATACAGTATATTATGTTTATATCACTAACATGCCCACTAACTATTAGTGGTGTAATGGTACACTCCAGTCATGATTTGATTTGATTCATTTCAGGATACTGGCTTCCTGATTGATTATCAGAATATTTTGAAAAAAATTTGAAAGAAGAAAAATTATGCCTGAAAAGACTCCTATTTAAATTTCTGAATCTTAAACAATACAAAACAAAGTGCATTTATGTCTATTTATAAAACTAAATAAAATAGAAATTGCTATGAACTGAGGTTTAATATTGTAAACTAAATGTACTACAGGTTCACCATGTCTCAAAATCAATTCTAGTAAAAATTTTTAGTTGAATAAAAAATGTGCAATATCGACAAATACGTCTGTTAAAATAAATGATTTCTGCAGCCTCTTTCTCAGGCACTGTAGCTCACAGAGGCATGTTGCTGATGTTGATGGAAAGTTACTGAAGAGCTCTTTTTTAACTGTTATAACATGGTTGTATAGCCATATAACTTATAATGTGTATCAGATGACGCAATCTGGAGCTATCGGGAGCTATTGGTCACTTTACAAGTGTAGATGATTTCTGGTAATCATGACAGAATTCTGGCTCTTCATGATAGAACTCTGCTCTGTATACTATATATTTCAACTATATGGATTGCACAGATTGCATGCCTCTGGTGTTTAAACAATGCAGTTGCATAAGATGCATATATGTATATATGCATGTGGTATTTTTTCCCCATTACTGGGCACTCCCTTATAATTATTATTTTACCAAAATAAATCCATGTTATTGAAGAAGTTATGCAATGGTTTTATTATTATCCTACTGACAACCTTATGTCACACTGATAAAACCATTCTAACAATAGCTGACCACCTCCAGACCCTAAGAAAAGGCAACCAAAAGACTTTCCTACAGTATATAATGAAGTATATATAATGAAGACCCTTCAGAGGCTGATACTAGTAAAGCTTCAACCACTGGCCAGACTGTGGACCCCCTGCAGCTTGCATACCAAGATTCAAGGAAACAATGCTTAACGTGCACTCTCATGGTCCTGTATACCTCTTATTTTAGGTACAGTTCTCTGATGACTCAATCATATTGGCATGTATCAAAAGCACTCACCTCTACAAGCAAATGTAGAGGTGGTGAGGATAACGCACAGGAATGGCATGAGCAATACTTTACATAATGTCCCCATATTTTGAAACAAATATATTTTGATACAAATTATTTCCCCTTTTTTTTATTACAAACATCAAATACAAATTGTGATATTGTATGTTGTTCGTTCTGCTGCTCCTGTTAGGGGTTGCATCAGCAGATCATTGGTCCGCATTTTTGATTTGGCACAGGTCTTGCACCGGATGCCCTTCCTGATGCAACCCTCCCATTTTTTCCCAGGCTTGGGACTGGCACTGAGAGTTCACTCCCAGTGGCTGGGTTGGTTTCCTGCCTGGGAATCAAACCCGGGCCGCACCAGTGAGAGTGCAGGGTCCTTAACCACTAGACCACCAGGGACAAATTGTTTAATATAATATTATTTAATATAATATAAATATTATTTAATATAAATATTAAGTGGATCCTTGATTTACTGCAAAAGAAAGGCGATGATCTCACATAAATATCAAGAAAATCGCATTCTTGGATCTTCACTCATGTACGAATCTGTCCATTCTATAGTCTCATCGAGAGGTACATAATGCGTAATTCTTTTTCATTTTACATTTTACATGCATGATATTTTCCAGAGAAACAGTGCATTTCTGACAATAAAATAAATTAATTAAATAAAATGAAACAAAATGTTTCCTTTTGGTTACTGAACTTAAGGCTACAGATAGGTCTAGGCATAGCAATAATTAACTGTATTAATACTTACAGTCATGTGAAAAAATTAGGACACACCATTAAATATTCAGTTCTTTATTAAGAAATGTCAACATGTCAATTTCTGATCTTGTTTTAATTTGTACCTGTAGATGAAAGTGATGTAATTGCATGTAAACAACAAAAAATCACTTTGTTTCACTTATTAAACAAAAGAAATCAACAAAAATGAGTATTTCAACTGAGGAAAAAGTTAGGACACCCTATGCCCTAATAGCTAGTGTTTCCCCCTTTGGCTGAAATAACCTCAGTGAGACGTTTCTTGTAGCCATCTACCAGTTTCTGACATCGACTGGAAGAAGGTTTCCCCCAGTCCTCAGTGCAGAATTCTTTCAGCTGTGTGATGGTTGAGGGGTTTTTTGCACGCACAGTCCGTTTCAAATCACCCCACAGGATCTCAATAGGATTTAGATCTGGGCTTTGACTTGGCCGTTCCAGCACTCTCCATTTTTTACTTTTCAGCCAGTCCTAGGTGGATTCACTGGTATGTTTTGGGTCATTGTCATGTTGCAAGGTCCAGTTCCGCTTCAGCTTCAATTTTTTGACAGATGGTCTCACATGTTCCTCAAGCACCTTCTGATACAATGTAGAATTCATAACAAAGCATCCCCATACCATAACACTTCCACCTCCATGTTTCACAGTTGGTATGAGGTTCTTTTGCTGAAATGCTGTATTTGGTTTACGCCAAACATGCCCTCTGTTATGGTGTCCAAATAATTCAATTTTAGACTCATCTGTCCAAAGCACATTATTCCAGAAGTCTTGGCCTTTGCCTATGTGTTCTTTGGCAAACTTCAGTCTTGCCCTCATGTTTTTCTTATACAGCAAAGGTTTCCTCCTTGCACACCTCCCATGATAATTAAAGTTGTGCAGTCTCTTTCTGACTGTAGATTCATGCACTTTGAAATCAACTGTAGCAAGAGCTTGCTGTAGGTCCCGTGATGATATTTTAGGGTTTTTGGAGACTTCTTTAAGCATCTTGCGGTCTGCTCTTCGGGTGAATTTGCTTGGACGGCCTGACCTGGCTATGTTGGCAGTTGTTTTAAATGTTCTCCAGTGGAATGGCTGATTACAAATTCTTTTGAGATCTTTTTATATCCCTTACCAGACTCATAAGCATCAACAGTCTTCTTTCTGAAGGCTCTTTGGATCTCACCATGGTGATACCTCGCACTTCAATAATTAAGAGCAAACCAAACTAAATGTCTGAGGTTTAAATAAGGCAATAAGGCTTTCATGGGGTGTTCTAATTTTTTCACATGACTGTATGTCAATGGAAGGTCCGCACACAGATAGAAAGACAAGTGTGACACAAACGTGTGCATGGGTAGCATTGCCATCTCACACAATCCTGAGCTTGGTTTACTGGTTTTGTGTAGTTTTGTATGTTCTCCCCATGTTCGCATGAATTTCCTCTGGGTTATGCAGTCTCTTCACATTGTCCAAAAACATGCAGGTAGGCAGATTGGCTATGCTAAATTAAATGTGAATGTGTGTGTGCATGTGCATGTGGCCCTGAGATGGACTGCACTCCTATCTGGGGTGAATTCTCCCACCTTGACCCCAGTGTTTCTGGGATTAGCTCTGGATTAACCATGAACCTGACCAGGATAATCTTCCCTTCCCTCTTCAATTCAGACCACAGGTTTTCAGTAGGATTCAAACTCAGAGACATTGCAAAACACTGAATATGTTTCTTCAACCATTTCTATGTTGATTTGGAAGTATATTTGGCTCATCATCTTGTTGAAAGCTCTCTCTATGGCCATGTCCATACTGCCTGGCAGAGGCAACCAAGTATTGAGCTGAAATATTCTGGTATTTGTCTGAATTTTATGATGCCATCAATCTTCACAAGAGCCCCTGAACCACAAGCTAGAAAACATCAAAGGTCCACCACCATAACTTACACAGGGTATCACTTGCTTTTCATTGTATGCTTTTTCCTTGTATGTATTTTGTTATCAAACATGGTAATGGTGTGACTGACCACAAAGTTTGATGCCACAATGCCAACTCTAGTTCTAATGATGCTTGGTGAAATTACTAGGCACTGCATTTTATGAGATGCTCTCAGAAAGGACTTTTTTCTTGCAACACTTCCTGCTTTATATAAGACCAGCTAAAGGAAGATTTAGGATGTTACAGGACACCAAAAAATCAAAAGAGCTAAACCTCTCTCTTCTGTTTTTCTAATAATTCACATTTAATTTAAAATACATTACTTAGACTCCAACATACGAATATATTAGAATATTCAATTGTATACGCGAACCAACACTGTTTCTTTTTACTACATACTATACTGAATGAAGTTGCATGCTTTTATCCTTCTGTTAGTAATGCATGATACTTTATTTCATCAGACCAGTATTTATTTATCCATTTATTTATTTGTTGATTTATTCATCAGCTGTGTGTGCTATGTGAAATGGAATAAAATATGGACTGGGATTTGGATTGTAAATTTGAAAAGGAATTGGATATGGGATCAGTATGGACTCTATGGCACTAATCTCACTTCTCTTCCCTTGAAAACCATTTGGTCAACATAGCAACAAACAATATTTCATAGCAATGAAATATGGTATGTGTGTAAAAATAAAACAAACTAAATTTATACAAAACACAGAATAAAATTGCATTTCCATCTTGCTGGGTAGGAAAAAGATCTTTAAAGTAGGAAAATTATCTTTACTTATTTGTATTTGTATGAACTCTATCCTAGTTGTCATGGCCGTGTAACAGCATGTTTTAGTGATGTTAAGTGCCATTCGTGTGAAGTCCAATATTGAAAGACTCCGATTCTGTTGATAGGTTTTTCACATGAAAGAAAATCCCAATAATCTCACGTATGTTTCAACAAAGTTGAGCTCAACGAAGTCGCATGTTGTGCTCCAATTTGCCAAGTTAATGAAGTTCATTCAAAAGACTTCAAAGTTTATTTAACCATGTTTTCTACAAGCATACCAGAAAGTGCATTGCTTATGTTCTCTCTGGGGACTGTGGGTGCATCCTCTGGGGATGCCTCTGTGGCATATATTAAACGACAACTGACAAAATGCCACACAAAATAATTGTTACCTCTGCTTGGACCTCATAAGAAAGGTTATGCTGTCTGTCATGTCACATTAGAACCATGTCAAACTTGAGCATTTGCACTGTCCTGCCCTTGCTTTTATGCTTCCTGTCTTTTTTCTTTTTCTTTTTTTTAATTTGCATGTGTGAGTGAAGTGTAAACCTCATAGCAATCCACTGAAAATATCTTCTATATGCTGTGCACATTATTTAAATTCATAATATATCATAATATACAAATACAGTATGTCATGATTGTGTGACCTGTAGTTTCATCCAAAAATGTTGGTACACCATGTCATTTTACACCAACATGCAGAAATAAAATAAACACAAATACACACTGGTTAGTCACTGTCCTGCTGTCTCATGTCATGTTTTTAAATTAAAGTTTTTGTAAATACAACTTAGAGATCACTAAGGACAAAATAACCTTAGTAATGAAGGCTCAAGAACAAAAAAGAAGTCAAGAAATGAGCAGAATCGTAGTCTTCACAGGTGAAACCCAGGACTCAAACCAAGAGTAGACATTCAGAGCTATTAATTGTTTAAACAATCACTCTAACAGGGCACACCTGAGCAACAAGAGACACCTGTCAGTCACATGTTCCAATATTTTTGATTGCTTGAAAAATGGGTGGGTTCAAACTAAAGGTGCCATGTTCTACGCTGTTTAACACATCTAGATGTAAATATCAGGAAATGAAAGGTGAAAATCTGATCTATAATTTCAGAATTGACCTTGCCATTACTTCCAATTCCAGTACTAATTTAGTCTAGTTTCCAAAATATATGAAAGTCTGAGATCACATTGGAAATCTGTTTTTGTTTTATTTAAAACTGGAAATAAACAGAAAGTTTTAGAATTTTGAAAATGTGCAATATCCTGACTATTCAATATTCAAGATGTTGCACAATTTCTAGGTCATTATTTAAATTGAAGCAAATTTGTGCTGTTGACAATGTTAAGTCCTTTGTACAAAAGGTCAGATTTTCCATGAGTCTTATCCTTTCCAAGCACATGTTCAGGTGACACTTCAATGGATTTGATCTAAAATGGATCATCAGGTTTTACACAAACCTGTGGAGTCTGTGTCAGCTCGAGTGCACAATGTCATTAAAGCAAAAAGAGGACATACCACATACTAAGAAATTCTGAAATTCATTTAAATATTAAATTTAAATTAAATTAGTTAAATTGAAAAAGAATGCTAGACAGAAGCATTTTCACTAGTGGTCTCAGACTCTCTCTCCCGCTCTCGCTCTCTCTCGCTCTCTCTCTATATATATATATATGTATATATACCTGATTATTATGAAGCACTTACTGAAGATGAATGAACAAATTATGAAGACTAATTTACATCCTATGAGCTGATACTGTATGTAGGCTCTTAGTTTGCTTTCATCCTCTTCTTCATTTGTATGCTTACAGATGTTCACATGTTTAAGTCCAATACTGTGGTGGCCCAAGAATGTTTTTGTGTTTGTGGTGAGCTTTTGCCACATGAATGCTCTTTTTGCCCTCTGCAATTCTAAGCAATGCAATAATGCACTAACACACACTGGCACTAAAAAAAGCTGCTCCACTTTCCTTTAAAAAGGGTAGAATTAGGTAAATGTTTAAAATATTTAAGGATGTGTAAGGTACTTTAATGTTTGGTGATTAATCTGTAAGACACTCTTGGTGTCCATATTCCTTTTTTTATCAGTAATAACTTTCCTCTTCTCTTGGAGACAAATAAACGTTGTACATTTAGATGCATGCTTATGAAATTGTGTGTTTAATTAGTGCCAGTTTACTTAAACTCTGCTGACAAGGCACTGGAAGTTCAATATGGCTCACAGATTGCTGCCTGATTCACATGCTAGTTTAATTTGGTCTAGTTTATATGCTAGCCAGTATCCAAATAATTTCATTTTGTATCCTCTTAGGAACGGAAACAGGGAGCAAACATAATTTTGAAAAATAGAAAGAAATTTCTCCCGATAGTCTCCAGAGCAAGTACTAGTTTGTTTAGCATTACTGAATGCATTTTCATGTACTGAATAGTTGTACTGCTGAAGGAAGGACTAAGCATGTGATTGATTTAATGAGTCATATTTCAAACAAATGCTTCTAAAGCCCTTGAAACATAATGGCATACCAAGAACAAAGCTATTGATTGAAAAGACCTTTAAAAACTTTAAAAAATCTTTTTTAAAAATAAATAAATAAATAAATAAAAAACTCAAATTCCATTCTGTGATGAAAATTATTATTACTCAATTAAAGGAATAATGAGCTGATAAGGATCCATGTCTGCACATGTCTGATTCACATTTACAAACTGCATGTTGACACCAAACCCCATTACCTGTATATTAGAACAAGGTTCCCACATTCACAACCGTGATGAATAAAAATCTATTTTAGTTTTTTTTTTTTTTAAATTGTTAGTATACTACCCTACTTGTTATATTAATTACTGACATCAATTTATTCAACAGGCATTTTTCAGTTTGTTAAAATACTACACTCAAATTTACACACACTCTGACTCGACGTGAGTTTGATTGTACAGATATGTCAAGCGCACACTTGTTTCGCGTTTGTTTTATTTGATGGTACATAAATTTGACAAAAAAGAACTATGAAAAGTGATTAACAAATCAAAACTATTTTATATTTTAAGTTCTTAACACTATTGCTGATAAAGAAATATTTTATATTTTAAATGCTAAACAGTATTACTGATAAAGCATTATTTTATATTATAAATTCTTAACAGTAATCCTGATGAAGCCTTGTACACTCTTGGAATCTTCTTGTCATTACAGTTTCATGAAGGACCTTCACCAAGCTCCTCACAGCCTCTCCAGCTAGTTCTAAACCTACAACTAAAACTACATGATTAACCAAAACTACTGGTTTTCTGTTTAAAACTACTTATTAAAAATGCATTTTCACTTATAAATTAAAAAATAAATTTCTACATGGGCAGTAATTTTTTGAAGGAATTTCAACCATAAGGCTTTGTCCAAATTTTACAGGTAGTATATGAAAACAAAAATAACAATATATATGTTAATAGTAGTATATAAATTCAGGCGTAAGGTAGGAGTTCTATATCTATCTATCTATCTATCTATCTATCTATCTATCTATCTATCTATCTATCTAACTATTTTCCCTCTATTAATCATTTCTATGTATTTCTGGGGGTATATCTGGGGATTTAAGGTATGACACGTCTGTTTTTGGAGATTTTAATTAAGGATAATTCAGGAAGTGACATCATCCGCTGTGTGGGTCAATAGACAAGGAAGCAAGTACAAAGAGAGAAAATTAACAGTCAGAAGGTGATGAGGGAGGCACAGAGTAAAAAAAATGAGATGCACATTAAACACAGAGTGTTAAAACCAATGAAAATTATGTACAGCTGATCACAGTAATGCAAAGAATCAACAACCCAATGGTAGAAAGAAATGGCCAAAACAGGAACTAAAACAAAAGAAAGAAGGTGCTGTTGCCATGGCAGCTGAGGTGAAGTGAGATCTTGACATGTTTATTTTACTTCTTTAGTTATTTATTTCTCTTTTACCTTGTTCTTACAATAATTAGACAAGATGTCAGTCAAAAATCTCATGGTGTCTCCATGAGCCTTCTTCAGTGTCAGATTCCATCCTCAAGCCTTCTTCAATGTCAGTCTCCATCCCCGAGCCGTCTTCTTACTGTGCCTCTGACCTCTATGGCTTTCTTCTCTGTATTCCCCTCTCAACCAATTATTCCCAATTGTTCCACTCACATACACGGGTGGAAAGAAATAAGGGGTGCTTGAGTTCAGCTGTGCTTTGCCTCCGCTGTCAGAGAGAGTAGCCATTGCAGTTGGAAGAGGAGTTGAAAAAACATCAAGTTGGACAGTTTGTTGGTATATTGTGTTGTCAACCGCATGGCACATCTCATAGATTTTGCATTCTTTGTTGCTGATGAAGTAGATGCAATCAGAATCTCCCTGCTACACCAGGAAGTTGCACACAAAGTACAGCAAAGGTGAAAAATAATTAGAAAAGCTGTTCTTTAAACCTCATCCACCTTAAATGCTCTGGCTGCACCAGGACTCCCATGCAGCTGTACTCTTCTCTGCATGAACCCAAAGGTGTCAAAAAATGAGGGCCTGGTGTGCCTTTGCCCGCATTCTACTATGCACCAGAGGGACCAGGCTGTTTCCGTGGATGAGACTGGGTGGAATAAAGACTTGTCCGGGAATAGGCAAGTGAAGTGTCTACCCAAGAGGTTCCAAAAATGTGTCTGTGTGCTGTAAAAGATTTTTTGCTTTCAGACCAGCACATCACTTCATAAAAATTTATTCTCAAAAGTAATACATTGTACTGTATGTGTATGAAATGTAAAAATGAGATGTAAAAATAATCAAAGAATATATTTTCAGAAACATCTGCCTGTACTTCTACATGAATAGCAGATCAAAAGTTTTGCTTTATGACCAGAGGAACAGTCCTCCAGAATTACTGGCACCCTTCATAAATAAAATAAACACATCACACATGATAATGCAGATTTTCCAATCAAACAACAAAAGAAACTATTTATCTTTGTTCCAACTAAATCGTTCTCATTAGAACTACTTTTTAAATAGCTGTCTAGCCAATAAGGACTAAGCGTATTGTTATCAAGTTGACTTGTGCAGTTGGTGGAGACCAGTGGACTTCCTTTCAATCTGCAGATACCTAGTTTCCATGAGTCTGTGCACACTGTAGCCACAGATTCCCGTTCTTGGCTGACAGGAGTGAAACCCAATGTTGCCCTCTGCTGTTGTTGCCCAGCTGTCTCAAGGTTTTACTTATTGTGTGTTTTGAGATTCTTTTCTGCTCACCACAGTTGTTAAAGGTGGTTATTTAAGTTACTGTAGCCTTCTTGTCAGCTCGAACCAGTCCGGCAATTCTCCTCTGACCACAAAGTCATTTCTGCCCACAGGACTGCTGCTCACTGGATGTTTTTTATTTTTTGCACCACTCTGTCTAAACTCTAGTTGTATGTGTGTGTGAAAATCGCAGAAGAGCAGCAGTTTCTGTAAAATTCAAACAAGCCTTTCTGGCACCAACAAACATGCCACAGTTAAAGTCACAGAGGTCACACTTTTTACCCATTAAGAGTGATCATGAGCCAGAGACAAAATATGACTCTGATATGGACAAGGAACAACAACCTGAAAACACCTCATTCCATCTATTCATACATCTATCCATCTATCCATCCATCCCTTCATCCATCCATCATAAGTGCATAGGAGGCCACTTCCTCTTTAAAACACCATTTTCAATAAATTATGTGACCTAGCGTTGTTCCAGTGCAGACTACAGACTTGCAGTGAGATGTTAAGGTAGAATCCTCCTTCTGAGCAGTGATTAAATTTTCACAGGCTATGGGAGAGTCAAACCCCATATGAAAATCAGGTATCATACTGAACTTGTGTGGCAGATAAATTTAAAGTTCTACAGATACAGAAAATGGATGGATGGACGGACGGATGGATGGACGGATGGATGGATGGATGGAGGACCCACTCACAGAAGATTATTCTATAAAGGAATCATACAGTCAAATCACATCTGCATGCTTTTTCTTCTGGGCATGAGTCAACAAATATGATGATCACAGAAGGGTATTGGAGAGTTAAAATTGAGCTCAACGAATTTATATAAGAAGCACATAAAAAACATATATCGCCTAGCATGCTTAATTGTTATACAGCCAAGAGAGAAAGATAGCATGTTTTCTTTTTTTTAAAATTGGGTCACATATGGCATTTCATATAATATTTGAGCATAACATGAGCATAACATCTATTTTACACCAAAAGCACTGAGGGCTGTGCATGTCTGAGCATGGAGCATTTATATTCGGTTAAATAAATATAATGTGCAAATATCCATAAATATTATTAAATATGCATTACCACTGTAGATCATCATGTAAAGTCTGTTAATTCATTATGATTTTCACTGATGTAGTGCTGCAGTAGTGTTATAGTGTGTCTAGCTAGAAACCACAACACTGCCACACAAAAATATACTTATTTTTATTTTCTAAAGCTGCTCTGCACATTGCCAGTGTCCAATGTAAAGGCCATTTTGATTAACATAACAGCATGGACACGGTGATGCTGCAGTCTGATGGAAAACGGGCTTAAGAGGAGCTCCAAATTGAATGACAGTGTGTGTGCATAGAGCTTCAGTATAAGTAACTGTTGGTAAAACTCTCCTTTGACCTGCCCAAGTGTGAGAACCTATGCCTTTGTTCATTCAGATAAACTACTAAAGGCAGTTTTTAAAACTCCTCCAGTAGACTGAATTCCTCACACTGATCAATATCTGTAACTAGATCAGCTGACGTGTCTAACTGGCAGTTTTAACTAAGACATTTTTAAGAGTTAAAATTAGAATCTTTTATTCGCTAAATACAAGTCTGAATTACTCATGAGATGTTCAGATTCAATTTTGGCACCTGCATCAACCGCTGCAATTCAGCAGGTCAGAAAAATAGTGACATTTGTCAAAACATTAATGTGATATCCAATTTTGCGCTGATTTCTCCATTTTCACGAGACCAAATGCTACAAAACAAAAGCTCTCATCTTTGCACAGGACACAGATCTCTTTGGCACATTCTGTGGAAGAAGTATCACATCCACTACACTTCAACTTATTATATATATTATAATATTGATTATATATAATAACAATTATAATAACAACATTGCACTCAACAAACACAGTATATTTTAGCTCATTTTATACTCACTAAATGACTCTTGTATAGATCTATAACTGTAAAGGCTACAATATTTTATGAAATATAAATCCTGAGTTTATTACAGCATTCATTCATTTAGCAGACTTTTTCCATCCAACGCCATGTATAAGGTTGTCACTAGACAGTACTTTGACTGCTCTAAGAATTAAACTCACAATCTTCCACTAAAAACAGTTTCGCTTTTTATAATGTTAAAAGATATTGTGACAGGCTTCAAGTCTTCATAAGGGAGTCTGTGCATCAGCTGTCTGACATTTCAAGATTTCAAGTATTAGCATACAAAAGGGGAGCTACAAAGCTAAACTGCTATTTCACTCACTGTTTCTATAAATAGAGACCAACTCGGAATTTCAAACTTATTGTTGCAACATGATAATATATTAATAATAATGCTAACAAAGTAGCAAGTGATCCAAAAGAAATACTGCAGTATCATGGTTATGAACAAGTGCAGCAAGCAGCTGTGCAGTCTGCATTATCCATTATTATATGCATCCTTTTTAAGGGGTGCAACTTTACACACACACAAAAAAATTCACTTTCTCTGTGGTGATACAGGTGATGGTCTGTTATCAAAAAACATCAGGGAGCGGGCAAGCAGAATCTGACCAGCTGTTTCAGGAGTTAGTGGCTATTAAGAGAACACTAATTCAGAAGGTGAAATTGGTCTTGGTTTGAATAATTCTGAAGGATAATTGATTGAAATATTAACAAATGTCTTGAAACACAGATTCAACTTTCTGCCTGAACATCCGAACCCCTTGTTCCTAATCCACTCTATTATTATTAATCAGGAAGCAACCTGAAACTAAGTGAAGAAAGATATCAAATTAAAATGACACTTGAGATGTGATCGATGACATTCGACACATGGCTATACAAAAAGTAAACAGGAAAATATTCATTACACCTGATTCAATGCTCGAAATTAATATTAATCATTTTTTATTTTTGTTGAGGCATAATTGCTGCCAATCAAGAGTAAAGTTCAAATCCTTCAATTTAGAATAATTGTAGACACTGCATTTACTAAAGTAGTATTATTAGAGTGGCACAAAGCAACAAATTAAAAATTTTGATATTTACTTGAAGCGTCTATGAATGAATGAATGAATGAATGAATGAATTTGTTTTCCAGCAAATGTAAATACTGTTCATACTGACTTGGCATGTTTATTATTCTTGGCTATGAACTGTGAGGCTGTGGTTTTAATATAAATTGCATTCACACATTTAGAGCAAAATTGACACATGATGGGCTAACTAAGCAGTCAAACTATCAAATCAGTGTAAATATGTCGATTTGTTTTCATTTGCTTATCCCAGCAATGTAGTCCCTTGCTACATTTGGCAGATTAAACAGTAAATATATAAATGAAAGCTGTTAACACACAAATGAAGGCAGATGGCTAATTTAGCATGCAAAAAATACCTTTGTTTATGCTCTGCAATGTGAATCGGAGGTGTATGTAAATGAGACAGTGTACTACATCAAAAAAAAAAAACTACAAACTTCATCATAGGAACCAAAAGACAGATCATGCTTAGTGTAAAATAAAATTCCTCAGCACAAAAACAAATCAAATAAAACAGAGCCTTGTGTTATTGCATATGAATGAAGTAACGTCAGACGTGGCCATGAGTGTGTGTTGTGAAACATTGTTTTGGCTTATGTAAGTCCTTTTCTGGAATAATCCATAGTGACTATAAAGAACTTCTTGCCTTTATTTAGTTTACTAGTCTTTTAAACAATTGTATGCAAATCAATTTAACATGCTTCAAAGCAGGTTTATGAAAATGTCAAACAAGGTGAAACGGGCTGAGCATGATTAAAATAAGCATGTGGGTAGTATTTTCTTGAATTCAGTGGTAGTTTTATTGTTGCATTTATGACTTCATAGCAAAATACAGAACTCTATAAACCACAGGGGGTCACATCCCTGTTTCAGTTGGATGGTAGAAAATTGCACTGCCTTGCAAAAGAGAACATCAAAACCTTAAAGTGTTTAATGTCAAAAACCTTAAAGTGCTTAATGTCAGTCTGCTACTTTATAGTTGTACTCCATCAAGTTGAAAATTACTTAGCAATTTGCTCTCCTACTGTGTGTAGAATTCACAGAATTACAGTATTCATCCCCCTTGAACATTTCCACATTACAACCTGGAACTGAAATGGATTTAATTGGGATTTTAGGTCACCAGGCTACACAAAATAGCCCATACTAATAAAAAGGAAAGGGGAAAGAAGGGAAAAATTATAATTTTATAAAATTTAAAATATAATTTGTAAATAATTTATGTATAAAAAGTTGTGATTTGCATAAGTATTCATCCTCATTGCTATGAAGCCTTTAAATTACTTCTTATGCAATTAGTTACCATCAGAATTTACATAATTAGTTGAATAGAGTCCATATGTGTGCAATTACAGTGTCACATGATTCTGTCCAGGAGTTTGTTAGAGAACATACCTAAACAAACAGCATTGTGAAGACCAAGTAGCAATGAAAACAAGGTGGGGACAAAATTCCCAGAATGTTCAAGGGTGGGGTTGGGGGCGGCGTTCTTAAACAAAGCACTGTATGCTGGATCTAGTGATGTGTGCTAGTTATGATATCCTCTGCCTGCCACTGTGTCCTGCATCATATCTCTCTAAAATACTACAATAGGCAATAAAGGCTAAACTGTAACCAGGGTTTTTAATGATAAATGTGATAAAATTCCCTATTACAAGATTAAATAAATAAATAAATAAATGAGGAATGATAATAATCCCATTAGAAGAGTATAAAAGGGAGAATGCCGGCAACAGCTGTGGCATGTTTGCAGCCATTGTGTCAGTCTAGTTAACACCTGAGACCCCTTTGTGTATTCCAGCTTTATGCAGGTTTTGTGCTTTGTCAATTCTTAACTTTGTTAGACATTGAACTTTGTGTACTGCCATCAGTCTGGCACTAAAACGTTCTTTCTAAATATCAGGCAACTGTGCCCTTTATAGCTGCCTGAGGTGAGTTCTTTTACTTTTGGGTGTCATGACTTTTTCCAACTGGTTTTGGTTGTATATTGTATTTTTCTTTCACTTTCTTTTGTTTATTATGTTGGCATTACTCAGCCACCACTGTTTCTCCTTTTCTATATTTTTCAATACATTACACTTTAGAATGATTTGATTTATCTTACAATCTTAGCTTCTCATTGGTACAACCAGCCTGATGTTTTACCTTGTTTTTTGACATAAAAAGGGTTGTAACACCAAGAACACAAAGAAGGCCAGTGTGAAGAGTGGAGAATGAATGCTGGACCATAAAGTACAAAGTGGATGTGATCATGCTGACAATAAAGATATATAGGGACAGCCCAATGATGTGCTCAAAGAAGGGCACAATATTGATTTTCTGTCATGCAGTTAAGAGCTATAATGGCTTATTTGAAGTGGCTTTTTCTTACAGGTCACTGAAGCCATGTTAATCACATGTGTGCTCTCAAAATAGAAGGTTCTGATCACACTGTGCTTGAAGGAAATCTCATCTTAAGGTCAGCAACTCATTCACATAGGCCAGGAATACTTCGCTGGTGTTTACTGTCTGCTTTGTATGGGAGCTGTCTAATGAAATACACATTTCCACACTACACCACGTTCCAGTGGAAAATCAAACATGATTTGAGTGACTGCCAAAATAAATCTGGAAACAGTGTCTTTTTTCTGAAACTGTTGTATTTGAATAGCTTGCTATTATAAAGCTATACATATTTTCTAAAAGGCAAAATTTCATATGAGAATGTATTTTCCTACACACACACACTAATCTTGCCACATACCAGTAGCTGGCTGTCCTAAGCATTGTCCTTCACAAACACTGTGTGATATAATCATGATAAATGCTAGTCCTGTTTGATTCTTTTGCATTTAACCAAATTACTTACTGCAGTGATTGTAATTGAACAGATAGCGCTCCACATGTTTCTAATTATGCAGTGATGAATCATTTTCTTTGTCCTTCACATATACTCTTGTAAATACAGATTTCAAAAGTATAAATAAGTCCTGCAACTATACTGTTTTTTCTTTTTTTTTTAACTCTCTTTTTTGCCAGTGACAGTGTTCTGGACCTGGGCCATAGTGACAAATGAGAATCTATAGCATAATCGGTCAGATGTTAAAAGAATAGAAAAGCCATACTATATATATTTTTCACTTTCAGGAAATGGCCATGTGGCTGTTGTGTGTCATAAAGTATGATAAAGTTTTGATTTTTGCTTTAAACTTATTTAGGTGGTATATGTTTTCATCTAAAGTAGGTCCCTGGAGGACTGGTGGCCACTGCTGTGGCCCAGGTTTGATTTCCGGTCAGGGAACCAGCCCCAGCCACTGGGATTGCACGCAACAGTGTGCTCTCAGTGCCGGTCCCAAGCCCAGATAAAATTGGGAAGGGTTGCATCTGAAAGGGCAACCAGCGTAAAAACTGTGCCAAATCAAAATACAATGATCCACCGTGGCGACCCCTAACCGAAAGAGGAAAAACAACATGTTTTTATCTAAAGTGAATGTTACAAATGAGGACAAATACAATTTCAAGCATATACGTAGCTAGGCAGTTGAAAGCCTTGCTCAAGGGTTTCACAATCTTCTGGTCACTAGCAGAGAACCTTAACCTCAGTGTTACCAGTGCTCACTTTTCTAACTTCTGCAGCTTTAGAAAGACTAATTCAAATCAAATATAAGCAAAAGTGACGCTTAAACTCTGATATCACTGCTGTAAAATCCAGCTTAGTCTGACTAGCTACTGCTGCCAAAACACAGGCCAAGTTCAAACTGGTAGACAATCTTTGCCAGTTGGTAAGTCTTGATAGATTGAATCAGCTTCTGAATTACTGCTACTAATGTTG
Source organism: Pangasius djambal (assembly GCA_022985145.1). Taxonomy (NCBI): domain Eukaryota; kingdom Metazoa; phylum Chordata; class Actinopteri; order Siluriformes; family Pangasiidae; genus Pangasius; species Pangasius djambal. The sequence goes on from CM040997.1 coordinate 12,887,488, forward strand.
CCTGGTGGAGAAGTTGTATATTAAAGCAATAAGAAAGAAGAGGGCATGTGTCACAGTGGTTTTTGTTTTTTTCATCGGTAAGGGCATTCTTAGGCACAGTGCAAAGTGGAGAGCCTAAAACCCCCTTACCAAGATAAAAGATAAAGATTAGGGCATTCTTTGGACAGAACAATAGCTTAAGTGTAACCATTTTTATTTTAAACACCTGGCACATTAATACAGAATTCAATTATTGTGATGCAGTCAGAGGTGTGTGTATTTCAAGGATTTTCGCACAGCTTTGAACGTGGCTCAGCCAATCAGATTTTAGAACCAAAACTCAAAAATCTCAAACTTCATGGAAGAAGGAAGTTATATAATTTATATAATAACTTACCAGCTTGCAAAGATGGTCTATCAGTTTGACCAGCTCCGATTGTGTTTTGGCAGGTGATTAGGTCAGACCAAACTGGATTTATCAGCAGAGGTATTCCTCTTAAGACTGAATGTTGCACAGTACAACATCCAAACATTACCTAGTTTAATCAAAGTAGTAAAATGTGTCTAGTGCCTAAACTTTGTGTCTCAAACAAAAATACCAACTAGCCTGTCTCTTTGGTTCTCTCCTGCTCTGGCTCTGTCCTGCTGTTCACCTCATCATCATATACACTTGTGACTTATTTTCATATTGTTACAGTATGTCTCTGCACTACCGTAAACACAGGAATAGGTGGGTATGGCTGTGTTTATGACAGTGATTGTTTAAGGGTGATCCAGAGTTCTTGCCTGTCTGCCTATTTTGACTGTGACTCTTGATGGTTAAATAACTGGTACTATGGAAATAAAAAAAAATGTTACTATGCAAAACATGGTAAGCAGAATGTCATTAAATCCAAATTTAAATTTAAGTCCACACCTTAAATAAATAATGAAATAAGTATATACACCCTCCATTCACTCATCTGTGACATGCAACATGTCACTGTTGCTCTGCCGTACATTTCAGTAAACTGAGCTTGTTCAGTTCAATAAGCAGCATGCTGAGTAGCTGTTAAATAATTCAAGAAACACAACAGCAAACATACTCATAAATGTCCAATACAAACATAGAATAGCTTGTCATAAGATACTTCTCATATTGGGTCTGCTTGAAGCATTAGAGGTGCTCCAAGGGACATCCTTGGAGAGGTCAGACACGTATATATATATATATATGGTTCCATGAGTGTAGTTCTTTCCTCAGCCCTCACACACGCTGGAGTCCCAGCATGGCAGCATGACCATAAACTCAGTAATTATGCATGAAAACTGCTTTGAAAACTTGTGACTTTGCAATGTGGTGGTCTTACTCAGATTTTCTAAGCATCATATCAGCCTGACTCCCACTGACATAGACCTGACATCCCTTACCCTCATGTATAGTGAGTACTACCATAAATATCTCTTACCTCTTACTCTATGAGGTCTCCAGTGTAGTTTCGTAGTGTTCTTTTGAATTCCAGCTGGACCACTGTCATAGTATGAATATCTCAGCCCCATATTTTACAATAACAAACAAAATAGATGATGTACTATTAATGGCAAGATCTGTACTGGTTTAGTGTGACAATTTATAAGGAAAAATATAACAAATGCTCTGTAACAAACTGTGAAATTTTGAAGCTAATAAAAAGCCAAGGTTCAATAAGTAGACAAAATAAAGGGTATATTCTTGAATAAAAATCGATTGTTCTCCTTGAACAAATTTATGTGACCAGACATCATATATATTAAAAAAAAGATATTGATAATTATTAATAAGAAAGTGTGCATATACACTATTCCAGTGTCTACATCTTAACTAAAATAGCAGCTTTTTCCCCAAGGCACCCATACATACAATCAAACCAGTTTTTTAAGCACAACACCACATTCACACCTTTTTGATATGTGACCTTGTGACTTAACTCATTCCCATGCCTCACAAAGTCATGGCCACACATTATAAGCTGTGGCCACTTGTTATTTTTATTAAGTAGATGTCACTAGCAGGGCTCCGTAGACATACTTACAAAACTGTTTGAATTCATAAGTATTTCTGGGATTTCTTAGATGAACGGTGCTCTTCAGCTCATGCCAATCAGGTTTAGATTATAGTTGGCTATTCCAAAATACAATTTCTAAAGCTACAATCAACACAATGACCCTGGTATTTTTGTGCAACTTATTTTTTAAACCCCTGGGCTGTGTAACTTCCACATGGTCTTGAGATGTGCTGCAGTGTTTCAACAGTGAGCAGTGATTTTCTCCATAGTGTTCTTCCATTAACACAATTCTTGGTCTGTGTCTTTCTTTCAGTGCACATCTTAGCCAGTTCTAGAGGTTTCTGTGGGTCTTTTACTTTTACCTTTGGGCTTTATCACCTCTTTCAGCACTGTGCATTGTTGTGATCTTTGCAGGATATTATTCTCCTAGGGAATAAAATAACAGTACTGAACTTCCTCCATTTGTAGACAGTATGTGTTATTGTGGATTGATGAACTTCAAGGTCTGTAGAAATGTTTGTAATTTTTTGTAACCTTCCTCAACTTCATGCTGTCAGGTAATGCGAGTGGAGCCAGATGCAGGTGTAGTAAAAGGCATTTATTTTAAAGGCAGAAATCGTGAACGGTAAACAGGCAGTGGTCAGGTGATTTACAAACAATAATGTCAGGAGTAATCCAAAAGCAAAAACCAGGAAACGAAACAAGGTCGAGAACATGAGAATCAAAATATGGAACAAAGGCTTGGTAAGAAAAGGCAGCAAAACACTGAACATTACTTAACTGAAGGTCCATGGTTTGTTTATATAGGTGCAGGTGTTATTGTGAACAGGTGTGTGTGTGTGTGATTAGAAGGCAGGTGATTGAGAACATAGCAGAGTTCGTGTGTTTTGGGAAGTGTAGTCCGGGTCGGTCATGTTTGTAGGCTGTGGTGTGTTCTGTGAATCACAGTTTTCAGTGGACGCGGGAGTTGACCTGACACATGCATGTCTACAATTATTCTGTTGTCCATTGGAATTTATTTTGATCAAGGCATGGTTCATATGAACAGGTTTTTTTTTTTAGTAATCAGACTGTGTGGGCCTTTTATAGGACAGGGCACTTCTACAAACCCACACCTCCAAACTCGTTTCAGCAATTGAAACATCAAGTCAAGTTAGCTTTTGGAGAAGTCATTAGACCAGAACTTCATTTACTGTTTAGAATCTAGACAGACTAAATTCTGTTCTCATTATCATTACTCTAAACATGCTGTGGGTGTGGCTATGAGGTGACTTGTGACTTGTGATGAAGATCAGACCACATGTTTAAGTAATTAATGCAGAACTGTGGGTAATTCCAAAGGGCTCACAAATATGTGTGTGTTCTGTATCTAAAGAAGCTGGCTTTCCAGGTCTGCATTGTCACCATTTGTAAAGTAGTAGATATAGCAGATTTAGACGTGCCCTTAAGGAGAGTTTACAAGCATATAGAGGAGCTATATATCTTTGAACCGCTCCTGTCTTCCTCTCTCTCTCTCTCTCTCTCTCTCTCTCTCTAGCTCTCTAACTTCCTTTTTCCATCTAATCCAGATAGAGACGTGACAATGCCTCATCTGTACTGCATCACTGCTACTAAGGAAAATGGTGTATCCATGGCAACGAGGAACACATCAGATGATAAATTGTCTGACAATGTGGTGTTGAGGGGATTGCTTCATGCTTTCTAACTGGGAGTTGTGCCTAGACAGGATCCAACAACACACATATCCCCTCCACACACACTTACAATAATAAATGAGGTCAAATATAGCCAATGATAACACATTCTTGAGTTCAAATTTAAAAAAAAAAATGGATATACAGAGAATATAGAATATTCAATATTCTCAAGAGGGGCAGATGATTAAAATGTTTACTTGAATGTTCAAAGACATGGGTGTTCACTTAGATTCAACTACTTACTCTAGGAGCACTACTGCGAACAGTTAAAATGTCAAACCATTTAATATTCATACTTTAGCACCGGGGTTCTCAAACATTTTGCAGGCAGGGACCCCTTTAGCTGTAAAAAAAAAAAAAAATAATAAATCCATGAACACACACAATACAGATGTGTTTTATGAATTTAATCCAACTACTGAAATACTAGGTTCATTGTTTAAATATGCACAATAATATTTGGGCTAAGCATTGGTGCTATAGAGCTTTTTTATTGTTATTTCTGAACTTTCAGAACTACTTGTAGACTTATAACTATGAGAACCCAATTATAAATATAACTTAATAATGATGGGTTGTGAGTTTTCTACAAGTGTAACAAAGTCTGTTTAAAAGGTGCCAACAAGGCTTAAATTTTACAATAGAACATATTCATGTGGAGCTTCAGCCACCTCCTCAGCTCGCAAGTGAGCTTGGATCTACCCAGGCCTGACCAGATCACACGTGTGTATGACGACAGCAGTACAGAAAAGGCTGTGCTCTGTGCAGTGTCTACTTGCATCCCCTCTGCTGCCATTCATAATTCAGAGCAGCTCTGGGTCAGGGCTCAAATAAGGCAATTCTTGGAAAAAGATGAGTGCTGGAGATGACTAAAGGCCACATATCTCTGCTGTGGATTTGAGGATTAGGAGTCATAGTGACTCTCAGGCTAGATTGATGTGGGAGAAGGTACTCATCAGGCATATTGATGATTACATATGGGATCACACTGGCTCTGGACAAACCAAGTGAAGAATAACCCTAATATAAAATGGGTGCGTGTATAGATGAGTTATAGATGAATATCAATTAATCAGCCTTTGGAAAGAGAACTAAGGTCCATACATGTATATACAGAGAGCTCATTATCATCTGTTTCAAAAAGTCATGTTTTCTGTCACATTTCCAGTTTATGACAGTCTGTGAGAACTTTTCATCTTTCCTTTTCAGTGATGAACACATTTAGAAACTTGTGCAGAGGTCAGTGGTTTGTTATCATACAATGACAAACACTGACCTAAACTAAGATGACCGAGTGTGCTAAACATTTTATTCTGCTGCCACCCACACCATCCCTACAGACTAGAACCAGCCAGAGGCAGTTAAAAGACATTGGATTTTAGTTACAGCTCAAAGAAAATCAATAATTATTTAATAAATCCTTGTTAGGATTGAGCGTAAAATACATGACATTCCTCTAGCTGAAGTGTATCGTTTTCAGCACCACTACAAGAGGAATAGCACTTATGTGCCATTCTGAAATGGACTGCGCCATTATGAGCAAGGTCATAACAGAAAGGTGAAACTGTTGTGTGGTTTTTAACAATGCAATTTCAGTGAGCAATTGAATTTAATTTCCGTTACGTCACTAATCACTAATCATCTCATTTCAGAAAATCCAGTCTGCTGAAATAAGCATTGAGTCCAACTGTTTTATTGCTGCTCTTACTTCAGGCTGGGCCAGATCTGTCATAGCAGATCCCATAAGGTCCCCCTTCATCCCACCACTTTATGCCACATGCCTGCAATACCCCTTACCCAACATATTCAGCTCAAAAGGCTTCGCACTCAGTGCCACATGCTGACTGGATAGCGGACTACTCTGCATATATTGCATGATTGATTTAAATGCAGATAGCATGTGTCTCTGTGTCTCTGAAGAGAGCATGTGTCTAGAGTACGTACTTGCCGTCTGAGGACAGAGATGTGCATTTTTGTTCATTTTTTATAAGTGAGTACTGAGTACGCAATTACTCAAATTCCAAGAAATTCTCAAATTTATATTAATTTACTGGGTTACCCCTTTGAACCTTAATAGCAGAAAGTCTGTAGTTTCAGTCACTCATGTTGTATTTAAATGTGAAGTTAAAGTAAAGTTAATCTAATAAAGTGGTAACAGCTAACAATATATATGAACTTGTGTCAATCACTGCAGCCTGTTGTTACAACATAATCATTGTAACTAGGCACAGAAGGCATTTGTTCTGTGGTCACTCACACACCTTGATTATCATCCTGGACTAATATAATTGATTTGATCATATGCAGTAATAATGTATGTAATGATAATGTGACATAATACAAACTAATAACTGAACAGTCCAATACACATTACAGTGGGATAGAAAATGTTAAAACTTACTGTCAACCTTTTTTTACCGTACTGTTGTTGTTTTTTTTGTTTGTTTTGTTTCTTTGTTTTTGTGAAATGGCTACCAGATTGAGTTTGGAGTAAAGAAGAAAGGTTGCTGCATGGCTGGAGGTCTTTCAGTCCCCTACAATGTTTCACAACAAATATTGCACACATTTCAACAGTGACCCAGATGATCCATTTACTGGATATATAACAAGTTCATCAAAACTGGCTCAGTTGCTGACAGAGGCAAGAGTGGTTGACCAAGAACAAGCTGATCCATTACATACATACACACAAACGTACATGCCATTCAGTATGCTTCCTTGCATAATGCAGGGGAATCTAGATACAGCACAGAATGTGATCTTCCCCAGTCAACTCTATGGAGAATTTTGAATAAGAGAGAATCTGAGAGAAAATTAAACATGTCCACAGAAATGTGCACCTTAGCTCTGCAGACCACATGGGAAAGGTTCAAAAAAATCTGTGACAATGATGGTGCACAAGTGGAGACACTTCGAAGCAATGAAGACACACTCTGCAATTCGTAATTTCTAACTTAACTCTGACAATTTTACAGTGTTTCCATTACAGTGTTATAGTGTTGTCATATGTGTTAACATTTTTTTCAATCACTCACATTATATTTACTCACCTATGCTGAGGAAGATGACACTTGAGAGTTGCACACGGTGTGAATTGAAAAGCCTAGAATGCAAAATTTGTGGAAGGAATTACATTAAAAACAAAACAAAAATTGAATAAAAACCAGCCTTAAAGTAGCCCCTGACCACGGAGATAGGTCTGAAACAAGTTAAGTTTTAGGAGAAAAATAAAAGTTTTTTTGTAGGTTTTCTTGACTGTGGTAGACGTGGTCTTTAAAAATTTTCAATTTTCTTCCATTTACTTATTTATACAGGTACACTGCTTATCAGTACCTTCTACAACAACACATTTACAAAAATTATTTTTGCTGTTCTCTTGTTTAGATCTAGATAGTTGAGTGTGTGGCTAAACGAGGGCAGTCAATCGTTTTAAGTCAAAAATCGTTTTAATAAAAAAACAAAACATGTCCCTAGGTTCATCCATTTTAATTTTATTTATGTAGCACTTTTAACAATGGACAGTGGGCCTCATTTATCAATCTTTTAGTAAAGTTGTGTATAAATGTTTGTGTAAGCCAAACCAAACAAAAAATTTCCACCGCATGTACAAAAGTTTCAGAAACGCTCATTTTGTTCGTATTCACATGTGTATGTTGATAAATTCCAATCACCTATTAATTATCAGGCGTGTGCACAACACAGCCAATTTGCAGCCAAACTTCCATAAAAGGCAAAGTTCACAGAGAGGAAAGCATAAAATGACCACTAAATTGGCAAGAAAGAAAAGTGGTAGTACTTCTGACTTGCGTCTATGAGAATAAAACATAATATTTAACAGCATATCCCGCAGAGTCACAGCACCTAAAAAAGACAAAATATGGAGAGAAACCAGCAGTCTTCACTGATGCTTTCTTTGGAAGAGACATGAGTTCAAGTTTAAAGCAAATATGCCAAATCACCTCAGAATGTGAAAAGGTGAAGCAAAGCTTGCTATGTAAAGTAAATGGATGAAATTCTCCTCTTATTCCTTTGCTTTACAGACGCATGATGAGGCACTGTCGTGCGGTAACCGGAAGAAATGCACCCTCTTGCTCGGGAACATGCCGGATTATTGCACACAGCACACTAGGGAGATCATGGCTCATTGTAGTTTGGGACATACCAGATTGGTCACTTATCTCTTTTTTGAAACGTGCCAGTGGCAAGAAATCAGAGCATGGACAAAACTTGGACATGCATAGGAATGGCACAGGATCTTTTTGTCAGCCACATTTGTGCTGTGTTGTACAGCATTAGAAGATGCTGTGGCAAACAGAACCAATTTATAAGCCATCTTTCATCCTCCAAAAAAACAGTCTTTAAGTATCCATTCCATGTGCTAACTCTTCCAGTAATATCAGTTCTGCCTTTTGCTCCGGCCTCGCTCGTGGCTACCATATGCACAGACCAGCCTGCTCTCCTTTTATATGGTGACATTTCTTCATAAAATTGTCTTTAATTTGGGTTCGCTTGCTGTGTTTATTTTTACATTTAATATTTCTTTAATGACAGGATTAAAATCATATAAATTTGTGTTTAATTGAAATAAATAAGAAATTTAATCTTGACAGCACACACTCAGGAGCATGAGTAGGATACGAACCTTTTCCTGAATTTACAGGATTCTTTTTATGAATACCAAATTTCTTGTGTAACTGCTTGTATGAGCAATTTACAAATAAATCCATCGGCATCCAGATTGATAAATGAGGCCTATTGTCACAAAGCAACATTACAGAACTCCAGATATAGCAAGCCAGATGTGATGGTGGCAAGGAAAAACTCCCTGAGACAACATGAGGAAGAAACCTTGAGAGGAACGGTATTCATTTTTAGTTCATAGATCATGTCACAAAACGTGACTTAAGCCAAAGTCACGTCAACTTTTTAAATATTTTTGCAGGGGGAGATGTGCTGTTAAAGAAACATTTTTCTGAACTCAGAATAAGAGATATCATTTCAGATTATGCTTTTGTTACTTTTTTAATTAAAAGCTGCCCTTCAGCAGCAGTGATGTACAAGTACACAGTGGCATTTTATTCAAGCATTGATGAATACAGTGGTTAGTAGAGTCGTGAAGGTTCTCAGGCAGAAATGGATCCAGAAAAGCAGTTATTTGCATAAAAAAGGTCTGTGTGGCTGTGGCTTTCAGATCTACACTGTGATGATATTTAAATGCCTGAGTAAAGTTAGTTCACTAAATTAGTTCACCAAGTGGTTCATCATTGGGGATAACATTGAGGTCCAATAAATTTATTTATTTATTTATTTCCAATCCAGGCTTTCTACCTTGACCATTCACATTTGCATCTGTATCTGTCTTGTATCTGTCATCACTGTGTACAGAGCTCTGCATTAAAATGGCCCACATGTACATGCTTTTCATATCAGCTATGTCACATCCATGATCCATATTCAACAACAACAAATGCTTTGTATGCAAGACGCCTCCATAGTAGTGATAAAATTACAAACTGGCCTCACACGCCTTCACTGCAAAGATGATTTGCTCTGGAGGTCAGCTGGCAGCCCGTCAGCTTTTCCTAGCAGGGTAAGAAAGCGGAAAAAGGCCAGATGCAGAACTTTTTCTGTTTTTGCAGCTAGTACTGTTGCTTCTGACTCAAGAGATAGGAGCCAGCAGATAATTGCACATGCATAATAAAGTGAGATTTAAAAAAAAAAAATCCAATCTGGTCATTCTCATTAGAGTTACACAGCCATGTTTGGTATGCTATATGTACCACACAGGAAGGCGGCTCATATCTGAGTTGTAAAGATTGGATTATTGTGGTTATACAGCACTGAAAAAAAGGAGACAATCCTAGTTGTTCATAGCACATGCATCAGACACGTGTTACTTTTTTTTTTTTGACACACAGTGTTTTTCAACAAATCTCTTGCTGGATATTCATCTTCATTTTCCACAGTCTGGCTTCTCACTTGTCCAGTCTTCAGACTGCTTGGGAATAAAAAAGTACTAGTCAGCCCTAAAGTAGAAGACTGGAATAGTCATGGTTCCAGAGTCAGGATTTGTCAGAATGTGTTCCTTGCAGGGTAGCACTTGCAATAGCTGTGTTTATTTAACTACTAAAGTGATATGTTACTGAAAAATGCTGAATTATTGCATTATTACAATTACTGTATGTCAATTTCACCCTGAACAGAGCCGAACACAGTTGAGCAACTTTTCATGTGTCAGGTGATGGCCATAGAGCAGCAAGCAATACATGATTATAATTATTATCTTTTATTATCTTGGAATTGTATAATTATACTTGCAATTTTGGCAGCACTTTGAGTGAAAAATTGAATGCATGTCCTGGTGGAAAGGTTAATGTGCCTGCCATGCAACTACATTAATTATTAGCGATTATGCTAAAAATGGAACGTCATTTTATAATAAGCAAAAAAAAAAAAAAAAAAAAAAAAAAAAAAAAAAAAAAAAAAAAAAAAA
>CM040997.1:12897780-12926762 GCA_022985145.1 Pangasius djambal
TTACTTTTTCTTTGTATTTACTTTTGCTATTTTCCCGAATCCATTCTATCAAAGTAATTAATAAATGTGGACCATAACTCTAGCTACTACACATGCGCAAAAAGTACAACTATAATACTGGCAAGTTTATTGCTCACTTCTGGGCATAGTGCTTAATTTAGGTTGACTGGCTCCAGAACTTGAAGGAATCATTAAGTGTCTTCAAAACAGTCAGATGAAACTCAGCCAGAGAACAGGACTGAACCCAAATACAGATTTGTTCACAAAATCTGAATCACAAAGTTAAAATCCAAGGTAACAAGGTATTTATATAACACATGCAACCATACTAAAGTGTCAATCATTCAGTACTTGTTGGTGACCTCGGTTAGTGAAGAAGGTGTTCTTTGGGTGCAGGTATGATGTTTGTCAAATGTTTGCATTAAGGCTGCTTTAGAGTGTATGGTTTTGTGGCAATGATGGTGTCATTGGCAAAATCACAAATAGTGAAATAAATTTATGATTTCAGATGGTCGTGAGTTAAAGTCAGTGGACATATGATCATTTCATATGATATGCTAACCGGCGGCCGATTTAGCATCTTTGAGACCAAAGCTCCCTACAAACAAGTTCTGTCAGTGTCTGAAATTTTGGAGCAAAATCTCTTAATGTGTCTCCGCTACAGCATGCATCTAAAAAGGCACCCATAGCAGAATGTTGTCATTTTATTACAATGCAGAACTATCAAAAGAGAACTGTACAACACACATGTGAACCTAACTGATACAGAATCATGCACCATGCCATCATCTCATACAGTGTGGCCAGCAATAAACTTTTAAGATGACATTGTTATCATGCAGTGTAGGGCAGCCTTTTTGCACACAATGTAAAAATGACCTCCCAAAGACTTCCATAGGGCACAATTCCAAGACAGTGAGATGTGTTTTTAGAAACATGAATGTACCACTAATGCAGTGATGCAATATTCTTCAGCAGATGGGCAGTTAATTTGATGCTGAGACTTGATAATGGACAGAATGCTTGTAAATCCTGTTACTTTTAATTGTTTTGTGCTTGAGTGATTCTCTGTATGTCATGTCTTTTCCCTGCATTGGAACCTGTGAACTAGTGCATGCTGAGATAGCATGAAACCCAAAATTGTAAGACAAAGAGATGACAATGACAGAGAGTCTCAGTCTTTACGAACTCTCTCACAAGGTATAGAGAGGCTGTTTTGTAGCTAGTGGCTTTACAGAGACATATGTACATTTTATACTAATAACTGTAAGTGCATTTTTACTATCCAGATGGAACAGACTGGAGAATTTTGTTGGAGAAAAAGACTTCAGGGGCCATATTGACAAAGAAACTTATACTTCCATTAAGAGTTGACACTAAAAACTCCAAAAAAATTTTCTCCTTAGACCTATTTATAAAAGAGTAAAGAGGAACTTTTCTAGGGAATTCCTAAGTTAAGAGAAATTCATGTTCCATGGACATCAACAGTGATTGGCTGATGCGGTACCAGTCTGAACAGTAAACTCGTACACAATATCGCAATCCACAATGTCACAGAAAAATAAAATGAAAATTGCTGATTTCATACATGTAAACAATCATCCAATTGCTCAATTGTCAAGTATATTTTGGCAAAGATAACATAGTTTATACATGAGTATTAATGGCAGGATTTGTATTTTAGTTTGAGAGTAGAATGTCCACACAGTCATACACTATATGACCAAACGTTTATGGACACCTGACACATATGTCACACCCATATGTGCTTGCTGAACATCCCATTCCAGATGTAGCCCCCCTTTGCTGTTATAATAACAGCACTCGTCTGGGAAGGCTTTCCATTAGATTTTGGAGCGTGGCTGTGGGGATTTGTGTTCATTCATCCACAAGAGCAGCAGTGAGGTTAGGCACTGATTTTGGGCGAAGGGGTCTGGTGCACAGTCGGCGTTCCCGTGCATCCCAAAGGTGTTCAGTGGGGTTGAGGTCAGGGTTCTGTGCAGACCACTCAATTTCTTCCACACCACACCACAACTTTGGCAAACATGTCTTTATTGAGCTCCCTTTGTGCACTAGGGCATTTTCATGCTGGAACATGTTTGAGGTCGCCCCTTTTAGTTCCAGTGAAAGAAAATTGTGGCATTTTATACAATTGTATGATTTCAATTTTATGGCAGCAGTTTGGGGAAGAACCACATATGGGTGTGATGTTCAGGTGTCCACAAACATTTGGCCATATAGTGTATTTACTCAGTCATGTAGCAGACTATTCACTCTCAGAAAAACCTGAAAGTGACATAAGGCACATAATTGGACCATAATTATCTTTTAGAGAAAGGTGCACTATATGCATATTTCTTGGTAAAAGATACATACTAAAGGTGCAAAAGCTGTACACTTGAGGGTAGCACTCCAGCAACAAAGAAAGGTATGGTTTAGTACCCTTTTTGTATGAAAGAGTAAGTTATGGCTTCGTTGGTAAACAAGTTGGTAAACATCTAAAGGAAAACATTATTGACATGTGAGGATTTAGATTTTTGTTTCTGTGTGGTATGAAATCAACCAAACCTCCATTTTAGTTCTTTTTAAACATTTTTTCTTGTAGTATGACATTTTGCGATAGGTTTTCAATTATGAGTTTCCCATGACAACCTCTACACTAGCAAGTCACTGTTGATGTTCAATTATGAAAAATGCCATCCCTGGTAATGATGGAATTGTTAATAACACTGTGGAGAGGGCGTTTGTTTGATGTATAATACAACTCATGGATTCATCTTCGCTGCATACATAACTGCAGTTTTCATGGGGCCAAATAGCAGAAAGTTGTTTAAACTTTGATCAACACCAGTACTGCATTATTAGTTGAAGTAACTCCACAATCATTGACATATTCCTGCAGCTGACACAATTCAATTTCAAGCTTGTGTTTATTAAATAGATCAGAGACATTAACTTGATGTCTTGAACCAGACATTTAGGATAGGTTGTGATTTGGACATAGTGACCTACGAGACATCTGGACTACCATTAATATTTGCAGGTTTAGGACCTGCTTTTAGTGCTACAATGCTAAAGAAATTAAAAAAATAATGATATTATGATTAAACTATATACACTATATTAGGATATTCCTTGTGAATACAGCCCCAGATGTCCTGTCCAGAAAACCTGCCATTTGTTGAAACAAAACATATCATAGAGCTATTTACGGTTGTCCCTATGTCAAATGTCAGTACTTTAAACGTGGTAGAATGAGGTCCCACTCTCGGCAATAAAATGCATTCAAAGCCCAAAGACATTTATTTGTATGTGAGTGCAAGTAAAATGTCACACTCCCAAAAGTAGATGTTTTTCTCTAAATGTAAAAACAATCATTTGGTAATTAAAAAAAAAAAAAAAACATAAAACCATTGCACACAACTTTTGTGTGTATGCCAAATGTCAGAATGTTACATTCATGAGCTACTGCGCTTTGTGTAAATGGATTATTCATCACCACTCTCTAGTGGTGAAGGCAGCAGAGGGACATTCACTGGACATGTCCACAAACAGTTCATGGCCTTATCACCTACACATCAGTGGCTTTACAAAGCACCACTGCAGTCACTTGCACCCTTGTCCTTTTGCCTTGTATTCCTTCAAAGCTTGTCAATCCTTCTTACACCATGCGTGCCAAAGCAACTCCCCAGTTCAATCAGCAGCTACTAGTGAATGTGAAAGAAGTGGACACTTCAATCTGTAAGACATATGTGAGGAGGAATTCTTATGGATGAATTACTTTAATCTATCCCTCTCTTTTTTCCTCTCTGGAGCTTCAGGCAGATCTAATTAATGCTTTAAAATCTGAGGATCTGCCATGTTTACAGCCAGTTCGAGTCTCCCATGAAGCACACAAGAAATAATTCACATTTTCCATTCCTCATCAGGCCCAGATTCTCTCAGTGATCACATACAGAGGAGAGAGATCATCTGTCTGTGTAGCTCACACATGTCAAAACAAAGAGCATATGTCGGAGCTGATGCTTACATTTGTGGTCGGATATAGAGCACATGTACAAGGATGTGCAACAGTAATTGTGGCAGCATGCTGAGAAGATGAGAAAGAGGGATGAAGGCCAAAGCAGTGTGTGTGCAAAGGTGAGAGTCAGCATGTAGCACACTGCTCCCAGCTTGAGCTAATCAATTTCTGATCCTACAGTTGGCAGTAATTACAGGTATATTATTAGACATTAACTTAGTAATTGCTAAAACTATTTAAAAACTCTTCTCTCATTAAGCCTCTGTGAATTAGTGTTAGCAATGTTTTAATGGATTAATTAAACTATTAACTACGTAAATAACTAATCAGTAATGGCAGTTATTTTGGTGAATTTCCAACCAGCCTATTTCAGTAGAAAGATTGTTAAAACAAATCTTGATAGATTAAAATGGAGAATAAAAATCTTTTTTTTTTTAAAATCCTTAGAGCAAGTATAAGAAAATTAAAGTATAAGGTCCTGTATTATTAGATACAATAATTTATCCACTCATTTCCCTATCTCTCTCACTTCCCTTGTTCACTTGTATTTTGTTATATAGATAGGTATAGGTAGTTTCCTTAACCGTTTTTTTCTTTACTGTTTTTCCTTTAATCTTTAATTTGTCACCCTTCTGTATTTACTTATCTACTACAACTTTAAACTAAAAAGATTTCCTGAAATAGGTCCCTGAACACGTAGACACAACTCCAAGCCCATTTATGTAATACAGTAGTGTTGCATGCTTTCATATTCCTAGGCTAATATTGTAGGTATAAGGATCATGGTACAATGAGGGATTGTAACCCGAACATTTCAGTGATGCAATGGGAGGACTGGAGGAGTCAACTGCAAACTTCCTCTGTGTTAAGCTTCACAATCTGTGCTCAACCTCACGACAAAGATTTTGCTCACAACACTAAGTCTTTCAAAAGCCTTTTTTAAAGAGTACAATATGAATATAAATACATAAATACTGTTATCAATAAAATACTTTCTTAACTTGTCTAGTCATCCAAATTACTCCATAACACCGCTTTGCTCATCCGTGATGGGTGTCCTTTAGAAATCCAAAAATACACATATGGAACAGGGTTGAATTTAATGAGCGCCAACAATTTTCACAAACGGAAATGATGCCTCCTCTGCTTTTTTAGCATCTGGTTCTGCCCCATCACTGTTGCTTAGTATTTTAAGAAAAAAGTCAGGAGCCTTTTCTCACCTTGTCCATGATGCATGAGCATGTGTATCTGGTAATTCAAGCATGCAAATCAGTCATATTGGAAATGAGCTGATTGTATTGTATGTGTAAGGGAGGTAACACATAAAGAATGTTTATTCAATATAATGATTTTATTATTATGGCTTTATTTAATTTTAGTTTTAATAAAAGGAAAAAACACTGCAGAAGCGCGGGATCCTCCATAAATAAGTCTCAGAATGCAGGGACTTCAAATCTAAGAGAGCTGTTCCAGTAATCCGGCACAAATTAAGTACTGGTGTAAAGCCTAAAGTGTGCACACTTATTTCCAGTATAATTGCATTATAGTTCTTATTTGGTAGCTATTTTATGGGAAATGTTTTGAAAGTAAGGCAGAATACAAGCACACAGAATGGAAAAATGCTTGGATTTGATCATAACTCATTTATACATCACAGCAAACTAATACAAAGCACACTCAGACCTATGACACTGGGAGATGAATAGATTTTAGTCGGTTAAATAACATATTCAGTGCTTTTATACATGATGAAAATCCAATTTCTCTGTAGTTCTGTTTAACTTTCATTAGCACATCCTTATAAATGTTTAATGTCATGTGCTTTTGATATATAAAGTTTAATAAAATCAGGAAATGAGATCATGAAAAGATAAATGCAAACATGAGTAATCTTCTATTCAAAATCAGTAGCTGTGGTCAAAAACTCAATTATTTCTCGATAGATTAGAAGGATCTGTATTTCATTAAGCCCACAGCGCATTATTACTAATGTAGCCAGGGATGTTCCATAAAAGACATAAAAAAGGGAATATGTCTCTGTGGGACAACTTTTCAGTCCAGGCTCCTTGATGGCCTGCTAGTCACTTCCGCTATTTCTCCCACAGTGACGCCTGTAAGTGCAGCCAAGTCGAAGGCTGAGTTTTGTTGGCAGCTGAAAGTTGGTTTGCCTTAAATGCAGATCTGCAGACCAGATTCCTTGATTTGCAGCAGCATCAGTTTATCTGCAAATCAAGGAATTACACGGAGGACTAATTGGAAGTTGGAACAACACCCAATTTAAGACCACCAAGGAATACTGTAAATAAAAATAATACATTGTTATGGCTGTATGAAAAATATACTGGGCCTGTGTACTTACATCATGTGTACCTGCACAGTCAGTAGTCAGTAACACTGTAGATAAAAGACTGTGGTCAGTTCACCTTCGTGAACGCATTGTGACATGATGTCGGTATATCATGTGGGTTGTAATCTGCACAACTGATCTGCAGCAGTATAAAAGGGCAATTTCAGCAAATGTTGTGGAAAATCACTGGGCCAGTGAGTGGAAGCCATAGAACAGCAAAGCCTGCGTTAAGTGTTTAATTAAGCTCCAGTCCAGTGACATCCTGCATTAGTCAGAGCAGAGATGCCAGGGAGATAAATGAGGCGTGGATCTTTGAAACTCTGTTCATGATAACCTCTCATTAATACTCAGCAAAATTAATTCAGGCATTCAGCACACAAATACTAATGACACCGCTGCCTTTTCATCCAGCCTGAATAAAGAATTAAATCTGCAGTATGAGTGAAGTTATGCTCCATGTAAGTACATGAATGCAGTCACTTCAAAATTCAATTCAAAATCAGTTTTGAGTTGTAAAATACGTCACCTGGAAATTCCTAATTCCATGCAAGTGCAAGCTGCAGTTTAAGCACTGCCACTAGAGGTGCTATGCAGCAGCAGGAGGAGTCCTTCATTGTGACAGACCTGTTTTCTGTGATCTGTTGCATGTGTTCACTCAAGTAAAGCAGCAATGATTATAGTTAGTTATTAATTATAATATTTACTTGCTTCATGATGATACTTGAGGTGATACTGAAGTTTACTACATTCATAGGGATGTGAGATCTGTTCTTTCTTTCTTTCTTATTTAATTTCTAGATATTAACATTAACCAGAAAACAATTCTATTTTAGTCTAGGCTATACAAGTATTTGAAAAGTTCTGAATTTACAAATGTAATTCTGTATATTGTTTAAAAAATGTAACAAATTGTGTTGACACGATATTTTCAAAATGTTCAATTCCAGAATGATCTTCTGTAAGGTAGCTTTGTTCTCCTGCATAAACTTTGTAATTGTATTTGTACATTGTGTGTGTGTGTGTGTGTGTGTGTGTGTGTGTGTGTGTGTGTGTGTGTGTGTGTGTGTGTTGCTTATAACATTGAATGCAACATTACTTTTAAAGTAAGTAATCCTTTTTGTTGAGAAAAACTGCATGTTTATAAAAGTCCTATTACAACATATGGTATTACCTCGGATAATACAGTACATTCATTTGGTTTCAGTGGGAGTTTATATTTAATAAGCAGTTGTTCATATTTGTATATTCTCACACCATGTGGACTTAGTCATAGTCATAAAGTGGTAAATGTTCTCTGGAACATCGCTGATTACTTTCAGTTTAATAGATGCATTCCTCCAGATGTAATATAGAATTTTAACTGTGGCTTTAAATGCTACACTGCAGACACTAATCTATATACTGTATGTCTGATTTCAAAAGTGATATTTATCCTTCACTGAGAAAATCTTTTATTTACCAGCTATTATTTGTTTTCTCTAATGGGGAAAGTTTTTTTCTGTTCTTTCCAATATCCAAGATTACTCCTTTGATAGGAATACCATTTATATTTATGGAATTATCTATATTACATTTTAGTGCAAATAATCATCAGCTAATTGTCATTTGATTTCTTAATATGTATAGCAGTAAATGTACAGTACAGTGCCTTGCAAGTATTCTCCCCCTTGAACATTTCCACGTTTTATAGGGTTACAACCTAGAAATGAAATGGACTTAACAGGGTTATATGCCATGAATCTAGACAAAATTACCCATAATACTGAAGTTTGGGAAAAAACTAACAACATTGTAATAGAGTTTTTACTGAAATTATATTGAGTCATAAGTTTGAAAAAGGAATTTTTGTTTAATATTAAATGTCTTGTAAAAAAAAAAAAAAAAATTTTAGATTTATTTAGAATTAGAATTATATTTTCTTTATAATCAAGACATGATAATCAGTTAACTCTAGGATTAACTTTATTACTGTTGCTGATAAGGCTGTATTTCATAAATGCTGATTCATAGTCATCAAATATTCAGTATAAATATAAATAAAGTCTTGTATTTGCAGTGTCTGAGGCACAAACTTAAGGAAAATAAATCCATTCTAAAAATATTAGAAAAATGACATTCATGGAGATGTTTAATGCTGTGACAGCAGTCATTATAAATATGGTTAAGTGTTATTAAAAACAAGTGGTTCTCTGTGGTTATTTTCCATATATTCTGCAAGCTGAATACATAAAGAATTTGACTAAACTGACTACTTAACACGACTGCTGCATGTTGATCAGTCAAACATCCGCCCTCTAAGACGTCAGAGAAAATACAGTGGCATTGGTTTAGATTAGACCGGAATATGAATGTAAAATCCCACAACATAAATGAGATGAATGGTGGAAAACATGAATGTATTCATTATTCTGACATATTATGAAGTTGCCATGCACATCAGAAGCGGAGAGATCTGTAGCATGTCATTCATTCATTCATTCATCTTCAGTAACCACTTTATCCTGTCAATCACTGGACAACATGCACACACATTCACACACTCATTCACATACCATTTAGAGTTGCCAATCCACCTAATGTTTATTTTATTTATTTATTATTTTCTTTACACTATCTGATACTCCTATCCCTGAGTTTCCAATCCTAGTAATAATAGTATGCACCTATTCAGAGTTCCTACTACTTTTGAAATGTTCATTTGAGAAGTCCAGACTAATGTACCCTACTCCCTTGACCTGTCAGCTTACCATGTTCCTGCTTCTGACATGTCACTTCCCCAGTAGAAAAAAAATCTACCACAAAAAGCATGCTCTTTAATTGGCTCTGATAGGAGTGTGGCTTCTCCCCCGTTCCACCAGAGCTGTGCAATGATACCTGTTAACAATGGAGCTAGTTTGCATGCGTGCCAGTCAGCCATATGGCAGAGAATGTCTCCTGAAGTGGAGAATGCCACTTCTGCTATTGTTCCCTTAGAGCGAAAACACCACAGCCAGATGTTGTGGGGCACACTCCAGGCAGCAGCAGCTCAGATGAGCCTGAATAATTGAGCACTGGTTGCCTAAGCCCTGTGTTTTGCTCTACCGTATGGTTTTCACGTACTACAGCAGGCGCAGATTCAAAACCCACAGCAGAAGGGTTTTCTACACCATGTCAGTTTATTTTCTTGGGAGATGAATATCTGTTTAGCTCATTTAAAATGAGATTTGCTGTCTCTATCTGTTAGACTTTCATCTATCTGTCAAATCCTGTTTGCGTTAAAATCCTGAAGTGAAAGCTTTGTCTAATAAAAATGTCCTGCAATTACTGATATGAGTGACAGTGAAAACTGTATACAACATTTTTTATGGTTTATTGCTTTTTTAAAGCTTTCTTAAATATGAAATGTTGTAGTAACTTCTTCCCTTTCAAACTGACTATGATGAATCATTTCATTCAATCAGTTGGCTGTGTTCCTTTACGTGTGCTCTTGATGTAGCCCCATGCTCTGTGCATGCTGCATTCATTTGTTTTTCATTAAAAAATCTTATCGAATTTCCCCATCGGGGGATGAATAAAGGATTATCTTATCTTATCTTATCTTATCTTATCTTATCTTATCTTATCTTAAAAACAAAATGCAGATGAGACAATCAGTCAACTGGTAATAAATAGCTAACTAACTAACTAAATAAATAAATAAATGAATAAATAAAATTTTAACAATTATGTTAACTAAGCAAGTGAGCTATGCTGAAGCAAACACCACTTTGATTATAAACAGTATTTAAAGAAAGGTAACGTTAGCTATCTTTAGGCAAAAGTTGTTAGGTTTTCAGTAGCTTGGTAGGTCTGTTAGCTAGTTCATGTTAACTCATACATGTTTCTAGCTGCATAGTTAGCTATCTAGCAAAGATGGCCCTTACACATTATTCTGAGCATTATACATAGGCTGTTGCAGCACTTAGATATATTTAACACAACAAACAATCGATATCGAAAATTGGACTGACATCTTAAGTTTAATACTGAGCTTTCATACTGTAAACATTTAAATATTTTGGCTAGCTAGTCTAGCTCACTCGCTAGCTAATGACTAACCTGTACATGTTTCCACAGGTTGGATGTTGAGCTGTAAAATGCCAATCTCCATGTTTTTTGGCTTGCATTATTATTTATTATGATATGTCATTATCAGCATTATCATACTGTTTCCTTTGAAACATTTAAAACTGAAGATAAAACAGACATTAAAACAGACATTGCTGCTGCTGACTAAGCACTTGGTGCCTGAAGTGACTTACGGAAGGAAACTGCTTTATTCTGATTGGGTCTCGAAATCGAATTATTTCAAATTTGCACATACAGTCTTTTAATTGGCTTATTCCATGTTTAAATGCATCTTTATCTTTTTTCACTCTGCAACAGTGATCAAAAATAAATGTTATGAAGGTTATTGTTTTATTTTAAAAAAAGAAAACTCAAGTAAAATTACTACGCAAGTGCAGATAATTTATTGTGTAAAGTACAAACAAAACAAACAAAACTGTGAAAACAAGAACCATAAACAGGAACTGTAGCCCATACAGACTATAAGGTACACTGTGGCACACACACAACAAACAACAACTGCAGCCAAAGCTTGACAGTGAGATGCTGAAAAACTAGAACTTAGTGTTAGCATAGTGGTGCTAACAAGGCATAAGAAGACACAAGTGAGAGTGATTATTGAGACATGTAATGTGCCGGGGCTGCTGGGTAGCGTAGTTCTGTGCCCTTTGGTGCTACCATGACAGATATTATACAGTATATATACTATAACAAGAGTATATGTAGTTCATTACTTTCCACCCTGACAGTAAAGGAGGACAACGTGGTGCCTGAAAAAAATCAGGTGCTTCAATTTACGAATATTTTAATCACTTTAAATTTATTTCTGCTTTTATTTCTATTTTATGAAAAAAGAATAAGCTAGACATCTTAACCAGAGAATAGCCTGTTTTTAATTCCTGGTCTACTCTGATTACTGGTGAACATTTACATTATAATGGCTAAAATATACATTATATATAATACATTATATTTTGCTTGAGTTTAAAGCAGTATCATATCTTCTGTACAAAACCAGTGGATGAATTTCCTAGCACTTTCATTCACAGCCAGAAGTTCTACATGTCCGCAATGCAATTTATTAGCTCCTTCCTCACAAATGTCAAGTCTATATACTGTGGAGTAGCAGTCAAGCTTCTGAGTCATTTTTCACAAGCAATCTCATGGCCTCTGGAGTTCAAGACAAACAAGGAATCAACACGCTATACCTTGCTTATTCATCTCCCAGGTCAAAGAACTTATTACCACTCTGATGGGACTATAAATATAAGAGCCAGTAAAGTTAGATTTCAGTATCATTGTGATTACTTCTGAAGATGTGTTGCAGAGATAGAGAGGATCTATGCAGCTTTGTTGAGCTATGTGACGAGAATGACGAGTGGACGTCCGGAAATGCTGAATGCGTGGAAAGAGAGGAGAAGTGCCTGTTATCCCAATTACAGAAGTTGTCACACAGAACTGGCCTGGATTTGATGGCCTGCCCTTAATTTTGAACCCTTAATTTCACATTTTCTGTTTAAAGTTCCTGGATGGACGATGAGGAAATTTCACCCTCTCTGATTAAAAAAAAAAAAAAAAAGCTAGATACTTTATATGGGTGTCCTTCTCCACCTTCTCCACCATGTTGATTAATCTGATGTTTAAGTGCCAATCATTTCATATTCAAACGTTTATTGAACGTTTTCAGTGTATATAAAGAACCAACAAAATACAAACAACCAACATCAACCCTGCATATCAAAGCCACCCACCCACCAGACCAACTCTCCTAAGTTCAACCATTCACCTTACATGTTTACCTGAAAAAAGACAAAGTAAATGAAATAAATTAGTAATAAATAAATTAATTAATATATAGGGATTTACAACATATTACGAGATTACATTATTTGCTTCCATTTCTTCCTACAAATGTCAAGAAAGGCTGCCAAATATCATAACATTTCAAAACAGATGCTTGAAGAGAATATCTTATCTTCTCTAATTTAAGATATTGCATGACCTCTTTAATCCAGTGAGAATACACAGGGAGAAGAGGGTCTTTCCATCTAAAAAAGGATGAGTCGCCTGGCCAACAATGTGCAAAAGGAATTGAAAAATGAATTTAAGGCTGAATCATAATGTTGCATGAACTAAACCACATTCTAGGCACTAAATAGTAACAGTATAAATATGATTTGTGGACTAATGCATAGCAGAAAGTGTCATTATTGTCATCTCCTCAGTATTATTATTACCAAATAATCCATAGATCCACTGAACAAGCCATATATAATATTCACATAATTAGGCAAGCACAAGCCACAATTGACACACTATTGCCTGTTATAACCAAGTTTAATAAAAGTTCGCATAAAATAGAGAAATCCACCAGAAACATGCTATACATTAGCTGGCAATGTTAGAGCTCCAACTAAAATACAGAAGAGGATAAAATACACAAATCTGTGGATAAAATACAGACAATATAGCAACAATAGACTCACCTTCATCTTATTTTTCGCCTGCTTTAAATACATTAAGCACAAAAAACAAACAAAAAAAAAAAAAGCCAGCTATCAGGAGTTCTGTAGCTAAACAACTGGGTAATGATGCAAACTCCACAATAAGGATATATTGACCGACAATCATTCTTTAGCTAGTCACCCAATTAGAAAACAAGTAAATGCCTTACCTAAAAGTTTAAAGCTCACTGCCTGTCTACATTTACAACATTTGGCAGGTGCCCTTATACAGAGCATCTACAGATGTGCCATTTAGTCTCCATGTGTTGTACTAGATGCTTTCACCTTACTGCTGTGTTTTGTATTCACAATTCTCTAATGCCTTTAACTGACCATGATTCAAATTCCTTCAGTGAGTTTTATCAACGTCTGAGTTGTTTGACACAAAATAAGGATTTAGAGTAAGTTTTAGCGAAAGAGAAATGTGCTACTGAGGCAGCCTGAGGGTCTGACTGATCTGACTTTCGTTATAATCAATTGTATGTAAAGTAGTATATTGTTGGAGTGTTAAAAGTTGTAAGGATAAGTAGACAGAAATCATCTTCAAATTCTACTTTAATAAAATATTAATGTACTTGACAATCCAAATATGCAACATTATTAATTTAAATATATTTTTTATAACAAACTCTGCTGAAAAATCCAGCTTGCTCTGACCAGATGTCAGCTGCCAAAACACAGGCCGAGCTGGTCAAGCTGGTATCTTGCAATTTAGTCAAGCTCCCTTATGACGCTGGAAAATCACGTATCCATGATAATAACATTTCATGGGTTATTTTGCATAACTCATGATATGGGACAGATGTTTCTAACTACTCCTTGAGCCTACGATTTCCCAGTGCATCTTAGTTTTGAAATTAAGCACAAGGTTAAAATTCACTGGTATATGGTTATTTTTAAAAGCTGGTCACTAAAATTAAACTTGTATAACCTCATTTTTCAGGTATGGTGGGAAAATACTTGGTGCCAAGACAGATAAATTGTTCTTGACAATGAAAACCGCAATCTAAAATAACCTGGTTATACCATTCTCAAATAATTGATGTTGAAGGCACAATGTAAGCATGTAAAGGAGGAGCCTCTAATGAAAAGCATCACTGTCATGTCTATCTGCTGATTTGCAGAGGTCCAGGTTAAGTGGGGGTCATGCATAAATCATTCATGCAAAGGCAGTGACTGTTTTACCACGAGGACTTGCTCCAGCCTCCAGGGATCTTGTAGGAGCCTGTAACTCAGGATATCATTCCTGATTCAATTCCTTTGCCTGCATCACTGAGAGCCATTAGCTCCAGAGCCACTAGACATTCTGACCTGACCACAGCAAAGTTAAACTGCTAATAAGGTGCTAATTGAAAAATGAGGCTGCAGGCTTTGCTTGGCTGCAGTGACAGAGACAGCCACAGAGCTGAGCGGTCAAACTGCTGTTCAGCTGTACTCTTGGATAAACTATCAAATGGTACGATGAACAGTCTCACAGAGTTAGGGAGCAAAAAGTGTTCGTTAGGAGAGGTACAATATCTTAGTGTTACACTGGAATGAAAAGTTACACTGGCGCAGCATTTGCTGCCTCACAGCTCCAGAGTGACCAGTTCTATCCTGAGCTCAGGTTATTGTCTTTTAACTTTGTAATTGTCATGTTTTCTAACACTGTGTACATTTTTACCCTCCTTAAATATGAATTACAATTTACAGAATGAAATTCACGAACAGCACTTGAATGTGGGTTTAGCCAATATGAAATGATTTAATGACATTGAACTGGAAGGTGAAAATCTTAAAGGGCAGTAATACAGTACAATGCACTTTATATATCAGTGAGTGATGGTCTCTTTCCAATTTGTGGTGACCTAAAGGTCAATCATGGAACCATGCAGTGCTCAGATAATAATTAAAAAAAAAAAATGTCTCAGAGCAGTTCTGATAAAGACCAGTCTCTGAAAATGTTCATTATATCTCATTAATTATTACAAAACCAGAGATAAGAATATTTTAATGGGCTGACAAAGAAATCACAAAGTGAGGACTTTAAAAGTCATTTATGCTAATCAATGACCAGGAGTGTGTCCTTGTCATGCTGCTAATTGACAGGTAACATGATAAAGCACATAAAAACCTTTAGAAACCCTATATATATATGTGTCAGGTTTGGAAAACCTAGTCAGATGTTACTGTGGCTGAATTCTGGCAAAAAGCAAAAAAAAAAAAAAAAGCTGAGAGCTGAGTACCTCTGAGAATATGAGTAATTTTATATTAAAGCACAAACCATAGCTCCACCTAACATAAGATCTGGGTATTTGATATTCACAAAGTTTCCTCTGGCTTTGGCATTATTGTTTATATGTAAAGAAATACCCTTATGGATGATAAATAATCAAACTTCTCATAAATTTCAAAACATAACAAACAAACAAAGAGCAACAGCAAAATCCACCTCAGCCGTGGGGCCCAGACTTTCAACGTCAGTACATTGTTTTGTCTTCTGAGCACAGACTCTAGAGAGCAACAACCAATATATGACAAGATTGTGTGGGAGGAGGTGAGGAACAACAGAGGTTCAAGGGGTCCCGTGGTTCCCTCAGAAAACTCTGAAATTGTAAAGTGAATTTTGTTTTGATTAATTAGATGGTTGGATAGGGAGGCAGAAGGGGAATTACATTGTGCTGACAGAGATCATGTTGCCCTGATGGCATCCTGCTTGATTGATCAGACAGATATGCAGGATAAAGCTACAAATCTGTAAAAGAATTGTTGCAGCTCTTCCTGATTGGTCTTTTTCATAAAGTGTGGCAGGACACAATTGCAGTAACTTAGCATGTCATTTATTAGGCCAATCATAACACAACTCCTTAGCAGGTATCAGAGAACAGGCCAACAGCAAACCTAGAGTAATCCATAGTTAGAACCAAGTAAAACAGGTGAGGGTCAAAACTAGGAAGTAACTAGAAACAAGAACTAGGTACACAGGAACTAGAAACCAGGTTTCAGAACTTAACGACTTGAGATGGTGGTGCTTGTGAACGGAGGGTAGAGTCTTGGAGAAGGAGTGGCTAATTTCATTTATGAGCACACACTTGTTTGTGTTTAACGACACCCATTTTGTATGCTATGTCTCTCACAGTGAGAAAGTTTTGCCAAGCCCCTAGCCAAGATCAACTCCCTCCCCAGCTTACACCAGGTCCATCAGCAGGCTATCCTCAACCTGTACACAGAGCAAGCCCAGCACTTCTGCAGCCCACCAGTACTCCAGCCCCCCCAGTCACACCAGAGCCCCTTATCACACTTGCCAGGATGACACCCCAGGATGAACCAGAGGTGTTCATTGAGCTCTTTGAGCTTGCCACGGTAGTGTGGCTGTGGCCGGAGTCTCAGTGGGCTTTCAACTGCACCTCCTGCTATTGTTAGAAGCCCAGCTGGCTGCACAGCAGCTCCATGCAGAAAATCATCTGGAATACCAGGATTTGAAGAAAGCGATTGTTCAAGTGTTTGCCTGAATGCTGGAAGAGAAGCATCAGTAGGCCCTGACACTTGGTGAGGGCTGGTGATCCTTGTGGCTGGAGCATTTTGTTGCACGATAACCAGTGGGAACATCGGCGTGAGACTAGTGTCGGTGACCAGGGATGTTTGACCCGGAAATCTAGTTGAGAGAGGACCAAAAGGCAGCATATCTGTTTGGTAGGCAGCCCCTCCTCTCTCCCTCTTTCCCTAAACCTCTTCCCCGGGTCCAGGCTCTGGGTGGGCACTCAGTTAGCCACAAGTGCAGCGGTAAGGCCCAGGCAGGCATACTGATGCTGTGGGGAGCCCAGGCATTTCCAGGACCAGTGTCCAGTTGTGGAAATGGGAACACTGGTCCAGCTACCTGATGTACCACAGGCTTCTTCTGATCAAGCTGGGATGTTCCACATACCTAAGTATTCAAAGAGGTACATATTACACTTTGTTTCCCCTTGGAGCAGTTGTGAGATTTGACCAAGTAAAAGTAATTGTTGGTCAGCGAGTCCAGCCAAATGCTGCACTTTGCTACCCATTTTTTGAATTATCAAGGATAGGGTCTATTGAGCGATGCAGGACACGCAATCCAAAGAAGAAAGTGCCCAGTTGCTGCTGCCGAAATGCCCCAGGTAAATGCTTTTCCATGTGGCTCACCATAATCCTACGGCTAAGCATTTAGTACAGGAAAAAACACTCCCATGGCCCGTTTCTATCCCAAATGTCAAATGGTGAAATCTCTGGCTACCCCAAAAGTGCCATTGTGCCAACCAAAAATCAAGGTCCCCTTTCAAAGAATTCATATGGGCCTTCTTGGGGTATTAGTGCACAAGGACATTGCTTTTTGTTTGTTCTAGTGGACAATAAAATGTGACACCTGGAAGCTGTTTCTCTTCACAAGCATGCAGTGTTGTGGAGGCACTCTTCAGCGTAATCTCCTGCCTTGTAATTACGAAAGAGTCTCTGACTGACAGGACACACACACATTGCCAACTGTATGAATTATTAGGGATTAAGCCAATTTACAGTATATCAACGTTTACCATTGGCAAACAGATGGACTGTTTTCTCACATGCTTAAAAATATGATTTGTAAATTCATACAGGATGACACTCAGAATTAGGATAAGTGGCTTGAACCCCTGTTTTTCTAAGTCAGAGAGGTCCTGCAAGCCTCCGCAGGGGCTGAATTACTGTACAGGCATAAGCCCTGTGGTGTCTTGGATGTCATGCAGGGAAATTGGGAGGAGGGATGTTCACAAAGCAAAAATGAAATTCAATATATTCTTCACCTGAAAGCACAACTCCACACTTTAGGCCAACGCAGGAGAATTTGCTCCAGGCTCAGGAACATCAGTCCTGGCTGTATAATGGAGTACTCAGCTGTGCCCATGTCAAGCACTAAATTACTCAGACACAACATACAATATAACTTCATAATGAGAGTGAAACATAACAAGGTATATAAAGGCAAACTAATCAAGGGCTTAATACAGAACCACACCATACAGAAACACACCACTGATAGGACAGGGGAGGAGACAGGACCAATACAAAGGCACATGTAGTAGACTCAAAACAACATTTAAGCATCATTTGTCACGCTCAGAACTGTGCCACATGCTGAGAAGGGCAATCTGTGACATCTCTATTGCAGAGGACATATTTACTTGACATCAGTAATTACTGACATATTTACAGTACTCGATGTACTTCTTAAATATACCACATTTTTCTTGTGTAATAATTCTAATACTAAGGTTATCAAGTCAAGTGGCTTTTATTGTCATTTCAAACATATATAGCTGGTACAGTACACAGTGAAACGAAACAATGTTCTTCCAGGACCATGGTGCTACATAAAACTACATGATACTACACAGACCTACGCAGGACTACATAAAGTTCAAACATGGGCAAACAGAACAAGTCAAGTACAAAATTTCCTAAAACAGGACAATAGGCACAGTAAAGGACAGGGTAGCGCTGACTAGTACACAGGTCTAGTGTGAATAGGGTGGACAGAGCCACAGGTTGTAACACGTTGTGCAAAAAGATATAACAATATAATATTAAAATGCTGTAAATGTAAACATAGCAATTTAAGAAAGAAATATACAAAAATTGCAAAGGTGTTCAGTGGAAAAGTGGAGTGGTGTTCAGTTGATCATGAGTGTGTATGTGTGTGGGGTGGTGTTAGTCCAATCTCTTAGTATTGAGGAGTCCAATGGCTTGGGGGAAGAAACTGTTACACAATCTGGCCATGGGGGCCCAAAATCTTCGGTAATATATGGGGGAATAAGAGAGTTGACACCATATTCATAAAATTTGGCAAGCTACTGGTTAAAGGTGTTGATGTTATACTGAGATGTAAGTATAGGCATTGCTTAGGAAGTACAAGAATACAGTCTTTGTGTGGCAAGGACTCCTCCCTAGCTATGTAACCACAGCAGACTTCAGTTCTATAGTACTTCCTGATGCCTGACTTGCCAAACCACCTTATCAGTCAAGTATGAGCTATGAAGCTTCTGTGTTTTTGGCTAACCAGCTCCTAGCACAAAAGAAACCCCATGAAAAGCCTTCAAAGACATTCTGGAGAAAGCAGAGCGATCGTTCTCTAGCGATATCTTCGTTGTCTAGCGATATCCCTTCCCCTTGATGAAGTGAGGAAAGTTCATTCTTGGTCAGACTGGTAGACTGCACACTTCTCAAAACGAAAGTGAACAAAAGTTCTAAGGGAAAAAAGTGTGAAAAGAGGACAACCATTAAGTCCTCAATTTTTGGCCGCCGCCATAACCGAGTCCTTTGAAAAAAGATTATGTTAGGTCTGGAAAGTATCCATCCTCGATGTTATCTCAAAAGACTGGTTTGCAACTGAATCTACTGGTGTCGAAACAGCCGAATCAACAGAGCGGTCACTGCTTATCCCAGTTTGGCCTTTCGGACTGCAGCCTTGTGTGTCAGAAAACACAAAATTCTCAGATAACCCATGAAGGCAAAAGATAACAGGCCCCTTTTATCATTTTGGATTTGGAGACAGGGCACAGGCTGTGTGTGATGTAAGAATTGTACAAGAATTATTTTTATTAAAATGTTACTAATGCATTGTTTTCCATAGGCTACAAATGTAGAGGTAGGTAGGGTTTACAATCGTATAATATTATTTCAGGATAATATTAAAATAGGTTACTGAAATAATATAGAGATAATACAGATATATCAGAGCTATTAAGAGCACATTTACAGTATAATAATAATAATAATAATAATAATAATAATAATACAAACTTTTTGCATTCAATAATGGATATTGTTAGACAGATGGGAGGGATTTCTATTGAATAGCCTGTTAGCTTTTAGGCTATGAAAAGGAATAGATAGATCGATAGATACACACACACACACACTTACTTCACTTTATTAGGAACACCTGTACACCTGCTCATTTATGCAGTCAGCTAATCACGTAGCAGCAGCACAATTCAATAAGATCATGTAGATACAGGTCAAGTGCAAAAAGTGTGATCTCAGTAACTTTAACCTTGGCATGGTTGTTAGTGCCAGGTGGGCTGGTTTGAGCATTTCAGAAACTGCTGATCTCCTGGGATTTTCACACACAACAGTCTCTAGAGTTTAGATAGGATGGTGCAAAAAACAAAAAACATTCTGTGAGCAGAGCGTCTGCAGCCCATTCACTTCAAGGGTCGATGTTTCGTGCATGCTGAGATGCTTTTCTGCTCACCAAGGTTGTAAAGAGTGATTATATTTGTTCCTATATCCTTCCTGGTAGCTCGAACCAATCTGGCCATTCTCCTCTGACCTGTCTTATCAACAAAGCATTTCTACCCATGGAACTGTCGCTCATTCAAAGTCTTTTTTGCACCATTCTATCTAAACTCTAGAGACTGTTATCCCAGATCTGCAGTATCTGAAATACTCAAACCAGCCCATCTGGCGTGAATAACCTGGCATTCTGCAGTTTGATGTGACATTACCTGAAGCGCTTGACCTGTATCTGCATGATTTATTTATTTATTTTTTTGCATTGCACTGCTGCAACATGATTGGCTGATTAGATAATTGCATGAATGAAGGTATACAGTGGAAAATAATAAAGTGAACTATATATAGACACACACTACACAAACTTTATATAATGACTAGATTAAAAGACATTCTAGATTAAATGATTGTCATATGTTCCAATTAAGATAATAAATCAAGTCAATCTTTTGTTAATTTCAAAGCTAATTTATAACATATTTCTGCTTTATTTCAGCATCAACAATTACTATGTGACTTTCTAAAGTTAGGCAGATGTAAATAAATAACAGATGATGAAAAAGTTCAGGCAATTGGGACCTAAATATCAGGTGTCTCAGACACAGAAAGAGTTGTTAAAATCAAATGCCAGAAATGTAATCCCTACAGATGTGGAGTGGTTACAGTTTGTAGCTCACAATAACAAAAACAAAATAACTGCTAGAAACACTGAAATGCTCGTGTTGATCGAGTTAATAATGAGTAACATTGAATTTCCATTCACAAACCGCATGTAACCAAAGCTAACAAAAACCACCGTGTTTAACAAACCTGTAGCATATACCAAAGCATTATTGAGTTGATGTAATAATTACTAAATGGAAAAGAAATACGTAGTTATAAAAACAAATTAAGTTAGCCAGACTCCTTTAAAACCAGAAGTTAAGGTTATACATTTCTAAAAGTGATTATACTCAATTCTCAATATTTAAAAAAGTACATATACTGTAAATTTATGTAGTCATATGTATATCATTATATTTACAATAGAATTGATGGCAGATACCTACAGTGTACTGAAAACCACCATGTTGCAAACAGCAGTGCAGATTTGATCCCTTAAAAAAAAACACTAGAGGGATAAGAGGTAAAACAAAAATCGTAGCGTGAGAAGTTGTGTTTGGATTGTATTGCGTGACTATGCATGTTACGTGCATGTCTGGACAGCCCTGGGCTTTAACTGGTGGACGTAGGGATATGTTATTTTCAGAGATGGTGAGACAGATCTGGGATTTTGTTTGTTCCAAGAAATAAAGCTCACAGAATTTGTGGTTAATTAGGGTTAATCATTTCATTTATTCATACAGTCATCTTCAGTAACTGCTTTATCCTGGTCAGGGATGTGGCGGATCTGGAGTCTATTACAGGAACGCTGAGCGTGAGGCAGGAATACACCCTGGACAGGATGTCTGTCCATCGCAAAGTACCACACGCACGCACACGCACGCACACACACGCACACGCGCACACCAGGGCAATTTAGCATAGAGAATCCACCTACTGGCATGTTTTTGGGGTGTGATAGGAAACCGGAAACCCCGGAGGAAACCCATGTGGACACGAGGAGAACGTGTGTGACTCCTGGAGCTCCCTGGAACTGTGAGGTGCCAATGCTACCCACTGTACCACCGTGCCAAGTGTGCACGGCATGTGAAGAGGGCATATTCAAAGTGACACAACAAACAAAACAATGCACAATTTGCCAACATGTTTCGTTATTACTTTATTAATTATTATTATTATCATTATTATTATCAGCATCATTATTCAAGTTTAGATGTAACAGACATCTTTGCCATCTTTTTTGAATCTTTTTGCATGTAAAACCTACAACACAAAAAATGTTAAGGTGGCAGTTGAAGAAAATCAAAATAAAGAAATTCTAAACCATCATCTATGCACTTTAAATGCAGCAAAGGTGTAAAAACAATAATGTTCTAAAAATAATAGTTAAAACATTTACATATTCTTGCCTTCTGCCTTGACGAGGGCCAAAGTGGCTTCCAGGCATAAACAAATACTCCTTTGTGTTTCAATGTTGGTAAAGCCTTATACAAGGCCTTCAAAAAACAAACAAAAAAGGCACAATCTTGTTTGCTTATTACAATGCAGTACCTGTTCATAGTAATAGCATGCTAATAAAACACATTTCTTCCTTGGCAAAAAAAAACAAAAAAAAAACAACGAATAACTGAAGTGCAAGCATTAACATAATTACAAATTGAAAGGTTTGCAGAAAACAAAGATCTTTGTAATACCCAACTGTATAAATGCTCCAATAAAAAGCGACACTTTATAATTATTTCCAAGAGGCTTTTGCAGTTAAGCAGCATTGTAAGGCTATACGTGAGGATCTGTGAAATGCATCGACGTCCTCGAGACATCCAGAGCATCTCTCTTTCTCTCTCTCTCTTTCACATCCCTATTTATATAAATAATGTCCGTGTGTAGCCAGACAAGACCCAGCTTGCTGAGTCCATGGCTGATAAAAGGGACTGTGGGTATGAGGAACGTACAGTGAAACAAAATAGAGCATGCACACATTTTGCTAGCACACAAAAACATGAGCTGATGTGGACTGTGTTACGCTAGACGCGGAGTGTGAGAAGTAACTCAAAAAAACCGTGGAAACGTGAAATGAGTGCTCATCTGTTAACTTAAGTTGTTGAGCTTATAATGTGATCATGGTTTGGTACTAGAGATTATTTCCAAATGCATATTTAAGACATTTTAGGGCAAACTGTTTTATAAGTAAGTCACAGTTCTCAGTTATTTGTTCCATATGATAGGAGGAGCAATGCAGAGTTGTGAAGGGAGTGCAATCCAACATGTAGCTTACAACAGCAGATCAATGTTATACCTCTCTAAGGAAAGTTTCATCAGAAGGCACCGAAAACACCTGCAGTTACTAAATATTAACAACAGTTTTCATGTCTGTTTCCTAATAACAATCACAAGACAATGCTTACTCTCCAAAGAATTCCACAGAGAAATGGAATTCATTCAAATCCATGCTGGTTGAAAGACCAGAGAGGTTGTGGAGGGGTTAAGGGGTGAGGTGCTTGTCCTCCAAAGCTCTAGGACACCAAAATTAGCACATAAAGCCTTGAGTTTTATCAGCTTCCCTTGTTCAATGCCGACAGACAAATACAAGGAAATGCAAGTCCATTACAACAAGCTATTTAACTATAAAGCATAAGAACACAAATAAGATGGATGAACAAAGTCATAAAGGACTATGCTTGGAATGGATAGTGCCTTTGGTGGCTAAAACATAAACTTTTGCTTAATGTCCACCTTTAAAAAGTTAAAATATGAAAAAGTATGGATGATCGTATCTTCCCATTTTATGTGAAAGAAAAAAAAATTAGCAGGTGTTTGCTTCATTACCTTGTTTGCTACATTTGCAATTGTAAACTTTTTCAGAGCCAAGCTCAAGGCCCTTATTCAGATGCAAGTTCAATGTTGCATATCAACATATCAGGTAGAAAATACTTTATCAGGCACTGGTAATATGATTATTCCTATTGTCAACTTAGAAAAAAATATCTTTTTTTTTAATTCCTTCCCAAATTACTAGAGTGACAGGTTACCATCTCAGCAACCAAGGCAGCAGCTAACATGTCTCGATGGAATTATGTAACAACAGTAATCCAACTCTACTTCTCAGAGGGGAAAATATACAATATGAAAAGCAACATTAAACTGTAAGATATTTAGTATAATGTTAACCAGAGACAGAAAGGCCTAAACTAATATGTCATCTATTTCAGCCATATACATTCCCTGAGGATGTTTGTTTTGAGGATGAAACTCACTTATGGTGTTGCCATAGCGACAAAGAACTGGCATGTTTGCACACTGTTTGCCACACACTGAGTCCCACATCCCCGCTTTGTTCAAAACCAGGTGAGAGAACTTTCCAGGAGGCTGGGAACAGCCCTGATACAATAAACAGAATTCAGTTTGAGTAGATATACCCAGCTTACTGAACTGCTTTGTCAAAATGAAAAGTCTGGGTTAAAAGAAATACAAAAAAAAAAATCTAAATTTATAATCTACTTGTACCATTTTCCTTAAAGGCATTTCTTTTAAAAAACAGCCAAGAGTCTGTCACCATGAGTCTGAATAGAAATGCTGTCTATCAATGGCCCTTAAATTGGTTGCTGAGGTGCCAGGAGGCATCTTGGCACATTTTGATCATTGAAAAAAAAAAATCTTACGCATTCATGCGTACAATGTTTTTCTCCTGCTGAGTCTCTTATTAGCTTCCTTCCATAATGCTCTAACTGTGCTTCATTCATCCGCGACCGTAGCGTTTGGGTCAGGGGCAGGGCGGTGGAGCCCTCGTTGGATGTGGGTGGTGAAGTCATACTTATCAGCGCAGGCATGTAGGCAGATGCTGCACTGGAAGGGTCCACCTTCACCATGGCAGCTCATATGCAGGGCGTACATAACTTCGTCTAGAAACACGATGCCACAGTGGACACACTTACTGCACAGCTCATCCTGAGTGCCCTGATCAATCCTTTCCGGTTTGATGGGCTGTGGGACAGCACCATCGTCCTCTTTGGCCTCATTGTCTCTGTTTGCCAGAGGAGATGCCCGTTTTTCCAGCGGGACCTTCTCCTTGGGCATGGTGGCACCGTTGGGCAGGGAACTGGGTTTGGAATGATGCTTGATTGCCAGGTCAAGAGGGGTGTCGCTGTCAGGTCCAGAAGGCGGAGGTGGTGGGAAGTGAGGGGGCAGGCTGAAGGTGGGGTAAGGCACAAAGCTTTGGCACGGGTTAGGTAGGCCGAGGTAATGACCTGGGTTTCCTGGCACGGCCATCTTGTATTTGGTCCAAAAGCGAAGCCAGTCGGCCTCGTTCTGGAGCTCGCTGTGGACAATCGGTAGGCTGAAGACAGGGTACTGGTATTTCTCAATGGGGCTGCCTGGAGGTGAGTAGCTGGCCTGCTTGGATGGACGTAGGTATTTCTCTATGGGACTACCCCTTTCAGAAGCAACCTGCGTGCCCATACCTGGCCCGTTGCCCTCTGGTGCCGTGCTGTCGCCAGGGCTCTTATGAGCATGTAGGGGTGGCATGCGCTTGTGGATCTCCAGCGTCTGGCTAAGCAGGAATGCATGGGTGGAGCGTGGGCTTGGCTGACCCTTGCCTGG
Organism: Pangasius djambal; assembly: GCA_022985145.1. NCBI lineage: Eukaryota > Metazoa > Chordata > Actinopteri > Siluriformes > Pangasiidae > Pangasius > Pangasius djambal. Next base: position 12,923,207 of record CM040997.1, read on the forward strand.
CTGGGCGTGGGTCTCGGCTCCTGGCTCATCAGACCTGCGCTCCAATGGGCTGCCATTGAGCCGATCCTCAGTGCTGACACGCTGCTGCTTGGAGCTTGCCTGCTCTGATGCCACGCTGTCAGGGTTCAGGCGTTTCCGTGTGCGCCGACGGATGATCTGCTCGCCATTGTTCTGCTTGATAATGTTCAGTGGCCTGGGAGTCTGAAAGACGGAGAAAGAGAGAAGGACGAATTATGGACGATTATCATTTAATGATTATTATTATTATAAGTTTTGCATGAGGACAAAGCTTGATTTTGCAATGCTCATAATTTGAATCACATGACAGGCCTTGGTGTATGGCATTTGTGCACGGAAGGCCAAGACAAGTCATTGCCAAACTTGGCACCAAGGCATTTCTACTCCATTAGGCAAATGTTAAAATTATACAGAAAATTGCCCTAAAATTACAGTCTTGTTGCATGTTCATAATGCTGTCTTTGCTGAGCATCAAAAGTTCTCCATCGATTTCCTACTGTGCTTCCACTATAAGAATCCAATTAAGCAGTGTGGTGTGCATGCTCAGGCAACACTTAAGAACTGTGTGTGGAGAGCAGAGAAGCCAGGCTTGCAGGTATCTTGACTAGAGTCCCTATTGTAAATGACATTTCATTGCAATGATTCATCTCTTCCAGGAGTCTAAGGTCACACTCCAATAATTAGCTTGGTTAGTGTAATAATCAGTCATCCAATGACTATTAATTATGATTGTAATAGTCTATTAGCACTCCGGAGCTACACGGGTAGCTCATATAGACACTGATACTTGATAATTATCTAATGTACAAATAAACATGTACTCTGAAATTAATTTACCAATTTAGAAACATATTAATGGGCATCTTCAAAAACATAAAGGAGATACTATTGTGATGTGAAAGCCCATGTCCACAGTGTCATAACTTTTGTTGCAATGTATTCATCTGCCCTAAAATTGCATCATGCCATTTGGCTCTAGCATGTGGGTAGCAAACTTCAGTCAGGTGTCACATCTCATATCAGGTTCCACTCTGCTGCTAGACACACTTTACCACATCGTCTCTTTCCACTGGGAGCCACTGGGAGCCACATCTAATTGGGAGGGTAGAGGCAAAAGATGAAGGTGAAGCCATTTCATTTCATTTTTCCCCTCCAGGGCTGAGAAGAGAGAATATGGCACAAGAATGCAAATAAAACTGTTTTGATTTCCCCTCTCCAGGTTATACACTGGCTGTGAGGAGTAAATACTGCTGGGAACGTTAAAACTAACATGGAGCTGGCTGCCATTATTGCACCGTGGTTCGTCGATATGTTCTCAGGGAAAGCAGAAGCATTAGGGAAGGAAAGAAGAAAGAAGAAGGGAATCAGGAAGGACGGAGAGGCTGAGTGGGCAAGGATGATACAAAGGGACCATATCCTCTTTTCCCCTCGAAACGGCAATTTAATCAGAAACACAATTCCACTTAAAGTAATGCAAACTTTTCTCAATATGTTCAACTGAGAAATAATTAGAAGCATATGATTGGAGCTATGGTTTGAGTTTAGCAAATTTTGCTTAAGTTCACTTAATGTTACATGCACTGCACGGCATGAACGTGAACATTCTCGGGCTGTATGTCTAAAGAGATGAACTTCATGTAAAGTCAGACAAAAAGAAAGAGTGCCCTCTACTGCCAGACCAGTTCTGGCCCTCAGTGCATACGTACACACATATACACCACTCACTCTGTGCCTCTCTCTGTCTCCCACCACCTCTTGTTCTCTGTCTTTATCCAGGATAAATTGCGTTTGGGTTTTCAGTTATTCCCATTGTAAGAGTTTTCAATAACAAAATTCAAGTTTAGCTTACAGCATTATGAAAAACTCCAGCTCTGCTTTATTAAAACGTATTAAATATTGAGTGCTTCTCTCTTGCTCCTCAGATAGGATCCACTGCAACCCCGAACCAGATAAAGCAGTTACAGATGATGAATGAATGAATTTTTAAAAAAATGAATGAATGAATTCATAACGGAGCGCTTCTCTCTTTGTGCTCCATTACAGTTCCATAATACAGGAGGTGAAGAACATGTGGGGAAAAGGAATTTGGAATATCATATTTGATGAGACTGACATTTTCCACTAACAAGGCCACGTCAAACTGTATATTTTAAATTTCACAGTCAAGCCAAAGGAAAAAAAAATAAGAACTTTAAGCATAAATATAGAAAATAAAGGATGAAAATTTAAACGCAGTGCAGAATTTAAATGTACTGCAGAAAACAATGCAAAAAGATATCTGAATTTTGATGTGTTTGAGGACCAAATGCATAGTGTTCACAGTGTTGACAGATTTCTTGAGGACTGATCTTGTAGTTTCTCATATTCTCATAAGTTCATGGAAATCTAAGATTCTCTAACTGCTTTGTGTTTGCCTTGAGGCAATGGATGACAGCGCTTAACTCTGCTGACAGAAGGTGAAACCAAGCCTCTGCAACCTTGAGCACCCCCCAAGCTCCTCTCTTCGCAATCCTTTTCAGTTGTCCTCCTGTGTGTGGCTGCTTTCTGCATTTCAGAACCTATCATTGTTCCTCAGGCTCCTCCATGTTTAAAGCTGTCTCACAAAGCGTTCTGTGGGAAGTGTGGAGGATAAACCTGAAGGAGTGCGTCTGAGGTCAGTCTTTGGATTTAAATGTTCATGAGCAAAACTATTCCAAAAGTGTCTTTTCCCCTTTCTAGCTTTCAAATTCATCCTCTTTCCATTTTTTTCCAGAGGGACACAGAGTTAAGCTACGGGAAACTTTCAGGCAATATTATGCTCTTCAGGTCTGTCCCACGTAATAAAAGTGCCAAGTCAATGAGTCTTGCGTGAAAAATGAAACAGAGGCTTCTCACAGAGTTTTATATTGGGCAGTTACACAGGCCATACCCAGTGCACATGTTGAGTCCTATTATTAGAAGATAAAATCTGAAAGACATTTATTGTAGCAATGTGTTCTGGCACAAGGACCTCCATTTAGAGCCCATGACAGCATGGGTTTATGAGGTGATATTATGAAATGACTTACGTACAAAAAGAATAAAAATACTGCGAGAATGCCACTGCTATGTCAAAGTAAAGGAATTTGCTGGTGTTCAATGGCCAATAAACAGTTGATTAATGAGACATCCAAAAACCTTGTGATCAGACATGTTGTCAAAAACCTGTCTGTTAAACTTCTCTTCCACTCCAAGCTCAAAATTGAACATAATTCAGATGGAACCTGATGCACTGATAATGCTTTGTCCATTTTGCTTATTAAGTGCTGATGGAGTGTAATGTGCAACAGTCTGATGGTCCAGTGCTAACACTACCTTAGAGAAAACACATGTTGAGAAAATTTATATATAAAAAAAAAAAAAAAAAAAAAAAAAAAAAAAAAAAAAAAAAAAAAAAAAAAAAAAAAAAAAAAAAAAAAAAAAAAAAAAAAAAAAAAAAAAAAAAAAAAAAAAAAAAAAAAAAAAAAAAAAAAAAAAAAAAAAAAAAAAAAAAAAAAAAAAAAAAAAAAAAAAAAAAAAA
>CM040997.1:12926862-12945011 GCA_022985145.1 Pangasius djambal
TAATGTGTCAAATAACATGTTTTGTGCAGTATTCGTGCTATAACTATGTTCAAAAAAGGTAAACAAAGTCATTACAATTCCATATTTAACTGCCTCAGACATCAAATGAACGCATCCCTTGGTTTGTTTAATCACACTTTAAAGGCTACCAGCAGTTATGGTTAGAAACTGGATTAATTGGGATCATGCTTTTGTCTGTTTCTGTTTGAAAGACAGCTAGCTACACTGTGAGCTCAAAGTTTTCGAGGTGACAGTCGATGAAGTACTGGAGGTGTACTGTGGGATGAGAATAAGAACTGTAGATCTGGTTTTATAAGATAAAATGTCATTTTCCCCTATTCCCAGCATGTTGCTTTAATCACTGTCAGTGGAGCTGTCATAAAGGTATTTCATGGTAATGGTAATGGTAATAAAGAAAGATTGGTTAACAGTATATTGTGCCATAAAGTTTAAAATAAAACATTTGTGCAATCACCACTTGTACTGTTTGGAATCCGCCCAAATTCCCTCGCACGCATAAGCGTGTTGCACTTCTCAATTTAACTCTACAGATCACTCGGTGATTTTATTTAGCATATTTCTTAATCCTTCCATGAAATTAATTCCTGACTATTCCACTGATGAACGCTAACAGGTGGCACAGGTGCATATCATTATATGTGGTAGCCTGTATAATACAGCAAATTTAGTATGCCATATTTCATAGATCTGGTCAAAAGTCTACCACTTGGGTGAATAGTAAGATGTGAGCCTTTGTGGTGGGTTCTTTCACAGGCCGAGCCAACTCACACCACCTGGTGGCACAGCCTCTGAAAGAGCACCTTATGGCTTGAGCATCCACCTCACCCTGCTTGACCACAGTGATTCAGGCAACACTCTGTTGCGAGGCCTCTGCCACCCAGGCTCTCGGCCTGATAGCTTCCCAAATCAAATGCCTCTCATACTAACGGGAGGGGAAAAATCCTTTGGCTCAGCACAGTTCCATCCGAGTATCAGAGCTTAAATGTATAAGCAGAGTAAATTCCAGCAATGGACCCTGGGCACAAGCATAATGGTTACTCTGTTTCGTCTGTGCAATTCCTCACATGTTGACAAATTTATTTACACATCATGTTTATCCAGACACTGTATCAAAGCACAAGCACACTTCAAGGTTCCAGGGCAGGGTTTGAGTTTGGAAAGAGACAGGCGAATGCACGTTCACGTACGTACACACACAAATTTGTTCATTTGGATCAAATTGAAGTCGGAGAGCAGAGAACTGTAGGACTATAAACTAAATCCAATTGTAAAGTCCTTTCACAATTCAGTAGAGAGAAGCTGTGTTTATGACGAGGAGTTTGTTTTCTGTGATTCTGCAGGCTCCACAAATAATCATATCACCAATAACTAAATTGAGGAGAAAACTGCCCTGCGTGTCTGCAGATGAGTATCTATTCAATATAAAACCAAAATTACATTTTATCTGTCTTACTGACTTTGGGCATTATAACTCTGGCATGAAAAAGAATGCCATAAATAAGTGAGTTTGGGAAACAACTGGGAAGTAGGGCTTTTGCACACTACAGGATTACTTCCAGAGGCTATTTTTTGATTAAGGAGGTGAGAAAGTTACAAGGGTGCTGACTGGTCAGAGCTGCCGTCAGCTTTAAGCCTAAGAGGAATGGCTGCACTGGCACCTTTCTGTTTAGCTGGACTTTCCTTTTTTCCCCCCTAATCTGTAGGTGGGCTGGTGAAATGTCCTTCCTCTCCCCTCCCCACCCTCTGGCTGGTTATTTTGTTAGTTCCCCCTTACCGAGTGGAGCTTCTGATAGAGGCCACACGCGTTGCACACATAGCCCCCGTTGGCATTTTTCCTCCACAGTGAGGTCTTGGTGGTCAGGCAGTTGGCACAGAAGACCCCTGATCCCCGCCGTCTCTGAAATCATAGAAGAGAGAGAGTGAGACTGCGGACTACAAAGAAAGATGAATAGAAGGATAAGAAGAAAAAAAGAAAAAAAGGCTAAAGAGGGACACTGTGATGGGTAATCAGAGAGAGAGAGAGAGTAATCATGGGGCTTTCAGCAGCAAAGTGTGATGGCCTGATAGGGAGAGACATGCTCTCTAATCAGAGCGTCAGTATATAGTGTGATGGACAGAATTTATCCTTAATCTTCCAATGATTTCTGGACATTTTTTTTTTATCACTGTGTGAGTGGTGACAACACTGACTGACCCTAGCCACCTCCTGAGAGAATCAGCTCTGGACTGGTGTACCTCTGGAATCAAAACACTTTATTTCATCAGTGACAGCTCCCCATCAAAAATTATTAGTTACTAATCCAAAGTCTTTACAGCGAATGACAAATGATTTCTGTCTGTGGAAAAATTAAAAATTTAGATTTACCACCAATGTGGGTCAGTGTGTTTTTACTTTTTTTTGTCAATATACTTCTCCTCCTCTCACAAGTCTAAGATAAATTATCCATAAGATGAGCACGTTACTCGTTTGATGACTTCTGGTCTTATCAGTGACAGAAACTGTAAGTGAATCCCATGAACAGCTTGTGAGTCAGCCAGGCCATCGAGACAGAATTATCCAGCTTACGGCCCTGTAAAACTCATTTGCTCTTATAGAACGTGTGATTTATTTACCTTCAGAAGGCTTGTGCAGGGATGATATTCCCTCTGCCAGAAAAATACAATGCTCCTAATTGTGCTCCGATACATTTCGAATGGAAAGCTTTCTGCAGACATAATTTTGGCGCAGAGGCTGGAGAGCTTTCTTGGCAGGCAAAGGGCACTTGATTCATCGGGTGTTTCAAAATGTATCAGTAAAAAAGTTTTGGGGAGTAGCCAGCTCCCTACAGGGCAATTTTTCCATCCAGAAGCAAGCGTTATCAGAGGGCCCCGCGTCAGCTAAACTAATTATGATCTCGCATTCGCAGATACCTGCTCACTCTAAGGGTTGACATTCACCATTAATCACAGATACATGCAAAGTGAAACGAAATGAGTGTGAATGAAAGATGGTAGCCTATGTGGCCATAAAGCCGCCAAATGACAGCAATAATTTAATAGGATGTAGATTTTTTTTTTTCTTGTGAGCTATCAGCAAATGCAAGGCCACTGCGACAATGGTGCTTTTCATCCAAGTTGTATTCCCACTCCGACTGGCTGTTCATGCTTCAGGCCAGAGGCTATTTTAAAACCCCTGTCTGGTCCATAGGGTCTTATTTCAGTATATAAAACACTCACACATGTTCTCAGGATTACCAACTTGTCAGCAGTTTTTTTTTAAGTCACTAGACACTTATGGACAGCATAAAGAGTGAAAAACAAATGTAAACCTTTTTATTTTTTTGAAAATGTAAAACTAATTTTACTCAACAAAACACTGTTTTCAGAGCAATTACTTGATAATGTATTCTTACAGCATGCACCTGGGCACAAAATGTCCACTGCTCACCGTCAAATCCACAATACCTCAGTAGCCAGTTAGTTAAAAATCAAATTACGTGTCATTTACACCCAATTCAATGTTCTCTTGTAACCCTAAAGGGGAGAACGTATATATTTTAGCATCTCAGTGGGGTTTTTAGAGGGCCACATGCTAGGTCTGACAGGCATGCCATGATTGATTGATTTATTCTTTCCTATCCTGTTCTAGCGTTACAAGCCAAACAGAACGTCCGTCATCAGCTCAGTGGAGTTCTGTCTCTGGCCCTCTGGGTTGCAGAGCCAAATCACTCACACGTGTTGCCTCTGCCCAGTCTCTCCTCACAGTGTTAGCACAGCTGCTGAGAACGTGGCTAATGTGTTCAGGCTCAGCACACAACACCCACACCTCTGCTGGCCCCATTTGTCTCACTGCTTTTGCTGTTCATTTGTCAAGGCTCCCAAAAACAGGTAATGTTTAGTCACTGAACAATCCTGGCCCAAAAGTGGCTAGCCAAACAAAACCAAACAAAACTCACACACTAAGAGCAAATCCAAACTCAGGGCTAGATGTACGCACACCAGTGAAAAAAATGCAACTTGAAGCATACACCAATGGAGAATACACTAGCAGGGTGTCTGAAATTAACTCTGTAGCTCGTCACACACGAGCTAAGTCGACGTGAAGTGCTGCAATCACAGAGCTGTCAAAAAGCTCGGGACTACTGCAAGGAATTTCACGTTCAGTAACAATGTGTTAATACATTAAATTCTTATTAAATAAAGACTCATGTCAGAACAAACAGCGTAGAGGACATTAATACAGCTGATGTGCTATATTTGATTACTAATTGACCTTAATGAAGAGACAGCAATGTACAGAATATGCTGCTTTGTATGAAAGTGTACAATTAAACAGTACTACTTTTTTCTTATCAAATAGATGCTAGGAAATCTGATAAATGTATAGCCCAGTTCTCGGGAAAACAGCACATCTGGCAACACTGCCTAACCAGTCCCAATTAACATGCATGCTGCTAATTTATACATGGTTTTAACATTTATTTCACAACACCTTAAAGTTGATATTGAGCTCTGTGGGAATTCTGAGAAACAAAGAGCAAATGAAACCAGGCATTGACATACTTACATAACTCATGGCTATTTTCTAAATATATATAGACTTAATATATAGACTTTTTTTAAATGTACGTTTGGCTACGAGTCAACAATCTACCTACTTTACTCCTGCATAAGTAATGTGTACAAATACACACATAATAAGACTCTACATTTGTTAGTAGCTCACATGCCCCTGCAGGGATGTGTGTGTGTGTTTTTCTGTCTTGGTGGTGAACAAATGTCCCCACAAGGATAGGTATAGCTGACAGTTTTGGTCACTACCAAGACAAAAAAGCACACACACACACACACACACACACACACACACACACGGTGCTGATAGATTTGATCTTGTGGGGACATCTGGCTGGTCCCCATGAGGAAAACTGCTTTCTTAAAATAAAAAAATAAAAAAACCTGCAGCATTTATTCTAAAAATCTAAAACACCAAAAGGATTGCTTTTAATGTGTCTGTTAGATTTAGTTGTAGGCACAGTATTAATTAGCCGCATTAATAATTATGACAGTGGAAGGTCTTCACAAGGATAGTAAGGTAAAACGTGTGTGTGCGTGTCTGGGCGCGTGTGTGCGTGTGTGCAGAGTTTGTAACAGAGAAATAAAGATTGTGTGTAACAGGTTGCAAGCCAACAATTTCAAGTCTCACTTACAAATGAAAAGAAGAAAGCTGTCTTCTGTCAAATGACTTATAATTCCAAACTTCCATTTCAATTATCATCTAGACTGCTCTGTCATCTGTAAAAACTTACATGTACCAGGCTTTGCAAGGTTTCAATCCCTCCCTCATTTGATCTCATAGAATACGACAAGTCAAAGAAAAAAAGAAACACCATAATCTCCTGCATTGCTGCAGCTGCTCTAAAGGCAAGAAGGAAGGAGAGAAAGTCTGTGTTTTTCTCGCCTGCCACGTCGGTCACTCTGCGGGGTAATGTATTGTCTTTTTTTTTATGCGCGGAGAGAGGGGCCGCCATGCTCTTGGGCCCTGTTCCCTCCCTGACCTACTTCAGTCCAGCATTGCATCTGCTCGTCACGTTGCTCTTGCTGGATAGGATCCATCATGGGCTTCCCCCGGTGCCATGCATTATCCTGCATGCTACAAACTCCTGCCATCCATAAACACATGGCTTACTGTAACAGCAAGAAACCCTGGCTTGTGCTTCACCACTCATTGTACCTTTCATAAAACATCCTGCCTCTGCCAAGGCTGAAAACGTCCATCATGTGTTTGGGGTAATTATGGGCAAGATTTTCAGGGGTAATGTTCTTGCACACAGCAAGCAGCAGAGCAGTGCTTGGATTGCAAAGGTAGAGTGGGTGTTAGACGTACTTATCCAGGCAAATAGCAAAACGGCTCCCCGCGTTTGCATCGCAGGCCATGATGAATAGCCTTGCCGCTCTTCGGTGCTTTCTGTGGGTGTAGCCCCGTGCTTTCTGTTTGGACGTGATTGATTATTAATGCCTTGCTTCAGGTGCTCCGGGGAGCCAGACTGATTTTGCCCTCATAAAAAGAACCAGAAGTAATTAGAGCCCGGACCTAATTACATCTATTTATTTAACAAACGTGTTCCCACGTTCGACTAAATTCCTCTTCTGCTCCCAGGTGAAAGAGGTGGTTGGCTGCTATCGCAACTTTCTCCAACAAATCAATCAAATCATTTCAATGCTAGAAAAAAAAAAAAAATCGAGCGCTGTTGGAGTAGCACTGATATATAGACTAGATAAACAGCTTCTAGATTGACACTGCAGATGTGAATGATATATTGTTCATAATTTAATCAAGTGATTCGACATAGCTCTCTGGATTTCATACTGATGGCACGGAGTAGTTTCTAGCCACTGATACAGCAGGCTTTTCACGTGGTCTGCTGCAGGGAGCTGAACTGTATGATTACATGTCTGAATTAATGCACAGCTGTAATGCTAACAAGGAGAGAGGATTCTCCACTATGAGAATACCTTTGGACTGACACTAATCAAGAAAGAAGATCTGAAAATAGATCATTACAATCATTTCAATATCCACTCTGAGGATAAGAGTTTAAAAGGAATGTTTTATACACAAAGCCATTGAAATTAAATTTAATTTAATTTTCTTAGGCAATCCACAGGCCCTCTTACATTAAATAAACAATTATTTAATCAGCTACAGGGAAATTAGGCAAACCCATTCCGACAATTTCAATTTCAGGAATTCTGCATCAACGTTTTGTGGTGCAAGCAGCTCCATCTCAATGCTTACTGCTAACATCTGGTTACAATTCCAAACATATCGAACCATCAAGTCCTGCTTCACAAGAAGCTTATCCTAGTTTACACAAATGTGATGTCTATTGCTAAATTGCAGCTCGACTTGCATATGCTGGAGTGTAATATATTATTTTGATTTACTCTGCAAAGATTTATTGTATCTTAATACAAAAACGTGGGAGGTCACATCTCTGAGTAAAAAGCAGAGAATATTTGAATTCACTTCTTCAGCTCCTGACACAATTCATGGTGCAATGAGCTCACATTATGAAAAAGAACAGAAAACAGAGACACTCAGAGCTTCGTCATAGTATTTTTTATCAACATACATAGCGCACACATCCTAAGATGAGAAGAAAAATCAACTAGTAATGAGCTTCACTACAGACTCCCTTAAGGTAAAATGTCAAGAAAAGAAACAGACAGATGTTTTACTTTGACCTGGCACAGCTGGATTTCTCTCTCAGCCATAGTTCAATCATCCTAACTGGCATGCTCAGAAAAGAGTGCACTTTTTTCTGAGGCCATCCTTAACCTCTCTCACACTTTCTCTGAAGTATATCAGTGAAATCAGAGATTTTAGATAAGTTTCTGTTCTACTTGAGACAAAGATCCATCTGATAGCTTTGAAGCTCAGGGGGCTCTATTGTACACAAACATAACAAAAAGAGATAGGAAGAGTGCATCTTTTTTGGTATTTTTTTTTTTTAAACTAATAATAGATCATATCACTTGTGTCAATTGAGCCCTTTAGGAACTGTTCCTATTCCTATCTATTCCTATTTATTAAAAACCTAAGGTGTCTTCCTAGCTTCTGCCACTATTACAGAAAGGCTTTGTGTATCCTTGAAAAATCCATTACAGAGCCCTAACAACGCTCCAGTCTCTCCTTATCCATCCAAAGGCATTATGCCTTCTGACAGTATCAATGACTTCAGTGTCACCTATCTAGGCATCCTGTGATATATAGTATCATCTTACATGCAGTGGCCTCAAGGACACATCCTGTCGGCTTACACAACAACCAGTTGGCAAACGAGCGATCAGTTGCCTTGCTAACCATCACTCTGGGAATGTCTGAATGTGACAGTAGGCGACTTGAGACAATGGCTGCAGAAACTGACTATAAAGATCAGGACATCTGTCATGACATCAGTGGCACACAGTGAAGGGCTAAGATAACCACTGACTGGGGAGCAATGTCACACACTGATTGTGTTGATTTTGAACTCCCTCTACTTACTTTTACTATCAGTCTAAATCCCTGATAAAAAGCCAGTTGTATACAGTAGTAGTTTGCACTGATATGCAGCAATTGTAATTGATCGACTCATTGATTAAGAAACAAATAAATTATGTAAATAGTGGGCAGCACAATGGTGCAGCGGGTACACCATATCGGCCAAAAGTTTGTGGACACCTGACCATGACACCCATACGAGGGCCTTCCCCAAACTGTTGGCACAAAGTTAAGTGCACAATTGTATAGAATGTCTTTGCATGCTGTAGCATTACAGACTGCTGTAGCAATGCTGGCTCACAGCTCCGTCGTCCCTGGTTTTGATCCTGACCTTCAGTTACTGTGGGTTTCATCCGAGTTCTCTGGTTTCCTCTTACCTCCCAAAAAACATGCCAGTAGCTGTACTGCCTACTCTAAATTGCCCATAGGTGAGAAAGAGTGTGTTAATGTGTCTGTGCATGTGTGTGTGCATGCTGCCCTGCAAAAGACTGGCATCCCATCCAAGGTGTATTCTTGCCTTGTGCCCAGTGTTCCTGGAATAGACTCTGGATTCAAGGCAACACTGAGCAAGATAAAGTGGTAATTAAAGACACATGAATGAATGAATGAATGAATGAATAAGTTTAGTCACATGTTGGTTGATTAAGCACTAAAGGACAGTGTTCTAGTTCTCAGAAAATAATGGCACTTTATATCCCTGCGTTATGTTGATATTTACAACCTCTTAATAAGTAGCAAATTGTCATTTTGCCACAAATGTCTACAAAATATATGTATATACACCCTGTGAACTGCCATGAGGTAAATTCTGGCCCACTTTACTTTAATAGTCCATGTTGTAATACAGTGTGGAAAGGAGGACATTGCCCTGAAGGGGAAAACACAAAGGCCACTGAACACAAGTATATATGAAACTGTGTGTGTGTGTGTGTGTGTGTGTGTGTGTGTGTGTGGACCAGCATTTCAGTAGCATAACAGCAGGGCCTACAAGCAGTAACAATGTGTATTCAGTGCAAAACTCTACTATAAACCACACAGTGCTGAAGCAGGCACAGGACTGCAGCCTATTTGGATAATGGTGATTATTTGGATTTTCACATCTACCTAATGGCATTTTAGTAAACATTTTTAAAAAATGGATTTAATAAGGAATTACATCAGTAACTTCTCAGGTGGTCTTTCAGGAAAAAGAAAAAAAAATGGATGCAAAAGCCATCCATAGATAAACATAGTGTTCCCTGCTCCGTAAGCAGAAAAAATCCAAGTCTGCATGGGATATTAGACATTAATGACTCGAAGAACACTGCTTCCTCTTGCAGTGATTCCACAAAAGTCCAGATCATGGCCTGCCAGTAGGTATAAACACACAATTGGTCAAACGCCTCCAAAGAGCAGAGATCAGAGACCACAAGCACATGGCTCATGAAGAGTATACTGAACTACCAAACAGGTCTAAATTGCAGAGGTAGGTGTCATGTCCTGAAGAAATCTCTAATCCAATCCTTTACAGCTTCAATTTAATACAATTCAAATTAATTTGTATAGCTCTTTTAACAATGGACATTGTCACAAAACAGCTTTACAGAAATAAACACATTCAAATTAAATTAAAACAAAATAAACAATAAACAAAATGCTCGCGGCAACCGCAGCCCCTTAACCACCACAATACTCCCCATATAAGATCCCCAAGCTATCTCCACGGCCCCCAAGCGGCACCATCCCCAGCAATCCCAATGATCTTCAGGTCATCCATACAGCTTAAGCAACATGACAGAAGAAATAATATCATAGATATTCAAGATATACAGTTTACTTGAACATTTTCCCGGCTGTATGGTTGGAGTTACTTCAGAGCACTTGAACTCTGCTGAACCATCATTATGTGATGATGCGCTACAGGTTTTTATTCCAGTTACCCTGCGCCACAAAGCCTGACTCCACTAATGAGCACAACAACATCTTAACAAAGAAGCAAACCTAATTAGTGAGATCAGATGTTGTGCTACAAATGCTGGAGCAAAATCCAAACACATTGTGCATTTTGATGGATCAAGCTGAGAAGCCAGATTTGAAAGTCTTCCTACTCAAAGAAAATGCATTAGACACATACAGTATACACTCCCCAACCACTTTCTTAGGAACATCTGCACAACTGCTCAATTAAGTAATTATCCAATCAGCCAATCACATGGCAGCAGTGTAATATATAAAGTCATGCAGATACAGGTGAAGCGCCTCAGTTAATGTTCACGTCAAATGTCAGAATATGGAAAAATGTGATCTCAGTGACTTTGTGGCATGGATATTGATATCAGATGGCTGGTTTGAGTATTTCAGAAACTGATGATCTCCTGGGATTTTCACACTACAACAGTCTCTACAACAGTGAGCTACAGTACTGTGGGCAGAAGTGCACGGTTGATGAGAGAGGTCAGAGGAGAATGGCCAGAATGTTTTGAGCTGACAGAAAGGCAATAATAGCTCTAATAACAACTCTTTACAACCATAGTGAGCAGAAAAGCATCTCAGAATGAAAACATGCCGAACCTTGAGGCAGATGAAATACAGCAACAAAGGCCACATTGTATTCCACTCCTGTCAGCCAGGAACAGGAATCTGAGGCTACAGTGGACAACTGAGCAACTGAAGATTTGAAAAAACACCAAGTTATTTTTTTTTCATGATTAAACCACCACCTTTTTGCTTTTGTATCTGGTGACTTGGTTCCTTTACCAAAATCCACTGAGAATTCTACTTAAAATAGAGAAAAAAAGAAACATAAAACAATTAACTAGAAAATGGAGAAAGAGGATGCCGTATAAAGCAATAAATGTTAGTAGAACACTATGCAATGTCTAAGGGGAAAAGAAGGGTGAAAAACAGACCTTCACACACTTTCTACCTATTTTAATTCTACTCTGCTTCTTTGCCATTCGACTGTCAGCACCAGCACATACACAGGGGAAAAAAAGTAATTCTTTATCTTTTTAAACTCCAACTCCTACTGGTGATTCCAGCAGCCTACAGAGATGGCCTCTTCATGTCTAAAGAGATGGTCGCAATCATTTAATCCTCATTGGTGCAAAAAAGGAGATGGGAAATGAACGGCTGCCACTAATGATGCCTCCATGGAGCTCAGAGCCCAAGGCTCAAATAACCAAGCAGCAGTGCTGAGATGCCATTAAACCTTCTGAGCAAGCAGTGCAGCCTAGTGCTGGATGTGTGAATCCATGTGCTAAAAGTGCTGCGGGGGGGTGAATTTGGCCTGTCAAGCCATCGTCAAACACTCATTTTAAAAGCATGGATTACATGCTCACTACATACAGCATTAAGCATCATAGCCTGAAATACTGATTTGTTCTCTACATACTGATGCGCAACTTCTTGAGACACTCCACAAGTCATCATTTGCAATACTGTATTAAAGTGTACAAAACCACAGCTTTGCCCAGTAAACCATGATGTTATATTTGGTTTTTTGCATCAAACTTCCTAGATCCACCTGTCTGTGGGCTCAAAGCTGACAGCAAGGGCTTGATAATGAGCTGCCTGCATGTTGCACTTGCAGGAGGATGACAATTTAAATCAGACCTATCATGTTTTTTCCTGTTATGCCATATGTTACTAACAGGCTAATCTTTTTAATAGTTCAGCATGTGTGTAGTAGACACCGTCCACCCAATGCAGGTAAACAAAATGCACAATATAAGTGACGCAACATATTAGAAACTCAGGAAATCCAAAGTTATAAAAGGGTCTATGAATAGCTCTTTAAAAATATATCTACTCCCTAGCAATCAAACCCAGTGCTTGGGTCTTAACTATCCAACAACCTTGGATAAATAAACCTTCCACATTAATGACCGAGGAAGTCAAGGGCTTGATCAACAAGAGCTTTGCTTCATTTGGATAATTATGGGAGGTTCCAGCAAGGGGGTAATGAAGGCACTTTATTGTATTAACTCCTGGCTTGAATCACTGGAATATGGAAAAGTGGAAAGTACATCTCTGTCAAAGAGGGCAAACACCTCAATCAGTCTGTAGAGCGATGAACCTAATGAGTTTTAATAAAGTGCACAGACTTGATTTAGTAGGTGAATGTTAAGTTTGAATAGTTCCAGCTTGGAGGAAGTCCATGTCGTGGCTGGCAACATTATTAGAGGATATCAGCACACAGGAAAGCAAAGGTTTCACGAAAAACCATCATGCTGTAATAAAGACTGCTGGATGATGCAAAGAACAATGAAGTAAGGGGAGAACGGATGTCCACGCCACCTTTACCCACCCACTAGTCAGCAAATATAATACTGATGTAATACCAGACAGACAAACAAACAGAACACGTAGTCATCATTCCGGCACATACCAAATGCATCAGAATAAAAATCAGTTAAAATAAAGCAGTTGTTCAGCTGCCAATGCAGTATTCATTTCATTTAACTGCTTCAATTTCCTCACACACCTGTGTAAAGCATAGTATGTATGCCAGCCGGCAGCAGTAAACATTCTGTGCATTAGCGACCAGACACTGCTGTGCATTAATGTGTCCAAACAGCGCTAAGGCCGATTACTAATTCCATCTGGTAGAGTGCTGAACTACAGGTCCACCTTCTGGCCTCCAGCAAATTGAATGACTAGCCTGTTTCCAATTTTCACTAACTCCAGTATCTAACGATTCATACATCCATTCTCCATCACGCTTAGCGCAATTTCATCCTTGACCCCTTTAATGGCAGAACAACATGTTCACTGTTTTTTTTCCCCATCCCATTCTCCCCCCGAATCACTTTGTATTTTCTGACCCCTGCCACTGGCTAGCACGAGCACAGGCCTGTGGTAATTACACCTCCAGCCCATTAAATATAGTAGCACTGGTCGTTTTGTTAAGGCTGCTCTTGTAAATCTCATCTGAAGGGGCAGCATGTGAAGAGGGAGGGGAGGAGTGAGGCACTGTCTAGTGACCTCCACTTTTTAAAAATTTGGAGTTGACTTTGTCTCAAATAAAATAGTAAGGTTGATCAGTTTATGACATCTCCCCTGTTGGAGACAGATATCTGGGCCGCTAAAGTAGGGGGCATGAGCTACTAAGTGTTCCATGCTAACCATGCTTCCATCCAAATATTAGGGAGGATAGGGAGGGTACAATTTAGAAACCTAAAGGATTCTGTAGCTTATCCCTTTTGGGTGAATATTTGAAAGATCTATATACAACAGAGAGAGCAAAGAACCCTTAGCTATCCAAAGAACCTTTGAGGAGCCATTTTTATTGCAATGGACATAGACTGGACATTTTTCGGCAACAAGTGCAACATTTATTTGGCATATACCCAATCATTATTTATTTATTATAAATATTAATTTTGTCAGTAGTGTATGTAACATGCACGCCCCTTATAAAGCATATTCAAAATGACATGTTAGGGAGCTGGATTTAGAATTATAGTACATATAGTGTCCTCCAAAACTACAACACTTCATAAAAATGAGAATAAATAATTGTATAAAATAAACATTACAGACAATTTACAGACAAACAAAAAGACTAACAAAAAATAATACTCTTTAGAACTTTTTTTAAAAATAGAAAAACAGAAAAATAAAAACTTTCTTTCAAATATATTTGTGTCAAAACCTCTGATGAATATTTTAAATAAATACAAACAAATCGTCACTGACAAATGAGTTGTTTTTTTTTTTTATTATTATTATTTTTCACTTGTCATCAGTCCCCAGGAACTCTGTGGCACCTTTAACCATGCCCTGTTTGCCTGGGATTATAAATAATATGACGCTGCACACAGTGCAACATCCCTTTGTCACCCGAAAAATCCAAAGAACATTCAACACAAAAGATGAAAACATAAGCAGTTAAAAAATATCATTAAGCACAATTAGGCCCATAAAAAGGTTTAATATGCCTGAAACCGCTGGAAATTCTCCAGGAATTATACACTGAGCACTTCTAGTGAGGAGGACGGTGAAGACGGGGAAAAAAAAGACTCCAAAGATCACAATTTTAGAATTGCACGGTTATTTGATTCTTGTGGTAGTGGCTGTCAAAATGAACTGTTAAACACCACTTTCATAACAACAAACTGTTAAAAAGCATTGTAATAAAGAGAAACTCCTCCTCAAAGCATCTCAAAAAATGCAAAACCTTAAATTCACCATGCATCATTAAAACTATATTTGGCATCGTGTGTGTTGATCAGACGAGACCAAAATCAAACTTCTTGGCCATTCATTTTCATGAAGGGTGGAGGGTACTGTAAATAAATAAATAAATAAATAAATAAAGCTGAAATACAAGTGGGAACAAATGCCAAAATAACTATCAAATAATCAACATATGTTTCACTAGTCAAGAGCTTAAAAGAGCCAGTGAATCTTGGATGCAGACAGAGTACTGCCTTGGTGTGTCACCATATGTGCTGTTCGAGAAACTGTAGCTGCAGTCTGCTCACAAACCTAGAAAGAAAATGCAAGAAGCTGCATCAAAATACAATAAACAAATGGCTATTTTCTCTCTTAGTCCAGGTTCAGGGAGAGTGTGTACTCAGGGCTCAGAAAATGAAAGATGGGCTTTTTTGGACCGAAGACAGGAGCATGTATTAAGGCTCTCGGCAGACAGGAAGAGGAAGACATTGATGTGCATTCAGCACACACGTCGATATAAATGTGAGTAGAATTGCAGTGCTCTAATTATACAAATCCTGAAGCAGGCAAAATTACAAGTTTTGTAGCTGGTGGTTCAGATCTTGCGAATTTTGATAGTATCGAGAATTCTGCTATGTATCAGGATATTTCATCCTGGTTGCATCTGCCAGGAGGTTCAGACTTGGCCAAGGATAGAGCTTTGAACAAAATGATGAGCCAAGCAATCTTTCAAATAAACAGAGAAGTCTCCTGATTTGAATCCAACATTAGAATATAAAGAAGCTTAAAACTGAGGACTGGACCAAAATCCCTCTACAGGTGCCCTCAACCTTTCTTTTTTCTTTTTCCCCCCCCATTTTTGCCAAATTTTCCTAAAGGGTACCAATAATGAACCCTGAACTGTGCTGTATATAAATAAACTAAAATAAACTAAATTCAATCATAAAAGGTTGACGCATTAAATCATAATTGGTTGTTTCTTACTCTCAAGTACAACTACATTGCTTCAGGTTTGGGTATTAATATGTA
Organism: Pangasius djambal; assembly: GCA_022985145.1. Lineage (NCBI taxonomy): Eukaryota > Metazoa > Chordata > Actinopteri > Siluriformes > Pangasiidae > Pangasius > Pangasius djambal. Next base: position 12,942,095 of record CM040997.1, read on the forward strand.
TACGTGTATGACTGTCAGGACAGCAAAAAAAAAATCTAACACATTCAGCTTGCTGTAGCTAATAAAAATAAATTATCATCATAAAAGTTTAAGTTAAAGCTGAAGGTAAATTGTTGACGTTCCATTGTTAAGTTTTAATGCTGAGTGTTTGACAAGGAGGTCTCAGTAGTCCAGAGAATAAGAGAGCCAGTGAATCTTACAACGGAGATAAATTCTGGCCTCGGGCTCTTATTTCTTATTTATGCAGACAGAGTACTGCTATGGTGTGTCATGAGCCCCTGTCATGAGCCCCTGCACACTCATATGTGCTGTACGAGCAACTGTAGCTGCAGTCTGCTCTCAAAGCTAGAAAACAAAATGCAAGGAGCTGCAACAAAATACAATAAAATGAATGACTATTTTCTCTCATGGTCCAGGTCCATGGAGTTTGTGTGCGCTCATCACACAGAAAATGAGAAATGGGCTTATTTGGCCCAAAGACAAAAGCAGGCATGAATGCTCTAGGCAGACAGGAAGAGGAAGACGTTGATGTGTATTCAGCACACAAGTCGATCAAAAGATGTGAGAAGAATTCATGAAGGATCAGAAATGATTTGTTCAGTGTCCTAATTATACGGATTTTGAAGCAGGCAAAATCTGAAACTGGCACAATTGATTATTCAGATGGGTGTACGTGGTCCCTAAAGTCAATAGCCAAGCTTGAAATTAGTAATGTGTTCGGTGCAGATCTAGCATTGCCAGGTAAAGAATTTCTAACATTATTTACATACTACAAAATACTGCTATTTTTTCTCAGTCCTCAGCAGAGGTTTTCAAACTTTTTGCAGACTTTTTTTTTTTTTTTCCAGGACTTTAAAATAAATTTCCCACACCAAACATAATCCACTCAAATATCGGGCTCATTATTTAAATCTGCACAATACTATTTGGTCTATTTATTGCAGATGCCGAGCTTTATTTTCCTGAAATTTCCACTGACAGAAAACATTAGGTCCAAGTTGAATTTACTTATAGGCCTACTTGCTTTTGCCAACCCTAGAACTCAATAATAAGTATAATAAATGTAACAGAAGGCTCACAGAGACAGATCCAAAACCATACCAAAATGTGGGCACAAGGCAAGGCAGGGTCAAAATACCAGATAAGAAGTTGCATCAAACTGAGAGGGCAAGGCAAAAAACAAAGCAAAGCAAGGCAAGGCAAGGCAAGGTAAGGCAAGGTGAGACGAGACGAGACGAGACGAGGAGAGGCAAGGTCATAGACAAAATATCTATCCAAAAAAACACAGCACAGAACTCACAAGATTAGTCAGCAAAGTGTAAGGCTTCACAGAGGTAGCCCTCTGGCGGTCTGGAGGGTAAATATCTGGGCTAGATGTTACGTTAACTTATATTAATAATAACGTGATTGTGATTGCCAGCACTATAACAAAGCAATATATAAATCACAGATCCCCTTTGAGAACCACTGTCACAGAGTATACACAAACTCTGGCCTTGAAGCTTGAGAACTTCACATAAGAAAGGAGGTACATTTCACATACCTACTTTGATTTAAAAGGTTTTTCTTTTTTCCCCTCCTATAAGACGCAATCCAAATTGCTTTCAACACAGAGTATAGACTATAGACTGTCCCTACTGAAAGACAGCAGAGGAATTTAAATAAAGATGAATAAAACACTCATCTTCCCTCATCATTTGTGAGTACATAGCTCTGTCTGGGAACTCATTTGTTTGGAGGAAACCTTCTGCTGAACAATATGTAGTGGAGTGGACTAAATGTAAATGCATGGGAGTGCTCTCTCTGAAATCAATACACCTAATAATAATAATAATAATAATAATAATAATAATAATAATAAGGCTTTCTTTATCTGGCATTGGACCAGTCACTTCTTTTCTTAATGCTCTTTTCTCTGCACGATCTACGTAAATGATTAAAAATACCCTGCGTACTGGCACATATCCGTCACATCCCCAGCAATCCAGTGTGAACACGAGGTCCAAGGTCTGGCACAGGTCAGTTTTGGACATTGATGCCCTTGGTGTCACTTAGGCACTCAATGACATCACAGGGCCCGAGGGGTCTGAAGCACCTTTGGCACCGAAGGCCTGCCAAAATGTCAAACTGAATCAATAAGCAGGAGAAAGGTCACTACTGCTCCTGTGAGTAAGATTCAATACTTCATTACGAGGCCTGAGAGCAGAACGAATCTGATCAAGTATTTAAAGTTGGAAGAGCCACAGCCATATTTCATTAGCAGTGTGTATTTGTGATGCCCAGTGATGGACTGGGGTCCCATGCCCCAGACCACCATTACCCTGACCAGGATAAAGAGCTTACTGAAGATGAATGAATTAAAGAGACACCAATATGTTTAAACTGTACACATCATTTAGCTACTGGTCTGAGTTTATAAGTATTGTAAATTGTTGTAACGTAATGAAATACTGAGATGCATTTTGATAATTACACTGAATATATTTACACTGATATGTGTTTCATGTCTAAATGATGCATGAAATAATTTTTCTTAGAGTTTTGAAACTGAGAGAAAGGTAATTATATGAGCAGCTCATGCAAACTTTTGCTTTAGAGTGATTTGAGAATGATAAACTGTTCTTATACATGTTTGCTGCTTGATACATTTGCTGTAACAGACATCACATATGTACTAACACTACTAATTTGATTATTGGCAAAACGTATACAGCCTTGAATTACCAAATGTTAAAAATAGCTACTAATGGCATATGACTGCATCCTTTGTCACTATAAGTGTCTTGGCAGGAAGGAAAAGCAGTGTTAGATATATCATTTTCAGACTGATATTTTGCATGTTCTATTTAGTGCATCAATTTGAAATTGTAAATGTATAGATGCATGTTAAAAAAAAAAAAAAAAAAAAAAAAAAAAA
>CM040997.1:12945111-12983812 GCA_022985145.1 Pangasius djambal
ACCTGTTGTTCACTGATGATGGCTACACTGAAATTCTAGTTATAATACTGCACATTAAGGCTATTACACTCGGAGCCAAATTAAAAATGTTAAGCTCCTCTAATAACCTCCCTTTCTCTTTACACTTTAATCAGGCAGCTGGAACCACCCACAGAGGCAACGTGGGATTTGCTAATACGATGCATGGGCATTCATTTAAAAACGCACCTCTGATTCTATTTATGTGAAATCCTTGGCCAAACCAGGAAGCAGAATGGTGTGATAAATGATTAAAAAAAAATAAATAAATAAAATATCTTCACCTCTAACATGTAATTCTTCAGATGAGACAAAAATATACATCCCAACCCAAAGCTGCATTAGCTAGCGGTTCTCATATTTTATTTCTGGACCTGCGGTACAACAGAACACAATGCAGAGATGACGTACTTAGTGAAAGATCTCGCCATAATCTGGATGAGACTCAAGAACAGAGGACAGAATTAATTTTGTGACTGGCAAGGATGTTACTCGCACACGGACAACACGATTCGCCTTTTTCACAGAGGCACCCACTTTGACGTCAATAAGCGAAGCGAAAAAGAACCAGTAAAAGTGATGTGCTCTTCAAGAGCCATGAGAATAATATCCTGTGAAACAATGTTTCTAAGGCACAGAAGTAACCTGATACATCAAATTACAGAGAGATACAGTTAGAGAAGGCTTAAGAGAAGCTCTGGGAGTGGTTAGAACGGGGAGTATTGTTGGCGAAGTGCCATTTTCATTATTTTATCTGCTGAAATACATTCATCATGTGAGAAAAAGATCGTATACGAGGATCAAGAGACAAACGAAGGAGCAAAAAAAAATTCAGAAAATAAAAACCGGGAAGGTGCAGCTGCAGCAGGATTATTTAGAAGGTATTGTGTCACTGCCAGAGGGGAGCTTACCAGTATCAGACACAATAAGCTCCACCAATATTAATGTTCTCTTTACAAGTGTCCTACAGTGGGAGAAAATAAAGTAGCAGCAGAAGTCATAGCATGTGTGCTCTCTCACCCACACACAATTACATCAGTGCATGATCACTACACGTCAGTCCATACACCTGCACACGTCGTTACATTTTATTTAAGCAACAGAACACAAGAGGGACTGTGTTATCGGAAATAACATCACAGCCATAGACCATCATTCCTTGTGACGACACATGACCTGAGTGTTCTATTACTTTTATACAACCGGTTATACACTAAGAGATAAAAATAAAGCAAAGAAACCACAAACTGCTTCAAATATCTATGTTTAATATAAACTATTTCTTTAATCACAATAAAGTATTTCTACCACAAGTGGCTTGTTGCTATACAACAAAGTAACAATATTTTTAAGGGCAAAAAATACAGCCTGTAAACTAGCAGCTAGACAGAAAGCTTCATTAGGCATAAGGTTAATATAGTTATCATGTTTAATAGAAAAAGGCCAACTGAGATGATATTCTTTAAATGTTGCATTACTTTACTTACAAATTGAACGTACAGTTATCGTTCCAACCTCGGCGGAAACGGAATTTCATGCTAATTTACCAGCAAATGGGGTGGTTTTGCATCTGTATGCCATCTAGCAGCATGGATAATTAAATGTATGAAAAATTGTATTTAAAATAGTCTATTTTTGGCTGCAAGGGATGGTTCATACAGCTAGGGCTTTTGGGTCACTACATGAACTGTAATTTAAGATTACTCAGTTACAGCTTACGTAAAAGGTAGGCTAAAGGATAGAAGTTGTATGATATTTTTTCTAATACTTAATCTTTACTCATTTTGTTGGTTAACAAATCAAAAAGTAAAGCGACAACTGCTGTTACTTAGCCACCTGTAGTCAGCGCAATTATACACAGTGGGTGAATAAAACTCCGCTGCTATATCTATATCTGACAGAAAACAACCAATTAGATTTGGTGTATACATTAGTATTCCAGAACATCTGAGCATTTTTACTCTCCACCTCACCCCTATTATGAGAATGCTGCTAAAATGCACCTGGTTGCTTTTTATGCCCTTTAATCACTTATGAATATGTGCAGCAGACAAACAAAATTGCTCAAAAGTCATCTCACCATCACTAAATCCCTTTTCATCACTGATTGAATCATCTTCTCATCTGAGGCAGTTGACACACAGCGCCATGTTTTCATCGAGTCTGGATTTTCATGGAGACTGGTTCCGAGCCATGCCCAGGCTGACATCCTCTTCCCATCTAAAAGTGTTACCATATATCAAATTTGCTGGCAGGAAGCTTTGACTGACAGCCTTGGAGGCAGAGCTACACTGTGCCTATGGAGAAAAAATGTCTGAAATGATCAACAGTTTAAACCTGAAACTTGGGGATTACCATGCTCATCACTCCAAGCATCTGGAACAGATGTTCAGCAATGAGGCTGATCTGCGTACCTGGAGAACTCAAGAGGGAGGGGAAGAAAAAAAAAAAAAAAACTCTTGTATGTGGTCCATAAAGGCTGTGGTGGAGGCTGGGGATGTGCAGTGAGCAGGGCTTGTAGACATGCATATTACTGAAAGAGTATCTTTTCCTTATCAGTGGATGAAGTCCAGAAAGGAGTGAAAAGGAAGACAGTTTCCTTTTTCTATGCAGGAAGAGTGAAATATGCGTGTAGTGTGTCGGTGTATGTGAATAAGTGTTCGACATGGCAGATGAGTATTACAGAGAAACAGAGGGTTGGCTGTGTGTGTGTGTGTGTGTGTGTGTGTGTGTGTGTGTGTGTGTGTGTGTGTGTGTGTGCGCGTGTGCGTGTGCGTGTGTGCGCGTGTGCGCGAGTAAGTGTGTGTTCTGATAAAGAGAAAGGGGGAGTGAGGGAGAACGGAGACAGAGCAAAAGAGTTCAGTATGAGTCCAGAGAGAAAGAAAAGCCCTTTTCTCTTCTTGTCTGCAGACAGCATCGTGCACAGGAAATGAACAAAAGCCCTGACTGAATCAGCTGGAGATCACGCCCGGTCTCTGCTTCTCTGTTCCCACACACACACACACACACACACACACACACACACACACACACACACACACACACACACACACACACACACACACACACACACACACACACACACACACACACACACACACACACACACACAGAGAGAGAGAGAGAGAGAGGATTCCTATCTTTCTCATCACCTGATCATTTTCTACGAACCTGTCTGTCGGCTCCTTCTCCATTTCTTTACTCTCAGTCTCCATCATTTTCTCTCTTCCTCCTTCTCTCTGCCACTTCTACACTGTTTAACCAACAGACTATATGTTATCAAAAGAAAAGAAGTCTGAACACTAACACAGCCAAAGGGAAAAAAAACAAAGTCTGAAACTTCACTCTCGCTCACTCCTCTCCTGTCCTCTCTGAGCGTTCCTGAGCTGGAGACTGTCCAGAATCAGTAATAACGTGCTAAGGAGAAGACAGGAAATACTGGAGAAGTCGAACAATGTTATGACAATACTTATAACTTTTACAGTCGGGGCCCAACTGCACATCTGCACATCATCAGACACTAGCTGGCCCAGACGAAAGGAAACCATTTTCACTCCGGACTCCAAACAGATGTTATCACTTTGCCAATAGTCCATTTTTTCTGTGTTTTTGCACCACCCCTGTCCAAAAAAAGCTGAGCAAAATAAATAAACTGGAGGCAACGTGTTCATGTTTCAAAAGTAAAAATGGGAGGTGATGTTCCGAAATGTAAGAGACTGGAGGGGGGAGAAATGGCACAACAATGAATAATAGTAGCCGTAATTGATTTAGCGTGAAGTAATCTGCACTGGGGTCCTGGGGGGAGGTGGATTGCCTCGCTGGAAGATGAATCTGCCGTGGGGTTGCAACGCAACAAGCAAAGGCTATGTAGAGCACAGTGACGCTCCCATGCCTGAGAGACACTCAACCGCCTGTGAAATTAGCAGTGGGATGGATATGGAGATATGGTCTGCAGGGCAATATGGCATCCACTGAAACTGAGCTAGAGCTTCATGTTGTTCTTCTTTTGGCTGCTCCCGTTAGAGGTCGCCACAGCAGATTGTTGGTCCGCATATTTGATCTGGCACAGTTTTTATGCCGAATGCCCTTCCTGACGCAACCCTCCCCAACTTTTCCGGGCTTGGGACCGGCACTGGGAGTGTACTGTCGTGTCCAACCCCAGTGGTTGGGGTCAGTTCCCTGGCTGGGACTCGAACCCGGGCCACAGCAGAGAGAGCACCGTGGCCTAATCACTAGTCCTCTGGGGACCTGGAGCTTGAACTGAATACAGTGTTAGTTGAAGTTCTGTAAATTATAAATACTTATCATATTTCTAACCTGGAAGAAATATTAGAAATATAAGAAATATTAACTTCTGTTAAATGAATACACTAAAGATGCTTTTAGAACACTGCAGCATTATCTGTTACTCTGTTCCATGTTGTTTGTATCAGTGACTTTCACAAGACTGGAAAATGTCTGAGTTGCATGAAAATGTACAGAATTCATTTGACTACAAATTCTAAAATATATTCAACACTTATAAAAAGAATCTATGGTGGGATGATGTGCTGATTGTTGATGATTTTCCTATAACAGAACATCGCAAAGTGTTTTATTCCTACACCATAGATTCTTTTACACTACAGCAATTTGCCAACAATTATTTTAATAATATTTAAGTGTAATGGATGACATCCTGCATTTTTTAAACAGTTACATTTATTGTTGTGGAATGTCTATGAGGCAAGTTATTTCCTGTTTATCATTTATGTTATGTCAGCAATAAACAATCATTCCCTCACAAGCTGGTCTGTCATTATCTTTTTTTGAAGCCAGTAGGACATAAACAATGCAGATTTTCATGTTTCAGAAAAACCGAAAAGCGTAAAGTCCTCAGTCCTGAAGTGATTATACTTTTTCTTTGTTAAATAACACAGCTTTTTAATCCATTCCATTATTAACCTTTTTTAATCCATTATTAACCTTAGATTTTGTGTCCACCATACAGGTCTTTGTGAATTTATTAGCAACTTTTGACCAGTCAGATTCGAGAATTCAGCAGAGCTGTGGCAGAACTGATCTTAGCCAGAAACCTGCAATCTTTAATCACTCCCGCACAAATTCCCACTATGTCAGATTTTTACATGGCAAATGAATCAAGATGATGGGCAAAGTAACAAAAGAGAACAAAACAACATCTAAAAAAAATACAAAAATACAGTGAAAGATGGTGCAGGATGTTGGCTTACAAATATCAATTAAACACTTAAATACTACAATACCAGATGAATTTTTTAATTTACTGTCATGGGAACTGGTTGGTTCTGCAGCTCTACACACCCCCTGCAGTGCACATCTGTGCTCTCATTTGACCATTTGGTTAAACTCCAAAACTTTCCGGGTAGCAGTGATACTTCAGGCGCATTATAACCACATCTTTATCCCCTGCCTCACTACAATATAATAAAACACGTGTGGGATAGAAGTGAGCTTTCACAGGTGTTACGTTCTGTTTATTTACATCTCATATGAACGATGCAGCCCTCCAACTTTCTGCACCTTTTTGGAAACAGAAAGTTAATTATACTAAATGGACTGTGAGGCATGGAGGTATGTTTCCAGCTGGGATTTTTGCAGTGCATTTCTGGGCGAAAGAAAACAAAACAACGACAACAACAAAAAACTCTTGCTCATTGCAGCGCTGTGATAATAAGCTTTTATTAGCAAACCATGTCTAATCGTAGCTGACATGCTGAGGCTGTTTAGAAACCCGTTTTCTAAAAGTGCTCTGTAGCATCCCATGCTACATTAGGTTTGCACTGAGTTCCAGTCTAATCACAACAAACTCCTCCTCTGCTTTTTTTTTTAATCATTAAATAAAGCACAAGCTAGCATATACTGTGGATTAGAGTCAAATCTGGTTATGTAGGCCTTCCCTTTAATTTCTGCTGATTTTGGAAAATGAAAGGGAAAAAAATTATTTGTTAGTTTATAAATAAATAGTGCTATTTCCCAAATGTGCAAGAACAAATAAAAGGGAGACTCTAGCCATGTGCATCACTGTGCGTGGTTTCATGCTAGTTATTAGTGTAGTACCAGTGTCATATAGAGCAGGCCTCCTCCACTTTAAGTGTCAACATGGGGCGGATTAGGCTGACAAGAGGCTAATGACAGGGGTGTGCTCACTCCTCCGTCACTAACACAGCTCAGACACTGAAGAGCCATATTTGGGATGCAAACGAGAAAGGGATTCCCCAGAGTATCAACCTCACGCTTAAAGCCATGTGACATAAGTGAGAGTGAAGCGAGTGAGTTTAAGTAGGTAACAGCTGCACAACAGAAGCTCACCCCATCCACCACTCATTTTCAAATCCATCATTTCTACAGAGAAAAAGGCTTCTAGTCTGTGTAGCAACAAATGTCAGCTACTAAGTTATTAAGCATAACTCATGTTTGAAGATGGCTGCCACTGGCAATGCAATGGTTGGATGCAGTTTGTTGCACACAGAGAACAAGTGTTTCATTAAGAGGCAACACAATGTAGACAGCCTTCCTGAGTTAGTGAGAGGAGACTCAGCCAAAGCCTAAAGTGGGGTCAATGAAGTTCTGTACAGGAGTCCAAAACAGCAGAAATGGGGGAGAGAGAGAGAGATCGCGCAACAGCTGTGAGTAGTTCTGCCATCCACCGCTGGCTAAAACATAAATAAAATCCACTCCAGACTGCACTCTGCTTACAGTCAGCTACATTTTCTGTACAGCAGAAGCAGGACAAATGAAAGTGTCATTTTGATGCGGACAAGAGATGAGAGATGAGTCACACTGATTTGCTGTGAATTGCTGTGGAATACAAAGCTCAACAGAGGCGGATCAGATCCACAAGACTCTGTAATCATCTGACACAGCAATGTCAATATCATGTGTAGCTTGCTAAAATGATCCACCACGAGTGTAACTGTAACACTAATGGTAACTAAATATAACACTAATCTTCACCTTTCAGCAGTTCTCAAACATTTTGCAGCCAGAAAGGCTTATTGGTGAGAAATAAAAATGAAACTCCATATGCTCAAAGCTCAGATTTATCCACCTATTCAAACAGGCCTTTTGTTTGCTTCTCTGGCTAATCCCTTCTTTACTAGGTCACTGTAAAGTGATTTTCTTTTTATTTTTATAATAGATGTTAAGATTTTGGGATTACATATTTATTTATTAATAACCAAACCTTAATTGATACTTTTCGAGAACAACTTCTGTCCCAGAATGCTTCTGCTCATAATGAGGTGAACTCCATTCAACTAATTATGCAACTTCTGAGGGCAAATGGTTGCACCAGATGTAATTTAGGGGTTTCTTAGAATTGGGGGGTGTATACTTATTCACCCCTCTTCCCATTTCAATATCATGGGCTATTTTGTGTAGATTCACTAAGTATTGTCCCAATTAAGTCCATTTCATTTCCTAGTTGTAATGCTGTGAAATGTGGAAAAGATCAAGGGGGTGAATACTTAGGCAAGGCACTGTGCGTCATCATATTTATTTACTGCTAGAGACTTCTGAACTCGCCCACAGAACCCAAGGTAATTACAATATGTTGAAAGGGTTGAAACATTTTGTATCATACTGTGTATACAGCACTGTATAGGATTCAAGCTGACATTATTTGTGCCTGTTGGTGTTTAGGTTATTGTGCTTTATATTAGGAAATGAACAACTTCCTAAAAGAACATTATGTGAGTAGCATATCTGTAAAAGTATGTATTTGAATGGGGGGAAAGGGGGGGGGGGTGTTAGAGGAGTAGTTATGTCTTTAAATAAATGATAAAATCATGTCTTCAAAAAATGATAATCACAAAACCTTTGGCTGTACATCACTGACCCCTATAGGCCCTCGGGTTCCATTCTCAGAAACATGATGACAAAAAGCACAGGTTCTCTCTCTCTCTCTCTCTCTCTCTCTCTCTCTCTCTCACTCTCTCACACATACACTCACAAACTCGCTACCTGCCCCATCCCAAATATGAAATATCATTCCACATACCCTCAAGAAAACTATTAAAAACTATAAAAACAACAGAAAAGGAAACAGATGTTCTCCTGTATATGTCTGAAAATATACTCTAGAAAACTCATACCATGTACAAGCAACACAGTAGGAGGGGAGGAGTCTAATAATTATATGACACACATACATATATATACACACACACACACATACATACACACACATACATACACACACACACACACAGTGCTACAATGCTACCAATTTGCACATGAGTCATATAAGTCTACCTGGCCTTTATGATTGATAGACTACAAGTAGTAAGAATTAGCAAAACAAAATCAGAACTACTACAGACCCACGTGACCCTCCGAGACATTATTCACCAGCTCCTACTCGCAAAAAAACACACTAAATACTGATAAATATCTGTACAATTATGAAAAGTAAATGGTCAGAAGGAATAAAATAAATGAATTTCATGTTAGCATGTGAATGGATGATGAATCAAAGGACTGAGTCAGTGTGTGAGTTACATAAGAGACTGAAAAGAGTTCGCTTTCCTCCCTTCACAATGAGAATAACCATTGTTTTGAAAGCTTCCTTCTAACTGCTCCACTGTGAAAAAAGATAGTGTACCTCCCAACCTTTATTTTGACAAAGGAACAAAAGGGGGAAAAACAGAAATAAAGAAAAAGGAGAGGACAAAAAAAAATAATGTCATGGATAAACCTATTAGTTTCCTCCCCATCTGCAGACCCAGTACCCACACACAGGAGCTTAAAAGCTATGGAGGGAGGCAAGAAGGAGGATTGAGTGTATAGTCTTTCCATTCAGCCAGAGCTTTGTGGAGTTCCAGTCGGAGTGCGTACACACATGTATCATTTCTGTGCTGATTAAAGAAGAAGGATGGGTTCGCAGCGAAGAGTTTAAATGCAGCAGACCTCCAGCTGGAACGTGATAAGGAACGATAAAAAAAAAAAAAAAAAAAATGTTGAAGCACGCTTTTTTTCTCTGTGTTTTAATCTTCTCCTTCTTGTAATGTAACACTGGCTTTGGGGGTTTGCCTTGAAGCTTTTATTTAAAACACATGTTCACTCTCGCTTAAAAAAAAATGCTGCTTTATCGCTCCATCAATCTGGAGACACTAGCTGATTCATTTCCAGCATGGCAGGGGCTTTGAGAGTGTGTATGTGTGTTTATGTGCATAGTTCTTTACTGTAGGCATATATATATATATATATATAAAAAATCTAGCGAACAACTGCAGTGTACTTCAGTACAGATCGTGGATGTAGTTAAAGTTAAGTATAGTACACACAGTATCCAGAGAAACAGGACGTTTCGCATAAATGCCTAGATCAGCTGTGCAATCAAAAGGCCTCTGAAGGGCTATAGGAGATGTCTGGTTTTACCTTACTGTCCAGTTTGGGTGAGCCTGTGCCCACTGTAGCCTCAGGCATCTATTCCTGGCTGACAGGAGTAGTACCCGATGCGGTCTTCTGCTGTTGTATTCCATCCGCCACATGGTTTGATGAGTTGTGCGTTCTGAGGTGCTTTTCTGCTCATCATGGATGTAAAGAGTTGTTAACTGAGATAACTATAACCTATCCAGTCGAACCAGTCTGGCATTTCTCCGCTGAGCTCTATTATCAACAAGGCATTTCTGACAGCAGAACTGCCTCTGAATAGATGTTTTTTTTTTTTTTTTTGCACCATTTCGGTGAAATACTGAAAATACTGAATACTGAAATACTGAAAATTGGAGCCCATCTGGCCCCAACAACCATGCCATGGTCACTGAGATCACATTTTTTCCCCAAGTCTGATGTTTAATGTGAACAATGTGACCTGTATCTGCATGATTTTATGTATTGCGCTGTTTGATTGGATTGGATACTGATTGAATATTTGCATTAATATGCAGGTGTACAGATATTCATAATACAGTACACAGTATGCATACATACACCAAACAGGACCCGGCACAGCATTTAACAATCTTTAAAACAGGACCAGAGTTCATGAACAGCATGTTTTATTACAAATAAAACTTTTTGTCCTTTGTCTTTGGCAGAAAACATGTTTCTGAAACTGAATCAAAAAATGATCTGCACAATGAGGAAAGCAATGCAATGTGACCACGACAAATAATTCAGCTCCTTGCATTTATGTGTGTACAGTGTAAGGAAACACCTGAATAACTATAACATGCACAGATGGTAAACACATGTGCAGCCGTTGTCATAAGCACTTTTCAAAATAATTATTTAAGTTTTATTTGTTAATACCATCTGCGCAGAAAATGTGTGATAAATGTCACTGAGAAGCTCTGTGAGTATTGAAGTCCTTAGACATAAAAAATTGTAATATACGAGGTACAAGGCAGATAATAATAAAGTTCGAAATGGTTGTACTACATGAAGTCAGCTTATTTCTCTGTATATGTCCGCTTCTTACTAGTCAAAGTCAATAAAGCCCTCAATAAACATTCAGTATATGCTGTGACATTGCATATGGACTACATTCTAAAACAGCTGAGCATGTTAAAGCAAGCACTAGAGAAAAGAGCAGTAATTTCTGCTTTCTTCAATCACTCATCCATTCCTTCTTTAAACATGCATCAGTCCATGTATAACATAAATATGCACTTCAGCTGTGATGTGGTCTAATTAACAAAACTGATCATAATTAGTCAGCTAACCGTGACAGACACTGATACTCCAGGCCTGGTTATAATTTGAGGGAAGTCAGAAGCTAGCTCATGTTGCTTAGGCTGACTGGACCAGATGGAAAATGAGCACATCACTTTGAATAGGCTGTTTGATTACCTTGGGCCTACCCATTTCTGTAAATAGGCGGACCCAAACGAAATTAATTCTAACCTACAAAGTTTAGCCAAGGTGACTGTCCAATGTAAACTTTGAAACATTCGAGCCTGAGACCAGAGCAACAGTGCAGACTCATGGGTCATTTACAGTAATCATGAAGGTCCTGTGTTCCTGAAGCATAGATCCTAAGAATTCCACCTCATTTTAAGCATAAACATGCGTAAAACTATCAAAGGGTGTAAATCAGGAGAAGGACAGGAAGCTAAGTAATAAGTAATGCCATGGTTCCGTAAATGTATGTAATAGCTTCTAAATAAGCCTAAAGCAAAGCCTCCAACTATTTAAATCTGGTACTGCATGAAACAGACTAAATAACGTGCTGATAAACAAGTGGTAAAAAATGGATTTTAGTGCATGCTAAGTGTGAGTTAATTAAATGTGTTGACATGTACAGGCTAATAAGACAAAAATAAAATAAGAAATAAAATATCTCTAAGATCATGACATCCTATATACAGTAATGCATACTCAGAGTGCCAGATCAGGGTAAAAAGAAAAATAACCCTGATAAATGAAATACAAAATCATAAGCATTTTCTGAAGACTGCAGATGCCATTTTGCCAACTTCACAAGCATCTTTGGAGCCCACCAGGCCACAGTGCTGGGAGAAATCAGCCTCTCATTTGATTTTTAGGAGAATGTAAACACTGCTTTCAACAGCAGGACTTGTCTGGTATGAATCAGCTTTAGTTTCACTACCACATGGATTTTTTTTTCTGTACTGATAAAATATGGCTGCAAGTTAATGGTATGTGTGACAGTCATGGTTACAGTTTGAAAAGAGAAAGAAGAAAAAATAAACAGAAAATATAAGAAAGAGAACAGAAAGACAGAAAGAGACGACGAAATGGGGAAAATAAGAATAACCTAAACCAAAAGATAATTGGATGCAGGTAGTGTAGGGTATCGACTATGCTCCACAGCACAGCATAAGAAAAGATTGAGAGAGAGAGAGAGAGAGAGAGAGAGAGAGAGAGAGAGAGAGAGAGAGAGAGAGAGAGAAGACTTCTGTGATCAAGATTTCTGAGACCAAAATGCCAGCCTGGTAAGCTGCCCTGTTGCCATGGCACTGGCCTTAAGGGTTGTGTGAAGAATTTACTTCCTAGCACACACATACACACTTATAATAATGAGTTCAAACTCTGAAGATGGAAAACAACACCAGGAAACACAGTCCCTATTCAGTGACACTAGGTGCCATTGTTTGAGCACCTGACTGGAAATATATTTTGTGCTACTCGTAAACGGCTCTGTCACAGGAACAAAGAAACGGAGAAGAAGCAGGAGCTTAGAGTTCACAAATGGAGACATGAATGTGTGTAGGAAAGTGTCAGGCTAAAAGCATCTGTTAGACCAGATTAACTCGCTCACAGGTTTGGACTCGCCGTGGCTTCAAATAGGATTCGCATGCACACGCACATCCACGCTGTGGCGCCTAAAGACAGGGAAGCAGGCCTGACCGGGACCGGGCAAGGCCTTACCCGCAAAGCCAAAGGTGCCTCGTCATATTCCGTCCCGGAAAAGAACCATGCTCAATTTCCTTCTAAATCTGCACAGCCACACACTCACGAAATGACTTGGTGACTCTGAGATTCCTGGCAAACACCTCATTAGAAATCCAGCAGGCTTTCATTCTTTCAATTGAGCTTAATCCAGACCCCTCTCCCTCTCCACCTCCTTGCTCCTGCTCTCTCTCTCTCTCACTCCTGCTTCACTAAGCCTGAGCTGGCCTGGAGCTACAAACCCTGCTCAGTCTCAGCCAGACAGCTATCTCAGCACACAGCAGAGAAAAGAGGAGACCATTAGTGGCTCTTGGAGAACAGGCCAAGGTGGAGGAGTCTGCCATTTTTGGAAATGTGAGAAATGAGTAGCCTGCTGTCAGCTGGGAAAGGACACATGGACATACATATTCATACAGGGCTCCAGTCACCTGAGAGAATGGACACAGGCACTTGGATAAATTAGAGATGAGAGATTAAAATGAATCATTGCTCCTGCTAGCTGTGCAAACACGTACTGCCAGCGCTAACCATGGTCATTTTCACAGTCTGACAGACCTGAATAAGTTTATGTTAGACATCATGCCTCTTATCAACTGGCTTATCTAAGAGGCATAATTCTATTTACTGCACATGATCTAAAAAAAAAAAAAAAATGGCACAAATTAAATTCTTATTTTTCTAAGACTGATCTGACCTCAACTGCCAGTGGAGGGTCAGCTACAGCCTTTCTGTAATTGTACAGACTAACTATAAAGTACACTTGACTTGTTCAGTTCTCTTGTAGCCCCCATTAGCAATGCAGATGCAGGATAGTTCTGATGATGCAGTGCCATGGGTAATCAATGGGACTGATTTAAAAGTACAGTCAATGGAGTTGGTGTGACCTGAGAGTTCAGCTCAAACAAAATGTGAGAATGAAGATGTATCCGCACAGTAGACTGTATTGCCAGCACTAATTATGCTCATTTTCACAGTCATAACCAAGACATGAGAGGGACATCTGTGATGAGTTTGCCTTGAGGAGGAAAAGTGGAGTAAGCCAAGTGCCTATACCATATGAGCAGCTTGCCTTGAGAAAATGACTTCAAAACTGAAATTAAGACAAGTGAACCGGATCAAATTAGTCAGGTCCTATCACCCTGAAAGCTTTCGGGGGTTTCAAAAATCAGCAAGAGCTGTTAAATACATACAGAAAGGCCATGCTTCAGTGTCCTGGTGCCCCTGGAACATGTTTGCATTGAAGAATGGATCGCAGGACGGCAGCCAGTACTCGTCCCCCTCTCCACAACAATGAGGTTAAAAATAAGAGTTACAGTTCAAGAAAGGCCCTGAGCAGCTGGACCTATTTTTTCCTGTTAGATTTTCCAGGGTTCCCATTAATGGCAGACCTCATCTCCGACCTCACGAACACACACAGCTGTGTCTAGAATTCTTCAGTACTATAGCAGTAGACCACACCCAAATGGAACAGCAATCTGACGACTACTGCATAACAAGGCCACCTTTAACAGTTTCAGATCATTTCTTTATATGACAAATTCTCTCTCAGAATAGGTATTCTTGTTCTCTATGCACAATTACTAGAAAAAAAAAACTGCAACGGCGATTTGTTAGACAGGCAGGAAATGATGCCTTGTGAAAATGTGGCTACAGTCTGTGGTAGTCCAAGCCCATGGGCCAAGCTTAGCTAACATGGAGGAAGCTCAACATCTGTAGCCATGAACAACCTGTTTGTAAAAACACACAAGTCCCTAATGAGGCCCCCTATAAAAGTGAAAATGAACACCATGTTTTCAGACCTTTGCACGTTCCAAAGCCGACATGCTCGAGCAGGATGGAATGCCAAAAAATTGTGTGCACATTTGTTCTCAAATGAATTTTACAAGTTTCTCAAAAACTTCTGTTGGTGGGTCCGAGTCTGGCTTGCTGAAAGTGTGGAGTCTGGCTCCCCAGACCTTCCAACGGAGCACCAGAGAGAAAAACGAAAAGCATTTCCTCACCGCTATTTGTTTAATGTGTGCCACTTCATCTCTATTTTAACTGTTTTCTAGATCTTGCTTATTATTTTCTCTTTCATTTGGAAATAAGAAAAGTAAAAGTAAATGTTCTACCTAGCTACTACAAGAAAGCAGGACAGAAAGCTAGGAATAACTACATGTAAAAACGTCAACATTAACACATAAAAACAAATATACAAACAGGGGACAAATTAAAAAACAAAAAACAACATAAAATGCCTTAGGAAGGTGTTGGGTCATCACCCATAGGTGTTCAATTGGGTTGAGATCAATCAGAATAACCTTACATAACTGAGCTGCTGATTTTTTCCTTCTGAATCTCCTTTGTGTTCAGCTCAGCAAGTTAAGGTCATCCTTAAATTCTGATGAAAAGACAGCAGTTTAAACCCACTACCTTTATGCTATAACAAAAAAAACTATAAGCAAAAAAACAATAACAAAAAACTGTTATTGGCCCAAGAAGCTGGATTTCATACCAAAAACATCATGCCTGAACATTTACTTGAGTTTAGTTGCTCAGTAGGAAGATGCTCTTGTAATAAAGAGGCCAGGATATATGGCCCACAGTAGGAGAAAATAAGGACCTCCAACACAGTTTCATTACTACACTAGCTAAAACCCAAAGTTAAAGCACGGTGGACCAGGTTTCATGCCTTGCTTTGGGAAATCACTGGGCAGACATATTACCACGTGAAAATATGCATTGACCCTGTTCTGAAAGCCACACACATGCCTCCTAGAAAATCCATGAGGATCTTTCGGGGATGTAATTTCATTTATAACAGAGGGGCTTTTGTGCGATTTCAGTAATCCCAAATAGACTGTCATTTTCTCTTGAAATTGGCTCTAAATTTCTTTTTCTGTTTACGGTTCACCTTGTGTCTCAATGAGGCTACTTACAGGGTGTGCCACAGGTGCATAAGGGTGATTTCATCTCGCTTCATTCTGGTGATTCATTCTGGCCTTTCCAGGTCCATGAAAGAAACTAAAACCTTTATCCAAATGGCATCTGAACATGCCAAAGACATACACAGGAAATGTGAAAATCTATGGAATGTCCCTTGTAAATAAATTCAATTGATTAAGGCGGAATAAAGAACATGTAACAAAATATATAACACAGCTAGAAAAAAAGTAAGCAGAGAGTGAGTAAAGGAGAAAATAGAGCCACCAGCCCCTCTTTTCCTTGTCACACTGTTTGGTTAGCCAAAGTCAGAGCTACGTCAGAAATCATGCTGGCAGCATTATTGATATCCAAGTCTTTATGGGAGCATTGGTGAATTCCCAAAGGCTCAAGCTCTGCAAGAGGTCTCCACTAGTCCTTCTCTCACTCCTCCGTTACCTAGGCCAGGCCCTTTGGGAGATAAGCTGCTAATAGGAAACAATCTACAGCTAATACACACATTCCTCAGTGAAAGCATCGTTTAATAACAAAAACAGAGTGCTCCCTGTCTTCTTCCCTCTCTCTCTCTCTCTCGGCCAGTCTCCATGACCCTTCCGTAAACAAAGCCGAGGAGAGTGATAGGAGGGACTGAGAGACAATAGGGAATGAACACCAAGGGACAAAACGTACGGGCTTCCCTGTTGTTATGAAGAGACAAAGGAAGAAGCACATGGAGAAACAGACCAAACAGCATAAAGAAGCAAGTATGAGCATGCTACTACCTGAATATTACTCCGAACACAAAAGCACAGTTAAAGGTGTGGCCCTTTGGCCCAGAGGCTGTGCAGGATTAAATGATTAGAGAGAGAAGGTAGAGAGAAGCAGACAGACTGGTGAAGGTGGTTACGGTATTGCAGTGTACCACACACACACACACACACGCACAGAAAACAGGTTATTTCTTTTACACCATACACTCCTTGAGTATTCCAAGTGTCTGAGCTTCATGAATGTCAAGATTCATCGAATACAAATTACCATCACTGATTGAGATCCCACATGTGCTGACATGCTGCAAGAGGTGGTAACCCGGACCTCTACGTCGTCAGAGACTGTCTGCTGTGGGTCCATCTTGTTGTGATTACACTCGTACTCATGTCAGTAATTGCAACGGTGACTGCCTGCAAGCTGTTTACACACATGTACAATCACACACACGGACTTCCCCACTTCATCTCGGCTCAGCTCAGCTCCATGTGGTGAGCAGAAGTGAAATGTAATCTATTCTTGCCTGTTAATTCACACCATCGCTTTTCCAAACCAAGTGCTGCAAACAATCAGATGTATTCCACTTTATCACTTCCTGAAAATTGCCTTGTTCCCATCAACCATAATCCCCACGTCTTGACTGCTTATACATCAGGGTGTGCTGCCAGATAGTGAGAACAGGCAAACCACCATCATTGTCACTTCAGATCAATACTTGGATTCCGCTGCTAAATAGTGGGGGAAGTAAAGCTTTCCCCTTTGCTACAAGGGGCAGTTACAACACCTAATGAAGCATAGCAGTTGGCGTCAGCATTCGTGTTAATATTATGCCATGCACACCTCAAAACACCAACGGAAATGAATATGAAAAATGACATTGTCCAAAATAAGCATCTCCAAAATACTTTTAATGTAAGCAAAACAGAAACACGCACAATGAATATAAATGAGAGCCTTGCGATCCCTTGCTTACTATTAACCATCATTCCACCACTAAAGCTTACAGTGTTTTCCTTTGCGCCAGTCTAAGTGTCCATTTTGAGTCTCTCTGCTGTCTGTGAATAAATGCCTTTAGTAAATAGCTCTGAGGCCCTGCTAAGAAATATTGTGTGGATCAAAGAAGTCATGTCTTCCTGTGTAAAAAACCTAAGCCACAAGCTTGCTTGTTTGTCTAAAACAATTAAGGCCCATACAGAGGTAGGTGGGTGGGTTGGTAGGAGGTAGAGTTCTGACAAATAGCTACCAGCTGATAGCGCTTTTGCAAACACTGGAGGGAGCCATCAGGGTAAAAAAAAAAAAAAAGAGGGAGGGGCCTAGAGACGGGGCTCCAAATTAATGATTGGTCAGGGTCTGAAGCCCATCTAATCTCAGCCAATTGCTCCCTAATTATGCAAGGTGCTGCCAATTTGGTCTGTCGAGCAAATCAGAGCCAGCGTGCATTTGGCTTTCTCTAGAGTCTGGTCATTATTTGAGCTGATCTCATTTTCACACATGGAACCAATATGCCATCCAGATGTTCATTTGCAGTCGGGCACGGAGCGCAACTAGTCATCTACACGCAAAGGCATTCTCCTTTGCTTTTGGAGCCACTGTCTGACACCATGGACCTAGAAAAACTTTATGCATGAGCAGGAACAAGATAGAGAAAATATAAATAGAAAAAAAGAGTCTGCTAATGTTGCTATCAAGAGTCTGTTAATGCTGTGTCAATGACTTGTATAGAGCATACTTAAAACAGGAGTGCAGGGAGACCACTGGGTTCAAACAAGCAAGCAATGTCACTTTGGTCACCAAATCAAATGAGTAATTCATGTAAACTTTCAAATTACTCTTGCTGCTTAAGGAGAGTCCCCCCCCCCCCCCTTTTTTTTTTTGTTTCCAGGTCATAAATAACTCAGTTTGGGTTTTGGTTTCAGGCCTTGCTTGGATTATTAGGGCCACCTGGATGATTCTGGCAGGACTAGAGGGGTGGGACTCCATTTTGAGTGACAGACTGTATAGGCAATGGTTTTCTCATTACCCTAAGGCATGGTCTTTAATGACATTGTCAATCCAAATTTAGTCCTGACTCTCCATGTAATTCTAAATAAGAATTTCCTCTGGTGAGTTTTGCCCTTACACAATTAATGGGGTCTTTAATTGTTCAAAACAGGGCCTTTGTGAGGGTAATGTATGATAAAACACTCTGCAAGCTTAAGCCATGTCTGTGAGTAATACACCTCAGTGCACAAGTCTTGTTCAGATCTGTACATTGATCATATTGGGGAACAGTGGTCATGTCTATGGCTGTGTGAAACAGAGTTGGATCTTAGTAAATATCAGAAATCAGAATTAAAATTAGAAATCAGAAAAGTAGGTCAAAACCTACTTTACATCATCGCCAACTAAATGAACCCTACACTTTTGGCCAAGTACAGACACCAAACGAAAAATGTCTGCACCACTTCAGTTACTAAATCACATTCATCACAGTGCATTGAAGAATCAAAGCATACAAATACCACGCAATTGTGAAATATTTCTTGGTAGCTGACAGTGCATTAGGACTGTTTAAGTTTGCATTTGAATTCAGTCGTGCTGGTACATAACACATTGGAGAGCCTGTATTTTGCATGGCACACACCGACCTACTCAGCAGTCATGGGTAGTATCAAGATTTTCATACTGTTCTACCTTCAATGAAAATGATCAGGTTATACGGTTTTACCAAGTGAAGAGAAGTAACACTGTTGCCTACTGTAAAGCTAGAGAAACTACAAACTCCATCTTTCTTGAGAGACTGAATGAGGAAGGCTGTGTGGGATGGGATCAACTGGTTGCAATTATCAGTTGTAATGCAATACTGCACTTAAACTGCTAGATTACTTCATAAACATACACACACATTGTGCAATGTAATTTCTAATGCAGTCTACTTTAGACTCATTGTGCACATTTCCATTGGTTGGAGGTATCAGATATACTGCAAAAATGACCTACTAGGATACATTTCACTGTTTCACCAGTGACAGATTTATCAATCCAAACAAGTTCATTCCAGTTGCTAATTCCAAATGAAATGTTTATGCGTACCTTAAATTCGGCACTGGGTTAAAAATTAAAATGTACGTTACATGTAATCTGGACCAAATGTTACAATAACAATGAGAAGTTTGTGATTCCTGTAAGAGTGTAGAGAGTTAATTTTACCCAGGTTTTCAATTGTCTTACTTGTGATTTTAAAGTGTCTGTAAAATGTAGATAAAATGTAAAAAAAAAAATTAAAAAAAAAAATTATATATATATATATTTTTGTGTCCTGCACAAACATACCTTCCCTCACACTCTTTATTAACTTACAGACAGTAATATATAGTTACCTCCCTAGCATACAGTATTTCCAGTAAATCAGTTTCATTTAATATTCTGCTTGGGTTCAAATGTGTACAGATCAGCCTGAGGGTCTCAATAGTCATGTATTATTATTATTATTATTATTATTATTATTATTATTATTATTATTATTAACATAAAGCATCCATGGGTGGTATGAAGGCAGCTTATATTGCTGGTAAGCAGGTCTGCACATGTCTATTTTACAGACTGACTTGGAGAGCAATGGAAAGTTGATTTGCAAGCTGTTTACACCGATTTCCTATCGAGTGGGAGCCTTGTTGAATTTTGGTATTAGCTTACAGTTGCATCTAAGACGGTGCAATAACCGTACATTTACATAAGGAATAAGATGAATATACTGCTCCTTCTTGCCATTTGAGCTGTTCCTGATGAGAATCATAATGAGATGGAAAATGACACAGCAGTTTATTTCACACATTAAAAATGAGCACGCAATTAAATAATCAGCAGCTGTGAAAAGTTAAAAAGTGTAAGGAAAGCTGCTCAGAAGAGCTGCTAATTCTAGGCAAACACTGTATGAAAAGAGCTGTTAGAAGAGGGCCTAGATTTCAGTAGGAGGAGGATGTGATCATGTCAGACACGCACACACACACATACATACACACACACACACACATGCACACACAGACAAATTACCTCCAATTACTCTGCTTTAACTTTAAACACAGTTCGACTATTATGGCCCATGGAACAACAAACTTTGCACATGGCCTCACCATCCTTTCCATTATACTTCCAGTGCAGAACAGCCAAACCCCAGAAACTGAACATACACACACAGCCTCTCTCTCTCTCTCTCTCTCTCTCTCTCGTACACACACACACACCCTACTCACCCCCACCCAGGCTGGTCTGGCCTGGCAGGCAGGCTGCACCGGGGTGTCAGTTTGTTTCTGCAGCAGTCAAATTTCCCATCATCCCATAGACAAAAATAAACAAGGGCGTCCTGGAAGGTGGTTGAAACGGCTCACTGTAATCCACCCCCTCAGACAGTGAGGTCATCCACAGCCCTACCTCTTGGCCCACAGACTGAGGCAGGTACTCAAATCACTCTCTTTCTTCTCTCCCTCACTTTTGCTCCATTCCTCCTTTTTGCTGTCTGTAAAATGTGACACTGTGTTCCAGAATTTGGCTGCAAGTGACACTGGAAGCTTTGCCACTTCCTGGCTGAGGAGCAGTTGCACTAGCGAGCGAGCTTGAGTACACAAACGAACTGGGATACATGGTGGCGGAAACGTAAACACACACACGGTGCAAAAAAAAAATGGAAAGAAGAAAAAAAAAAAAAAAAAAAAAAAAAAAAAAAAAAAAAAAAAAAAAAAAAAAAAAAAAAAAAAAAAAAAAAAAAAAAAAAAAAAAAAAGCAAACAGACACATGCAGATGAAAAAATAATAAAGCACTGGGCATGTGTTCTAGGACCTGGGGAAAAATAAAGTAACACTGCCAAAGGTTAAAGACTGTTTACACTGACAGTTAAGGGTGCTAACAAAACACAGGAGCACACACCCACAGAGAGCTAGCGTGGCATGCTGTGAGATGATGTGGCAGATTGATGTGTGCAATGCTGTACAGTGGAATATCAGTAGAATGATGAGCTGCGGTACTAGTGAGAAGGAGTGTATTATGCCTTCATCTTCAATTCCACCATACAGCCAGCGTAATTGAGTTACATTAGCATGGTGACAGCACACTCTTCGTGATTCCAACAATCTAGATACAGTATAGTACAAATAAAGTAAATTTGATTGCTAGCATGGATGCTGCGTGACAAAAGAACATCTGACTCATAGCAAGTTGTCAGGCCTGGTCTTATAATAATTTCACTCACCAGAAGAAAATATTGTGTGTGATTTCTGGTCCAAAATGGCAGGGCTTGTTCCACGTTGGTGGTCCACAACATCCAAACCATACTGTTGCCTGGAAATCGAGGGTAACACTGGTATATTTGTTCAGAACAGAGTGCTTCTAAATGAGTAGCGCTGCTGTCTATCTCAACTGGTGTGTCCTGTAAACTGTTTAGTTATTGCTTTGGTTGAAAGACAGCTACAGTCAGCTGCGGAATTATTGGCACCCTTGGCAAACATGCATAAAAAGGCTATGTTTAAAAAAAAAAAAAAAAGAAGTCTTTAAGGTTAATTAGCTTAAACTCACACTGAAAATATAATTATTTTCCTTTAATTTAAATATACAATTATTGACACCCCTAGAAATGTTCATGAACAAAATATAACTGAAGCATGTTCCCATTTACAAGTTCACCTGAAAGGAACTCTTCAGCAGTTATCCATGACTTCCTGTTTCACTAAAGTATATACATGAGGTAACACAAAGTCCAAATTTAGTTATTCATGAACATCAGGAAAATTAGAGAAAATGTATTGGTCTTCATAAATCAGGTCATAAAATATGCCCATATAGACTGTCAGAGTAATAATTAAGAAGTTTAAAACAACTTGTTTTTTAACAGACCTGCCAGGAAGAGGATGCAAGTGTGGCAACGATTTCACCAGGGATGGAGATTTGCAGAAAATTGTACATTTTGTCTCCAAATGTACAATTAGACGGCACTTCCGTGCCAACAAACTATTTGGAAGGTGTGCCAGAAGAAAGTATTTACTTTCATCTAACCACAAATGTAAGCACCTGGAGTTCACTAAACAGTACTGGAACTTTGACTGGAAACAAGTTCTATGGTCAGATGAGACAAAAATAGAGCTTTTTGGCAACAAACACTCAAGGTGGGTTTGGCGTAAAAAAGAAGAATTGTTATACGTTTCATTTTTCCTGTTTTTCCTTTAAAGTCCCTGGGAACCTTGTTAGGACACATGGCATCAAGAACTCTAGTACCAAGAAGTACCAGGAAATTCTTTATATAAAAAAAAAAAAAAAATAATAATAATCTAGCTGCCTGTACAAGAGGCTAAAATTGGGTCATACTGGGACCTTACAGCAGGACTGATTCATACACAAAAAAAATCATACAGAAAAGGTTCAATGACCAAAGAATCAAACATATGACATGGCCATCCCAGTCCCCTGACTTAAACACCACAGAAAACCTGTGAGTAGAGCTGAAAAGCAGAGCAAAGAGAGAGACCTAGGACCTTGGAGAATCTGGAGATAATCTATATTAAGGGGTGCTTTCAAATTCCTTGCTTTATATTCTCCAATCTCATTAAGCATTATAGGAGAAGGACACAGAGGAATCAGTGCCATATGATATGACATTCCTAAAGGAGGTTGAACAGTACTAAATGCAAAGGCGCCAATAAGTATGATGTGGTTTGTTAAAAGTACATTCTTTTGATATTTTATTTTCTTAGACCATATGTTTCATATTTTCAGAGTGAGATTAAGCTAATTGATCACAAAGACATTCTTTTTCCATAAACCTTTTAGCCATCTTTACCAATAATTCTGGAGCTTACTGTATCCCACCAGCATTTCACTGAACACCAGCCAGTCCCTGGTTCAGACCACAGAGCACATCAGCACCTAAGTGCCCCCTCGCTGCTGATCCAGCTACAAAAGAGTCAAAGTAATGGGTTCCAGGCTAAGATAGGCAATTACTGCTAACTCATTTATAGAAGCCCTCAATTGTTATCAACCAAAAATGTTAACCAAGTATTTTTCTGTCAGTGAAGTACACTCACTCAAAGGCCAGCTGACCAACATACGTGCCAAGTGCAGCAAAACAGTATAACCACTGAGGCCATTCAATTCATCAAAACCTTCTATTTCATGTCTCCCTGGCCAGTGGACCACAATAAAGTATTAAAACACTAGTGTAACAAAACGCTATGTGCCAAGTCGGGCTGAGAGATCCACCCTGTATCCTGTGGCTTGTGCTTTAAATGGAAAGACCTTGAACAAAGCTTACAAACATCTGTTCTGACTTCCTGCTCTGGAGTTGGTCTGTCTATGAGCCAATCAGGAAAATGGCTAGAGGAGAGAGGCAGGTAAAACTCTCTAAACTGAACAGATGGATTCAAAGGTCCAAAGCATTTGTGAATGGAATCAGTCAGTCATTCTCAATGGCAAACAGCAATGATCAGCAAAATGCTATATTTATACTTGGCAAAACGGCCCTATCTTTAATAGGGTGGAAATCCATTTGTGCCAAATTCCTCCTAAGGCAAAAATAGGGGTAGAGAGAGAGCAAAGGTGCAAACAAGCATAGAAGGCTTCTCTACAGAGAATAAAACATTCAGAGAGGAAAAAAGATATTGTACAAATAATTGAATACTTTATAGTTACAAAACATGCATTGTAGTCTACCAAAGCAGTTGTCACAAAATATAATTTGATGCAGCACATGGACAAAACAACAATTGCAAAGATAATAGATTTGATTTCAGGTTAGGCTAGAAAGAATTTCCCCTCTATTACAGTTCCTTTCTTTTTGCACTGATCCAGCTACGGTGCTTTTTATTCTCTCCTTCAAGATCAGGACCTTTATGAATGCATGGAGTCTTCCAGTTAAAGATCTTAAATACATTAGGAGTACATTAGATAAATGCAATACAGCTCTTTGAGGTCTGTAGAAAATTGTTCAATTCAGCAAAGCATACAGAGTTGTAATGTAAAGAAAAGTGGGAAATGGAGCAGAGACAGTTTGAGCAGGTCATCTACACATTGTTATTGCTGGCTTGCACAAAAATGCCAGACAATAATCCCCAGGTGTCAGTGGTACGTCCATTACTGAAACTGAAACTGTAAGAAACAAAAAAGGATTTGTGTATGGAGTGTATATTGTATACAAAACCCCAAAAGTTTAAGTTTTAATTTGGTCTGTAGCTTTCTTTACATTTATTTATCCTCAATAACTGTTTTCTCCTCGCCAGGGTCGTTGAGAACACTAGACACAAGTGAACATACCTTGGATAGGATACCAGTTTGAGGGCACCATGCCCACACATTCACATTCACACCTAGGGATAAGTTTACTGTAACCAATCAACCTACCGTCATGTTTTTTTTGAAGATGGGAGGAAACCAGAGAACACGGAGGAAACTCCACAGGGAGAACATGCACAACTCCATGCGTTCAAACTGGGGACCCTGGAGCTGTGAGGCTGCAAAGCTACCCACTGCGCCATCATGCCGCCACATGCTTTACCACTACAAACACTAATGTTTGAACAAATATTGACTGTGAAATATCACAGTTATCACCATAACTTTAGAATCTTATTGTTTCTTGCTAGATCTATTATGTCTCTCTTATGCTGCAGATAACTGTGCATGTCGATGTCTATGGCCCTTTTTCGAAACTGCTAAACTGCTGATTTCCTCAGTTCTATGAAAAAGTTTATAGTTGTTCCTGGTCTCTAAGAAGAAGCCCAGGTGCTAGACAGCAGACTGAGGGAAATTAATTGGTATTGTGGGGATCAACAATGGAAGATGACACTAGGCAAGCTATTCCCTCTCACCTGCAGAGAAACAGGAGCACAGGCTCTCAGGGCTGGTGATGTTTTGTGCCTAGGGCCTGTAGTAGGCAGGCCCTTCCTCCTGGCAGCGTATGGGAGCTGGCAGTAGCATCAACTCCTGAGCTTGCAATACAGTAGAATAAGGTGAAGGAGGTGGGAAGTGCTGGGTTGCCTGTGCACAGACCCAGCAAGGAAATCACCATCTGTCTACAGCATAGCTGGGCACTCCTACCTGGGCCACTTCACTCACCTGGCACTACACACCATATATGTAATTCACTCACATCCCCGTGAGTTTACCAACACACTAGTCTAGAGGCCCTTCGACAGTTCTTAAGGTTCAGCACACAGGCCCAGTGCCAAGTCGACCGATGACCAGAGTGGGTGAGTGAGACAAGCCCTAGTGCAGCTGAGTGTCTTGCATATCTACCGTGTATGTCCCAAAGGCCCAGTGCAGTGCTGTTTCAGCCGCAGTCTGCTAGGTAATCAAGCATTCGCCTGCTGCTAGCAACAGCTGCTGCTGTTTTTGTGTTTGTTTAGAGGCCTCTGCCCCTCCTCTTCCTCCTCGTCGCCACCAGAGAATAAGCTGGACGCCTTACACCCTCCGCTTTCACCACTGAATCCCTGCCTCCCCAAACAGTGACTTTCATTACAGCACTCAGAAAGCTCTTTCAGCTGGGAGGAGGCACTCGGCTCGTCCCTCTCTCCTGCATTTGTTTGTGCTGTCGCACAAATCCTCAGGCCCCACCACTTGTCACTCTCCAATTCTCCACACTAATAAGCAAGCCACTTCTTCATTAGGCTGCACATCAGGGTTCATCTCCCTCCCACTGTCCCTCCTTCTTGCTCCTGGCAGTCTCTCTCAACAGCATATTAAGCATGAACTAAATGCTGGGCTAAAGTCACCTGAACAACCTCTGATGTTATTCTTGAAATGCAGATATAAAAAGTAAGAGACAAGGGGAGAAGAATTGGGTAATCCAACACAGCACAAGTGACTTATTGTGTTCACTGGGATATCTGGACTACCCAGTCTCATTCATGTGGGCATGCCTGACCTGGTCCTACATCAGGATCAAAAGCAGGCTGGGAAAGCTCCCTTCTAAATGAGAAAAAGGACTGTGAAGAGCAGAAAACACCAATGGAGGTCACCACACATGAAGACGAGTAATCTTAATATGAGAGTGGGGACGGACCCCAGAGTCAGCTCTGAGCCAGCTCTACACCTCATACATGTCTGCACACTCACTCTTGGTCAATATGACTCAAACAGATTGTAATCGGGCCGTGCTGAAGTCTTTAAGGCCGAAGGCCAGCTCCTGACGCCTCGCTGGGGAAATCTTTCAGCCCAGGATCCAGAAAATGGAAAATTCATGACTTTTTTTTTTTTTTTTTTTTTAAACTGAAAGGTCTATGAGACAGAAAATCTTTTGTCATTTGATAGTCTGATGCAAATTGCTGCTGATGGGAAATCACTTTTACTGCAGCATATGTAACCCCTGTATTTGACTGACTTACAGTAGAGTGCCTTTGAGACAAAAAAAAAAAGTTTTGAAATTCAAAAGCTAAATACAGTCCCTCAGTATAGTGTTGCCTTTAGGGATTTTTATTTTTTTCTTCTGCCCTTTTTCCAACCTCATTTTCACACTCTAGACAGGGCAGAGAAATTATTGGTTACATAAAACTTTATTCAAACAATTTTTGTTTCACTTTTATTGTTTGGAGGACAAAGAGAAACTTAAGTCAAATAAAAAGTGGATTGCACACCCAGCCAGAGAGAAAATGATAAGCACTTTTTTATGGAAACCAGTTTAGCGCTGTCCACAAAGCTTTAATAGAGCTTTTCTATCGGTTAAAGAACCGATAGAATCACAGATTCTTTAATGCAGTATAAAGTAAAATAAAATGCTACTCATGGGTTTAGACATCATGGATGCAACAAACACCTGCCTTTTTTTTTTTTTTTTTTTTTTACAATTAACCTGGCAGACATCTATACATATCTCTAACTGCCAATCAGTGTTTGGTGATGAAATTACTGACTCAGATGTCAAATGTTCATTCCGAAAACACTGGTATTTCAATCCATCCAATTGTGCGATTTTCCCAAGACACGCACATTTACGCAGTGTACCGGACAAAACCACAGGGTTACGGTGCACTGACTGGACATCCCGTGGAAATTGGAACTTTGCTGTTTTGCTGTGGGGGGAGGGGGGGGGTTCAGGGGGGTATGAACAGCAGGCATGTATTTCATCATGTACACTGCGATTGTGGAAATGATCAAGTCAGATGTCACCAGCAGGCAAGGCTTGCTGTCTGTTGCCATGACAACCTACTCATTGATTCATCATTTATATTAAACTCCTACCTAAAAATCTAAATAAATGGCTTCAGTTCTTTCTAGGGGAAGTTCTGATATTGCCACACTGTGATGCCCTGTAATCTGAAAACTGTTTTCGTAACCCTCTTTTGCAATATGAAAAAGCTGTGAATTAAGGAATATGGAACTTACTGGTTGTTTTGAGGTAGCCTGGTGGTTGGAGCAATCATAAATGCTTACATTTCTAATAGGAGAGAGCAAGAGAAGAAAAGATCCAATCTAATTCCTTCACCTTCCTCAGAGAAACTCGTGAAGAAAAGGAGAGAAAGAGAAGAGGACATCTGGAGGAGTAACGGAATCAATGATGTGCAAGATGGATACAATAATTTCATTTTATCAAGCAGAAGCAAATTAAACATTTGATCAGAGCCCACACTACCACTGAGATAGAGAGCAAGAAGCCGAACAAGCAAACAGTAATGAGCAAGAACACTGGCATTACAAAACATAATTAAAAGCCAACAGGCTGTTTTCTAATGAAGAGTCCTTCAGGGATGAATAAATAAATTAGGCCCTCTTTCTTGTGTTTGGTCCTCTAAACCAGAAGCTGTATGACGGTTTTGCTTACTCACTGTGCCCTAGCCAGTGCTGATATCCGGGGTGAACATGTGAGTTTGTGAGAAATTAGTTTCAAAAAGTCCATGAATAAATAGAGCAAAAATGTTCAATGTGGAAAGTTAGATCTTGAGGGTGTCTGCCTGGAAAAATTCAAAAGGCACAACCAATGCCTTCATGTTATCTTATATTTGAATTACACCCGTCTTTATCCAAAGTTCCAGAATTTATTCCAAATCTCTTTTAAACATCACCATTTTCCTTTGAATGCAGACAGAGCCAAGCCTAATCACAGTGTCTCTTATCTGCTCGCTCATTACATTTTAATCCCTCGATGAGTTCAACACAGACACTCTCATCTCACGCCCGCAAAGCTTCTCCAAGTCCTGGCTCCAGACCGGGTTCTTCCGGTTCTTCGGTGCAGGGCCACTCCCTTACTGAGCCTGGCTTTATAAAGTGTGATGGTGACTCATACACTAAGTCATGGTAACTTAAAAAATATTGTGATGGACCTTAAAGCTCTTCTGAGTCCCATTAAGCCCATGCTGGCACAAAAAAAAGAATTTAAAAAATCTGATTCAACATTTCCTGAAAGCTGGAGCAGAGCCTCCACCCGCGCTCCAATGCTTCATACACTCAGCGACACGCCTCAGCTAATGACTTAACCACAGAAAGCACCACACCCGCGCCTCGCTCTTCCGGAACCATCTGGGCAGACATGCAGCAGCAGGGCAACTCAAAGTCGCAGAGTTGACTAATTGTGGGTAGTTCTGTTTTTTCTTTTTTTCATTTCCTTGTTTATTTGTTTACCTATTTGTACACAGGTAACGCACAGTTTAACCACAGATATCTCTGCACATGGAAGTTGAAATTGTGAAATTGTTCACATGCACCACTACAATATGTGTGTTTCTTTACCACTTAATTGTGCATGGCATTTTCATACTTAATTGTAACCAGGCATTCTTAGTATCCATCTTAAGCCATTAAAGTTATTTATCCTAAAGCATATTATTAAGTAAGTTACAAGAATGAGGAATGTCAACAGGTCCAAGGATTTTAAGGGGTTAATTAATCAATAGATACACTATAACCTGCGAATGACATGGTCATATACAACACACATAGTATAATGAAACAAACGTTTTCAGTTAGAGGAGCAAACTAATTATTATTTTAGCATTGGGGGAAAAAAAATTATGCAACTTTATTTATTTGCTTTTAGGAAGATAGTACAATAAAAATGTTACTCAGGAAGTGCACTAAAAAGTGACTGATCATCCCATTTGGGCTGGTTGCCTGCCCTACGTTTTGAGCCAAGCCATTTTATCAGCGGACAATGGATTCCAAAGTGGAGAAAGTGGGAAGCCGAACAGGGACGCCATTACTGAAGACTCTGTGTTAGAGCGTCTGACTAAAACATGGGCAAGCTCTGGGGCTGGACAAGGGAAGTGATGTGCGTTCTTCCCTTGACCAAGGCAATTCATGAGGAACACAAGGGTCATGCAGTTAGTCATACACACCATGTGTTTTTCAGTTGAAAATTAGACCATGGGTCAGTTGCATAGAAGGCTTTGTGAAACTCACTAACCATTGCCTTAAGGTAATGTGTGTCTACCGTCTCCTCAGGGCTCTTCTTCAACAGATGACGGGCTCCACATACAGCCCTGCTACACTGCATTCATTTAACAACAAGTTGCACCAGACATATTTATAAAACTCACCAAACCTGACTTAATGAGGCTGTAACCACTGTGAAAGAGCAACAACACCCCATTCATACAGCCGCCACTATGTCTGCAGGATGACTTACACTACAACACACACATGTATAACACACTGGCTTAGAGGACAACAAAGAGAGTCATACAGATACATTTATTTACAGATAAATCTGGTTTTATCATGGTTTTATTCATATGTACCGTAGCTCCCCCAGATATCTGACAAACCTCATAGGGCAACCTCTTAGCTAAGTGGGAAACTGTTGCCATAATTTGTTTTCTGTGTGAATGAGTGTTCTTAGTATCCTGTTTAATTAAAAGTGAGAATGTATTCCATTGTACGTGAATGTGTAGTCAGTCGTGTGTTACCTGGAAATGAAATCCCAGTAAAATAGGTTATGGCAATTATGTTGTGACTCATGAAGCCAACCTAAGCTGTCTCCTGCATGGTGAGAGCATAGAAATTCAAGAAGTACAATGGCGTATGGATGGCTACAGGAAGCAGATGATCAAAAGACAGCATGTTCCCCGTTGTTGAGCTGTAAACTGGGTGCATTATAGACTTTCTAGATTGTAACAGGAGCAAGGAGTCCACAAATCAAATGCACCACATCTAAGCAGCACGCTTTTTTTAATTTGTCATGTGTGTCCTTTTGTGAGGGCAAAAACAAGTATTATATATTGATGTTTGTTTCTCCTCTTGCGCTGTGCAGCTTCTTTATAGGCATGTTTACCGCACTCTGGGTACCTCTCTCAATTAGTAGGACCCTATGTTAAGGGTAACAGAGAGCTGCAAAGAGCCTGCGCAAGCAACTGACCTCATTGAAAACCAAGCAGGAACAAACTCTCCCGCAAACACAGTAAGAGAAAGAGAGTGAGAAAAAAAAACATCTAGACTTGGAATAAACAAAATAACCAACTTAAGGTGAGTGCTGGAGAGAAATAAATGATTGTTGTTGTTGTGGGCTGTGTCCCTTAATCTTACCAGAACAGCCAGGCATTGTGTACACAATACAATGCACACATTGTCAGTAGGGTTAAAGTAATCAAATGTTTGGAGAAGATGGATAATCATACAATTATTTGGGGAAAGAATTTGAATCAAAAGGAGGAGTTAAACAGATGGGCAGATGGAGACTGTAGAGGACCTTACCCGCAGGAGTGATTGTGACTCTTCCTTGGCACTCTTGCTCTCTGTTGAGCTGGGGTACTGCTGCCCTGGCTTCTCGGCTGCTGTGCCTGCTGGCGTCCCCTGCAGGTAGCCCTTAGCGTCTGCATTGAGGCTGAACACAAGGCCGGGCGAGTCTCTGAGTACAGCCGCACCTTTCTGTTGCTGCTCCTGTGGGACTGAGGTGGAGCCTAGCAACCCTAGTGTAACGTGAGGGAAGGGTGCAGGGCTTCCCCGCAGCACCTCTCCCACTCGCTCCTTGGGCACCCAAAGCATGCCCTGGATTTGCTGCTCTGTTCCTCCTCGGGCCTCAGGCCAGGACTTCTCTTTCTCATCGGGGGTTTCAGTCTTGACAGCCTCGGCCGGTCTGGCCTCTGGGGGCACCAGGCTGTAGAGCTTCAGGTCGCTTTTACTCTCCTCTTTAATGCGAAGAGTGGAGGGGGCAGAGCAGCCGTTGGTAGGGGCGGAGCCTGGCTCACCGGAGTCCTGGCAATGGACCGTATTGAAGTGGTCAAGCAGGGATGTTGTGTCGGCTGCCGTGAAGCTGCAGTGGCGGCATCGACAGCAGCTGTGAACCCTCCTGTACACAGACAGAAAGAGAGAGAAAAAGAGAAAAGGAAAAGTAGTGAGAGACATAAAAACCTTAAGTAAAAGTATGTATATACACACTAATACAGGTATTCAGTTAATGTACACATCAGACATCAGAATGGGGGAAGGGGGGGGGGGGGGGGGGGGGGGGGGGGGGGGGGGGGGGGGGGGGGGGGGGGGGGGGGAGGTGAGGTATCTGAGGCTACAGTGTGTACAGGTTCACGTAAACCGGACAGCTGAAGATCGGGAAAATGCCCCATGGTCTTTTTCCAAACTGCAACTGAGCAGTTTCTGTGAATCTGTGCCCACTATAGCCTCAGATTCCTGTTCGTGGCTGTCACAGAGTCACAGTCACAGAGATCCCATTTTTTACTCAATCTGATGTTTGACGTGAATAGTAACCGACACTATTTTGTGCATGAAGGTGCAGATGTACAGGTGTTCCTAATAAAGTAAATGTATATTCTCAGTCATTTTCCAAATATTACACCCTGGGCATGCACATAAACATTATTCACTCCTACTCCCTGTGAGTACTTTCTAGTGCACCACCAAGGAACACATCACTCAACTGAAAATATCTGGTGCTTAGACTCCTCTAACTGTGGTCTGGATTATTTTAATACGGGCTAAGTTGTCCGCTTGACCAGCTCTTTTCACCTGCACAGTGACTCATTGCTCCATTTTCTTTTTAATAAATAGAGAGCAATAGAACAGTGAAAGAGTGCCAAGCTATCCACAAATGTGCAGTAAATAAATAGGCTGAACTTTAAGTAAAGTTTAAGTACTCCTGGAATTCAAAATGATTTCCTTCACGCTTGGCCTTCCTGTCTCCCATCATCCATTACAAGTCAATGCAACCAAATTCTCATCTAAATTCAGCAAACAAATAAAGAGGAAAAGCAAACCTGGCTTAGAAAGGTTCTGTTTATTTTACAATCATACATTGCTATGGTTGGCCTTTTCCCACTGATCAATATCTTCATGTTCTGAATCTGAATGCACAGCAGCATAGCCTGGTATGATTTCAATGTAAGGTAATATAAGGTTTCAATGTAAAAGCAACAGCCTAGAGTGATTTTTTTTTTTATGAAACATTCTTAATGCACTCCCTTCCTTGCTGAAACAAACTTTAGAAATATTAGGTTTCACTTCCTAATAGGGACTGGCCTAGTGGTTACCATTAAACATTTTCAGAGTCTCTAATGGTTTAAAAGGTTTCCAAAATTCCACTCAATCTTGATTGAGTTACTGATCAATGACATAGTGTGCAATTAATTAATTGCTGTATCCTAATAGAATATGTAGATAAGCATGACTGCAGGAAGCTTGAAGTGCAGGATCATTACAGATGCGGAAATCCCAAAATGTATGGTCATAGGTGACATTAACCATTAAGAGATTTAGACTGTGATATTAACCCATTTGAAAAATATCACTATAAACTATTACAAAGAGAAGCTTTTTTCCCTAGGCTCCAGAGGTCTGAAAAGTTTCCTTCAGCAAACCTGTCCCAGATTAACCTGTTTACATTTAAGGGTGGATTAAAGTTCCTCTGTATTAAGACATACTGCATTTTGGTACATAAACCTGAAACATTTCCAAAATGGATCTTTCAAGTAGCAGAAAAAAATGCAGACATTAGTTTTAAATACTGTATGCACTTATAGTTGATTTCATCTGGCTAAAAGGATGCAGCACAGATAAAAATACAAAGGCCCTTTGGAGAGCAGAACTCAGAATCTGCCTGCTATGAGAGAGAAAGAAAGATAGATAAAGAGATGGAGTGTATAGCAATCCAGCTAAAAGCTCCTCAGATAGTCAATATAGGGGGAAGCAGGCCAGGTCTACACTTCTAGTGATGGCTAGTCAGCATCAGGCTGAAAGATTGAGAAAGATGCTTCAGAGTGTGGGGGGCGGGGGGGGGGGGGGGGGTTCTTATAATATAGATGCAGCTGATGTGATCGAGCTTGACTGGAAAACGACTGGAGATCTGTTACCTAGGATCCGTGCTTTTACAGTCACTGAGAAAGTGAGAGGGGCGGGGATGGAAATGGAGCTGAATACCCTCAGCACGTCATCTCAGCTCAGTACTAAATGAGGGACAGGCAGGAAAACTGCTTTTCATCAGTGCTGCAGCCCACCCTTCCCAGCATGCACAATGAAAATTGGTTCTGCTAAGACACTGAGTGGCAGCGGCATATCAAACACTTCAGCTCCAAGCTCCCAACGCCTAACAGCAAGGTGTACACAGAGTCTGACTGCATCTCCAATCTCCATCACACTGTTCACGATGTGAAACAGACCCGCTTACATATGAGCATGCACACGCGCGCGCGCACACACACACACACGCACACGAGCTGGACAATATGATATAATATCAATATTGTGATAGGTTAGATCACAATATGCTTTTCTGAGACATTGTGGATATCCTATCATCTTTGTTAATGTGTTTTACTTAATCTGTAAAACTGTGATATTGTGATAAGTTAGGTCACAATACATCTGAGACATTTTACTTAGTCTTTAAAACTGGAAAATGTTTAAAATCTTTATTTTAAATGCATTGTCATATGCGAGAGTTTAGGTTACTTTAGGTCTCTTTAGGAGACATTACAAACTACTGCAAAAAAGAAACAAAACTTGCTTTTTTTTGTTTTTGTTTTGTTTTTTGGGAGGGTTGGAGGGGGTTGTGTGTAAAATTTAAGCAAAGTATTGTTTTTTTTTGTTTGTTTTGAATATCTATTTTTAAAATGCAATGCTACTGGTTCGCTGGCAGTTTGTTAGCAATCCTATACTGTAATACATATAATGTATTGTAGAAAAGTCTTGATGTGACATGTTGCCCACTACTGTATGCTGTGTACAATCATCAGTACACCTGGACTAGAAACTCACCTGGTTTTCAGCAAATACCACATGCATACATTTTCACACAATCCCTCACTGTAAAACACATATTAAACACATTTACACACATGTAAATCAAAACCAACAGACAGATGTTCACCATATGTACATGAGCACATCACTTGCCTTTAGCCTGGGCAACATTTAAGTAAAAAAAGTTATTCATTACATGTTTTTTTCCTAATCTACCTAGCTGTCATCACTCACAGACTCAATGACAACCTTATGGGAACAAAGGGGGGAGGAAAAAAAAAAAAAAAAAGTCAGGTCTGCATTCTGCTCAAATACTCCTAAGGAACTTTATTACAGTGAGCTCTGAGCTAGATCCTACAATAGAGGACGTTGCTGGTTTTACATGCATGCCCTTTTCATTACTCTGTAAAAATATAGTTGCTCCTGTATTCCTGTGTTTTGCACAAAGCACGGCCTGCTTCCAACATAACTCAGCCTCCTCGCTTAACCCCACTGACATGAAACACAAATATTTTCCCTGACCCCCAAACTCGGAACTGATCGCTCACTGGGCTGGAGAGAGACAGTGTGTGTGTGTGTGTGTGTGTGTGTGTGTGTGTGTGTGTGTGTGTGTGTGTGTGTGTGTGTGTGTGTGTGTGTGTGTGTGTAGCTCACAAAACAGTCTCATTTGGGTCAGTTAGCTGACGTGGACAGTACTGTTTCGGTCTATACTGATTAAAGATATTAAAGGTGCATTAGTTTGAGCTGACGAGTACAAAATCTGCAGTTCTGTTCTGAAAGACCATGCACACAGCCGTTCATTGAATTAAGACTATGACTTAAAAAAAATTAAATAAAAAAAAACAAAAAAAAAAAACAAGAAGTGAATTCAGAGCATGACTCATATTATACATACTTAGTTTTTCATTTACATTTGCTTCATCTTGTTTCTTTTGTTTATTTGCACTGCTCTTTTAACAGAGTTTTTCCAGCATGAAAATTACAATTTAGGCTACAATTTAATTAGTGCAGACTGGCTGTAATCCTCTACTTTAACTGGGGTTTACGTGCAGCCTAATTCCTAACTTCATATAACAAATGAGATTAAAAGCAAGTACATTACCAGAGTGCAAAATTTTAGACGCGTTAGACTGAATGTATATTTAATGTACAGGGTGTCTGAAAAGTCAGGAACCAATGAGAGCACCATAAAGTACCAAGAAGCACTATCTCTACCCTTTCACCCAATGTTAATGCCATTTTTCACCAGCAAGGAAAAATATATAAAAATAAGTGTAAATAAATCAGTAAATAAATAATAAATACAAACTCACACATATGAAGTTAATTCTCATTTGTTGCTGACTTTTTGGACACCCTGTATTTAGCTAAAGGCTTATAATTAAAATGAGTGAAATTGTGAAACTAATGATAGCCTATACATTTATTTATGAATCAAAATGTATTTTTAACAACTAGTTGTTACTTATATCAAATCAGTTTTGCTCAAAAGTAAATGTTTTTCAGTTAGAACTAAGGAAAAGCAGGCAACAAGTGCTGCAAGTTCATATTACAATATTTGTTTTACTATGCATTAAAGACTGTCAATTTGTCTGTGTTCTCACCCGAATACTGTAAAGCAGGTGTGTTTTTTTGTTTTTGGTAAAGTGAGATGGCATTTTTCAAGCAATAACTCATAACTAGCAACTGTGAGTGTCTCTCTCACACACACACGTCTTACTGTCCTTGTGAGGACCTTCCACTGATATAATCCTTAATGCAGCTAATTAATTCTCTGCTGTTACCCGAACCTTTAGGCTCTTTTAGATTTTTTTTTTTTTAAAAATGTCAGCTATTCCTACC
Organism: Pangasius djambal; assembly: GCA_022985145.1. Taxonomy (NCBI): domain Eukaryota; kingdom Metazoa; phylum Chordata; class Actinopteri; order Siluriformes; family Pangasiidae; genus Pangasius; species Pangasius djambal. The sequence continues at coordinate 12,981,154 of CM040997.1, forward strand.
CACACTCCTTTAATGTCAGTCACACATTCTCCTCACATTGTACCAGCCATCTTTCTTCATCTTGCCTCTTCAATGTTTCCGTCAGCCCTTAATGTTTCTGAGGGCAGGAGCTGAGGCACAAACAGCGTGACTACACAAACCCAGCCAACGCTCAGCAACCTAACCGTCTAAAGCACCTGGGCAACAGCTGCACCCAGCTGTTTTATAACACCGCGCGGGTGGGTGTGCACTGAAGCAAGGGTGATGCTAACAACTTCTCAACACTATCATTTCTTGGTGCATGCAATCGAAGACACTCCATGGAGGAAAAAAAAAACAAAAAAAACAAGAGCTGCATCTAAACTCTGATCTAACTGGCAGAAAGGGGAAAAAAAAAAAAAAAACATGGAAAAGTCTCTGAAGCAATATCCATGCCAATACCGGTACTGAGTGGCAGTAATTAGAGCTTTTGAAAATGAAAACCCCTTTAGCTATGCTCTAGTGCACTCATTGAATACTGCCATTTTACGGGACGGGGTGGAGTGGGCAGCGCGCGGCCTGCTGAATCACACCAGTGTGACTTGCCCTATCCACATGTCATCACACAGGAAATGGAAAGTTGGGCACAGCACGAGTCATCCGCCTGTCCATCCTCTTTAAGGAAAAGAGAAAACTAGAAGAGGTGACAGGTGGCTTCTTTAAATAAAGGCCACAGTTTAGGTTTAAACCCTTTTGGAAAAGTACTAGAGGGAAAAGAAAGGTCTAGCCACATTAGCGTCTGAATCTGAGTCAAAGGTAGAAACAGAGCAATACATCATCAAGTAAAATTGTAATTGTTGGCAAATTGCTATGGTATGAGAGGAATAAATCATACTCTTATTTGAAAATAATCATCTTTGGGGTTGAATCACACTCAGAAACGATATGTATTAGAATGAGTTAATATAAATACGCATTAACATAAACCTGTGAACTGCCGTGCAGACAGAACTACTGACAGATAACAGCCCGAAGTGTTTTATTCCTCTCACACCACAGCAATATACCAAAGATTGCAATTTTTAATTAATTAATAAACAACACTTCATGCTTTTTCACCATTTATAGTTACATTTAATCTTTAGCAGCTATAAACAGTCATTCCATCAACAACCTCTATTTTTTTTCTCTCTTGAAGATGATAAAAGAAAAAGCAGCCTGTCATGTTACTGACAAACCAGAATGGGCAAACTTCTCCATCCTAAAGACTCTCCTGTGGCAAAAACCTTACTGACTGTTACAAAGCGCTGACACTCAATAAATGTTACCTAAACGTGACCCAACAGAAAGCTTCACCATATCAGTGTGTAAACAGCTTTCTTTGTTAAATAACGCTAACAGTCATGTACACATCAGATCATGTATGGCGTCTGCAATACGAGTCCACGTGAATAAGCTGTTATGGGATAAATATATTGTTTATGTTACAGGCAGAACTTCTGTCAGAGCCGTTCTGTTACAGAAAATGAATCCACATCTTCTGATTCAAGAACTCAACGTGTGATAAAGAGTATTATATCACAACGCGGTTGAACAGCACGGCTTGGAAAGTAGTTCCAGCTGTAACATGAACAATAAATTAACACTAATGCAGTCATTCTAATGCGTTATTTTTACTATAGTAACAGTTCATTCACTGGGACTTGGCTGGCAGACGCTCCACATAATCTAAGATTAATAATAAACGGATTTTTAAAAATGTGCTGTTGTTTAACAAAGTAAAACATATAATCATTGATGTGGGGATGTTTGTTTGTTAGGAGACATTTATTGAATATTATGAAAAGAGTCTTGAGTGTCAGCGCTTTGTAACAGTCATGGTGCTTTGCAAAGTTTTGAGAAAGAGAAAGAGAGAGAGAGAGAGAGGGCTGGTGAGGAAATGGCATTTATTGTGGCTATAACGTAAGTGAGAACAGGAACTAACTTTTCTCTGTCATTCCCCAACATTAAATCTAACTATAAACCGTAGAAATGCATGACATATCCTTCATTAACAAATTAAACACTGTAACCACTGGAAAATCGCTGTTGTATAAGCAGAATAACGCACTCCAGACCATGTGGTTACATGAAAATAATGCACTTTGGGGAGGTAGGGGCACTCCGTTTTGCGTCGTGCCACATCACACCCTCCCTGGCTTTTCGCATAACCGTATGCTCTGTCATGTTTTATTCCTTACTTAATCAACATCCAACAACAGCCCTGTGCTATACAAAAGATTATTAGCAATAAGATTCTATCTCGACTCTTGTGTGTGTGTGTGTGAAATATATCATGTGTGCGAGTTCAGTAGTTGCAGGCTAGAGGAGGCTGCATCACTATCAGCTTCATGTTTGTGGTGGGCGGCTGCCGGCAGACACCAGGGGCACTCACCGTACACTTACAGTCAAGAATACACACGGAAATTCATTGTAGATTCATGCATTCCCACACATACACTCACAGAATTTGCAAAGCGCTAACAAACAGATCACAGCCTGAGCTATAATATAGCACTAAAGATTCATCAGCATGCATATACAAACACAGAAGCAACAAGCTTTTACACACATGCACAGTCATTCACTGTGTATGTGAAACGCATGTAAAGGGGGAAAAAAAAAAAAAAAAAAAAAAAAAAAAAAAAAAAAAAAAAAAAAA
>CM040997.1:12985132-13008288 GCA_022985145.1 Pangasius djambal
AAAAAAAAAAAAAAAAAAAAAAAAAAAAAAAAAAAAGGTTGGGAGGTAAAATATAATGTATTAACATTTTAGTTTGCCAATAAATAAAGAATGAAAAACATTGTGTAATCTGTGAGTTATAACGTCAAACATAGCAAGGATTAAGAAAGTTTGCTGTGCTCACACAGCGTGTACACTGGATTTAACAGAGTGAATTTCTTGACTCAATCGGTTAAATATGAATTGTGGTGCATGTTAACTCCTTTCTATCTATAAATCAAACCACAACTTGCCTGTAAAGTATGGCAGAAAATACCCAAATAATTGGGATCTTATGTTGAGGTAGTGTTCTACGATGCTCGTCCTTGAGGAAAGCATTCCTCATAAAGCTATTACGAGGAAAAGCATTTCTCTATAATGGCTTAAGGGATTGCATACAGAAAATTCTCCTCCTCTCACACACAGATATTTGGCTTAAAGGCAAGCTAAATCAAAACCAATGAAGGGAACGTTTTAAAGGCAGATCAAATTACCTGATGTTTAACATTGCGTATTTATTCTGCAGCGTTGCTCAACTTAAGGCATGGAGCAACACTGAGGGAAATCTGTTGCTTATTAGTAAGAAAGCAATATTGGTGCATCACAACAACAGATAGTCTAATCACATCATGCATGATTTGATTATCTGTAATCTTAACAATGGCTTCAGCCTCCCAGCCTCTGACCAAAGACTGCTGGGGCCTAAATAGAATAAAATGAGCTAGAAGATGAATGTGTTCAGTGGTACTGTGAGATTATTGCCTTAATTCACAGCAGTCTGTACCTTTTTCAAAAAGATAAAGTGGTAAAGCTCTTAAAAGTCAAATTGGATTCAACTTAAATAAAAGCATCAAGTAATTAACATCAAACTTTTAACATGTTGACCGTCAGTGAGCTGTTACCTGTAGTGACGGAAAATCTCCTCCTCCACCTCGGTGTAGAAGTTGCACTTGGTGCAGGCGTACTCTCCGTGCTGGCCCCGGCCGCCTCCCTCACTTGTCGCTTCATCTTCAGGCTTGGCCTCCAGCAGGGCACGGGGAGCGTGGGCACTGTCGTAGTGCAGCAGCAGCAGGTCCACATCGGTGGAGGAGAAGGTGCACTGATCGCACAGGTGGGTGACAGAGGCCCTGGGTGGTGGCGTGGCACCACCAATGGGTGTTAGCTGCAGCAGGAGCATGGCACAGTGTGGGCACGAGCTCCTGCGACATGCAAACGGGTACGAGACATCACCCAGGTGCTTGTCGGGGCTGCAGAGGCCACGCGGGCACAGCGGGCAATGCTTGATCGCGCACTTATGGATGCTGTGCACCCTCTGGTAGTGGCGTAGCAGTGGAGCCACTACGATCACATCAGGCCCGTGGTTCATGGAGTAGCGGAAGTCGCAGAACTGACAGTTGTAGCTGGTCACCACTGTCTCTGAGTCAGCACCTGTGCCCGCCTTGGCACTCTGGTTTTCCTTCCTCTTTGCAGTTAGATCTCCGTCTCTGGCTTTTCGCTCCCTCTCTCCCGGACTGCTGTCTAGCCCTGCAGCCTGGCAGTGCCGCTTCTCATAGTGCTCTAGCAGTCTAGAGGAGCTGGACGCCTCGCAGCTGAAGCTGCAGTACTTGCACCAGTAATATGCCGCTGGCACGTCAGCACCTGCGGGTCGAATCGGCACGGAGTACCCGGCCACCGAGTCATCTTCTGCTCGGACTGCCACCCGCTCGGCCCACGTGCCTGGCTCCTCGACTGCTGACCATGGTGCGCAGTTCCCCTTTGCTTCCACAGCTTTGTCTTCAGGGCTAATGATACCCAGCGGAGGGTTCTTCATCTTGTTTGGGTGGGCAGCCAGGAAGTGCTGCTCGAGCTCCACTGATGAGCTACCCATGTAGGTGAAGTTGCAGAACTTACAGCGGAAATACTTGGTGTTACCCTGACAGTCTGGTGTCTTCCTGCCAATGCCTATGAAGGTGCCTGCTAACGTCACCTGGTAGCAGGAGAAGGAGAAGGAGGGAGAGTGTAAGAGAGAATAGGAGACAGAGGGAAAAAAAAGAAGAAGAAGAGATCCATGGCTTCAGAATAATACTGGCACATTGTGCTGCAGACAACAGATGGATAGTTTTCAGCAATGTTTCCAATCCGACAGAAGAAAAAGCAGTTAACTCCGCACAAAGGCAAATCATGCTGCCTTTAATGGTTTTATCACTTTTCAGTGGGAATTTGAAAGGCGTTCAGTCTGCAAGATGAAACAATTTGAAGCTTGTGACACTTTCTTAGGCATGAAGCAACAGTGCATGAAAATGCAAATTGGCAGTGTTTAGTTTTACTATACACAGCCACTGAAATGAAGAAAAAGAGGCATGAAATGATTGATTCAAATGAATGCTTTTACATGAAGGTAAATTAAAAACTGTTCATTTGGTAATTATAATCTGAGTGAACAAATAAAAATAAAATAGATTTAAAGGTACAAATCAGTTATTTTAGGAAATGCACACACACACACACACACACGAAAAATGTCTCATGAAAGTTTTTAACATTAATACGTGTATTATGTGGTTTATAACAAACTTAAATAATTGGACTGGACAGCTGACAAGAAATAATAAAAATTTATAGCAAATAAAAATCTAAAACCTAATAAAAAAATGACGTGTATATAACTATTACTACCACAACTACTAATTATTATTATTATAATTATTATAATTATTATTATTAAAAAAACTTAAATAATTAGATTTATCTGGACAGCCAACAATAACTCTGAAAAAACTAAATTAATAAATGATAAACATTTAAACAACAAAATTACCTTTAAATACTACTACTACTACTACTACTACTACTACTACTAATAATAATAATATCATCATCATCAACAATGAGGTTATGCAATTTCTAATTAATTAGATTAGATATCTAAAAACAAATAAATATACATGGTAATAATAATAATAATAATAATAATAATAATAATAACAACAACAACAATAATAATAATACTTGCATGTTTGTCAGTTTTCAGTGACAGAAAGATGGACCTTTATCCTCATATGTCCTCTAAAAGTTCACCTTCAGGATGAAGACTAAATAATCCTGGCATGCCACTGTGTAGTCTTGTTCTTGCTAGCAGCTGTAGAGCTATATGTTTAGGAGATGATTAAACAAATCACTGCACCTGTACTTCCCGACAGACTCCTGTTCCAAACATCCACATAAATCACAGCCGTGTGAGAGCTGCAGACTCAATCTTATGTTTGGATTCAGTCCACGAGCACATCCACTGCATTATTAATGTATTCATTTTAAACCGGGTGATGAGCGGCCATGAGTGGGAGCATCTTCTCTCCTGAGAAAATGAGTTCGTTCAAATACGAAAACGCAGCGAACCTCATGTGTGACTAAGGTTTCGCACTATGATTGTTTGGTTTTTGTCCTGTTCAGTCAAAGTTAACCAAGAACATGTAAAAGAATTTAAGTAGGATGATCACAGCAAATACCAGTAGCAGTGTTGTTTGATATGCTTTTAAAACAGAACATCTGCAAAGAAAAAAAAACAAAAATAGAAATGGCAGGTAATGGTCAATTTTGGGGCAAAGAATACATAATAAAGAGTGACTGAAAGTAGGGTCCTGAGAGGGGCAGAGAGCACACTCGAACCTGCAGGATGGTCTCTCCTTGTTCATTATTGTAACACTAGCTAATCCAGGACGTGTGCTCACCGAAACAGAATAGAACAGTTAGTGCTCTCCTCCAGGCATGCCGCGCTGCACTGTGAGCAGCGGTTCGCTTCAGAGGCAGCATATTATTAGCCTTGACTCTGCCTGACCGGTGTCTGTTGTGCAAAAGAAAGAGCCTTCCAATTAAAATGGAAGAAAATTGCATCACGAATCATATTCTGTGAATACTGCAAACAAGTGGAGAGAGGACTAGCAGGGAACGAAAATCTGCACATGAAGAGAGTTGCATTGAGGAAGCACAATGTGTCCCAGAAGCATTCATGTATCAAGGATGGATTTATGGACAGGTCACGACCTAATCTTCCCTGGACAATACATGTAGCTCGCAGCAGGGAGGCATTAATAGGCATTAATACCGAAGTTCCATCAACTGGAAATCAAATAATCAAAAACCAAATATGGTGCCAACTGTCATGGTAAACTATTAATCTGGAAACAGGTTTTATTACTTTAAGAATAAAAACTAACTTTAATGCCTTTTGTCATGTCTTCAGTAAGTTTTTAAATGCATTAATAATACTTTAAGAATAATAATCTTAAAAATATCTCTTGATCTGATTAAACAACAAACAGAAAATATAGAGACGCATTCTAGCTTGCTAAAATTCCCAGATGGCATAAAATACTGGATCTCAATTTATATGAAAAAAAGATGGAGAAGAAAGAAAACTGCTTTTATATCTACAAATATACGATAAAAGAAATACGATAAAAGGATATTTAACATTTAGATCATTTCTGGTAATCCAAAAGAAAAAAAAGAAATGTGGGGAAAAGTTTGGCCTGCTTCAGAAGCGGAGTAACATTAAAGTCATTACGGCCTGTTGGTCCGAGCCGCTGCCAAACGGGCCCAGTGTGGCGAAGGCCAAGTGCCATCGCACGGCTCATTCTGTAGGAGCAGTGGAGTTAAATATGCCAGTCGAACTGTAAACACGACATTGGTGAAGTGCAGAGCAAAACCGCAGTGAAAGCTGGGCAGATAAATAGCTATGACATCTGTTCATTACCCATCGTTTAAAATAAATTGACTCTCCTGTTTTTACTGGCTCCCCTTGCCTGACTTCCCTACGCTCTTTTTCCCCTCTTTTCATTGGCTAAATGAGAAATCGCAGTCATTGATATTACAGCATGGAAAATTCCACTCGGAATGAATACTGAATAAAGATTTATTATTCCTTTTTTAAAGGTTTACACAGCATAATGACAATTTGTGAACCTGGAAGTTGAACTGAAAAAAAAAAAAATGCTAGAAGACAGAGGCATTTGAGTAATAAAGCAGAACTTTTATGCATTTTGAAAGTATTTATGAAGATGAAATAAGCTTTGACAGCTTCTGCTTGTAATTTTAACTAGCCTCGGTAGATAACACCATAATTTCTATACCCTCATAAAATAAATCACGCATATTTGTTGAACAGCAGTGGACAGTTTTTGAACTGTATATTGTTGAATGGTGAAGATTGTTATTTTGTTTTGGTTTTTTTGGCATGGGTTCTTTTCAGAGGAAAGCTGAGAAGGAGTCAGATTTTCAAAATGAACTCACTGAGTTTACTAAATTCTGTTTTTCTGCTGTAACATGGTCAGTGTGTGTTTCATGCTTTACTTTTAATGCACTCTGTGCATATTATAATGAACATCAGATGATGCATTAAGCAGTGATTACCTGAACGTCATACGTGCCATTGAGTAGCGAGGCTCTGGGGGAGCCCGGGTCAGCGGTGACGCCTGGGTTCCTGCTGCCGTCTTTGCCCTGGCTTTGACTTTGAAACTGTGGCATGTTGTGCAGAGCGAGGATCCTGCTGTCGAGCTCAGCGTCGTGCCGTGTGCGGTTGTGCAAGCCCAGGTGGTACTTGCGGAAGTGCTTGATGAGGTCGGCCGGGTCGTTGCCGTAGTACCCGTACCCGCAGATGTTGCATTTAAAGTCCTGTAGCTTGGGAGAGGAGGAGGAGGAGGAGGACGACGAGGAGGAAGAGGAAGGCGGGGGAGCTCCGCTCTCGGCTCTCGGAGGGCTGGAGGCCTCGTCACTAGGCCTGTGTGGCTGAAGCGGATGGAGAGGGAGCCGAGGGAGCTCAGCTCCATCCTCCCCCTCTATGTGAAGGCTTTCGGAACCAGGCGGCACTAGAGGACTGTGGGTAGGCTCCCTTTCCTCGCCATTACTGGCGCAGCTCTGTACAATGACGCAGGCCTCTGGACCCCTGCGCAATGACGAATGTCTCTGAGTCTCCACTCCACCCTTAATGGCTTCACCCTCTCCATCAGGACTTTGGCCACGGTCTGATCGTGTCGGGGAGGCATCGGTGTTTTCTGCTTGCTGATAATGAAAGCCAGGAGTGTCTGGTTTGACAGAGCTGGGGGAGCCAGGCTCTGACCGCTCCTCCGGTACTGAGGCCTCACTGCCTGCTGCCTCGCCACTCTCCGGACCCGCAGCCTCCGCTACCGTCGCCACCTTGCCTTCGTCTTCCTCGCCGCCGAAGCTTCTCAAAGGGGGATTCTTTTTCCGCACCATATCTGAAAGCCAGCAAGAGACAAAGTGCAAGGTTAAGTGACTTTTAAGGCAAAATAATTACCATGTGGCTGTGTAAAATAAAATCATCTATAATCTCTAATCATAATTTTATGGTCAGCGGCACCTGTTGTCCACGTTCAGCAGTCTCAATATAACCTTCTTGATTGTTCTTTCATTCCCCCAAAAAAACTATTGAAAGAAGCGACTTGCTTACAACAAGCCTTCCAATCTGTCTTCCAACTCTACCCATAAACATCTAATATCAGCGACTCTGGCAGGCTTTGTTGATGATATTTTAATGAATAAAACATGCTCGTTCATGTCATGGATTTGGAATACGGGCACACATTTTACCCAGTGTACCAAGTCACCCAGATGAAGAAAAAAAAATGTAAATTTATAACCTAACTTGTGAAAAGAAATTACGATCGGCATTCACTGAGGTCATAGACGCATGTTTGCTTCCAGAAGACAATGAAGCTTAAACTCCACTCTGAATTCTCATTAAATAGACTTTTCTTTGACATAAACTACACTGTAACAAATAATCTAGCAGATTTATTATGAACACACAACAGCATTTAGCTCTTGTTATATATATATATATTTTGTGTGTGTGTGTGTGTGTGTGTGTGTGTGTGTGTGTGTGTGTGTGTGTGTGTGTGTGTGTGTGTGTGTGTGTGTGCGCGCGCACGCGTGGGTGTGTTGCCTAGTTTCTCTCAATCTCATGATTTAACTAATTTGGGGCCAGTCTCATTTCTTCAGAAAAACGATATAGGACAATTTCCTAATTTAGGCTGTAAAGCAAATGGGCATTAAATAAAGCAATTTATGTTTGCTAGAGGGACAACGCCTTAACCAGGGTTGTGTTAATAGAAGCCTTAGGAAAATCTAATCTGAACCAACAGCTCATAAATTTCACCACACCCCCATCTATCATTCCATTGCCAATTCTTTCACAATCCTTACTTTGACATTGTATGTGATAAAGTCAAAACACACACACACACACACACACACACACACAGTGCTTGTGTCTCTTTGTGGTACAGCTTTCTGAGTTCAAAGTATTTGATATCAACGGTGCTTTTATTAAAATTGATTTATGGGAGATATCAGGCTGAAGGTTGAAGCTTTTTTTTTTCTTTAGTCAAAAGATTGCATTCCTAAAGCTTCCAAACTGCACATTATTAGTGGCATGGCACAAAGCATCATATTAAAGCAGTGTCCGCAGGGCAAGATAAACCCACATTAGTGACATGATGACTGATCTAAAGTGAGCACCAGTTGTGAGAACGCTGTGTATAAACAGAACCTTCGTTCTGGCTCGTCCTGGAAACGTACACCTCATGATTTTTTTTTTATTTCAATAAACTCTTTTCACCCCATGCAAAATTTTATTAGCGACTCTAATCAAATATCAAATGGAGTACTCATTTAAACCATTGTTTATTACCTGAATCAAAAGTGCCTTCTTTCTTATTACTTCTCTCTCTCTCTCTCTCCCCATTTTTTATTTTACAATGGAAGTAAGGCAATGTATGGGGTCATCAGAGCAGGTGCATAAAATAGCATAAAATGTCTTCACTTGAAAAAAAGAAAAAAAAAAGAAAAAAAAAAGGTCATTTCTTGATGTGCACAAGGAAACCGGTTAAAACTCTGGGAGAAAAAGTAAGACAATGCCATTCCGATCCCATCAAAAGACAGGATAAACTATTTTAATAGCTATAGCTCGCAGGCGTTCATGTACCAGTCTATTCAGATTACTGGCTCACATTTGAGTCCCTCCCCCTGAAATTATTCTGCTCCTCATCTGTTATTGTGCCTTTTTTCAGTAATATGCCTATTGAAAAAAGAAAGAAAAAAAAAAAAAAAAAAAAAAGAACAATCAATTTTCTTAATTAAAAAAAGAGGGAGTGAATCAGCAGTGGGTTTATTTAGAAGTAGAACCCAGCTAATGTAGTCCAGTGACGAGTCACGACTCAATCAAAGGCCATGCACCCTGCAAGGCAGAAAGCAACAGCGAGTACAGACAGCTGTTTCTACCACGCGCATGTTTAAGTTAGGGCAAAGCAGAACAGTCAATAAACAGAAAGGGGACACTGGCGTGCTAACCTTTGTGAAGGCGCTTTGAAACAACACTCTTTACCAGGAGTAAGACCCGCCCAGTGACAGGCTTTTCATCAATGCTATAGTGACAGGGTGAAGAGAGAGGCTCTTGCTGGATTACTTTTGAGTACAAAAGGCGTGTACACCCATCAAACCTCACAATGAGGCGAGTCGATGCTCATATGCTGTCAAAAGCTCGGAAGTCAAGATCAACAAGCTCAAAGTATTTTTAAGTCAGATCCATACTTCGGTGCTCATGTCAAATGAACAAAAGGCAACAAAGACTGCAATTTTTCCTTTTAAAACACAAAGCATGCCCCCTCTTTATTTATAAAATGGCTCAGTAATTTAGAAGGCAGCTTAAAGATTATGTTAAAACACATCTATGTTTGTATCTAACTAGCTAAAAATGCATAGTACTTCTTGATGGTTTCTAAATAAGGAATAAAACATAACAAGATGTACTACTGTGGTTTGGAAAATAAATCACCTTCAGTGTGTCATCACAGCAGCCCTCTCCTCGATTATTTTCCCATAAGAGCAAGTCCCAAGGTGTTTTATTCTTCTTATAGCACAGCAAAGTACCAACAATTCTACTTTTTTTTTTTTTTAATGAAAGAATGACACATCATACTTTTTATTCATTTATAGTTACATTTAATGTCGTGGAATGTCCGTAAGACAAGTTGGCTCCTGTTATCACTCACAGCAGTGAGTCAGTCACTCAATCACTCACATTATAGCAGTGAGCTCCTTCACTTTCACTTTTCATGTTACTGAGAAACCAGAAAGCACAAAGTCCTCAATCCTTAGACTTTTTCATGGCCGAAAACCTAAAGAAACAACGTTATCTCTGTTAAAAGCACTGATACTGGAGACTCCTTCCATAAATGTTAAATGATGTTAAATCTCCTTAGAGGATGCTTCACTGTATCAGCGATTAGATATTTTGTTAAATAACAACACTTTTTAATAATTTTATATTAGTCGTAAATTATCTATAGTATCCACCATACAAGTCCTTGTGTATTACTGTAGTACTGTGGCGACCCATAAAGTTTTGTACACTGCGTCATCTCTGACACGGTCCTGCTATGTCAACTACGTCTGAATTTAGACACAAATGAACAACATATGAGACAAAATGAACGTGTTACCGATGGCGGCACGGATTCTGGACAATAACTCACATGTACATGCGCTACTTCGCGTTGACATCTCACAGGAGCTGACATCTTCCCAGAGTGCCACAGCCAGAATCCTGACGTGCTGGCAATAAATCTTGTTAAAATCATCCAGGCCCACTGCAATCATCTGCTTTCTTTCTCTGAGCCCATAGGTCCGAGCAGAAGCACAGAGAGGCAGAGGAGACTTGGTTGTAAACACACTGATGTGCATGAACGCCCGTGGACATAAACACTTGGAACATTACGGCATTCTTTCGCAATCGAGCAATTTTACTGCTCTGATGATTAAAATAACATGGCTCTACATAGACTTCCTTGTATGTTTTAATCAGTGGGCCTTCATCGGGTCTGGTACAACCAAAACCCAACACCTGCATACAAAGTGTCTAAAAGCTGCAGAAGCCAGATTTAAGTCTAATAGCAACATCTGTATTTTGTTGTCTTCTCACTACCGCTTTCTTGCCTCAGGAGGATCAAACATGAATACATATCCCATCCCAACCTGGAGAACCCCAGTGTGGGAAAGCCTGCCTGGCCCAGTCTCGAGTCTCGAGCAGTTTTATTTTTAAAATATATATATATTTATTAACACAAGCATGCCCTCATAATTCAGCCCTGTTCTTCAAGTCCTTGGATGGGCGGGAAGAGTGAGATCCCAATAAAGTCCTCTTTAACAACTTCCCACACACAAACAAACAAATGCACACACTCACATTTGTCTTATGAGGACCTTCCACCAACATAATTATTAATGCACCTAATTATCTTAACCCCAGTAACCAAAAGCATACCTTTTGGCTATTTTAGTTTCTTTTTAATTAAAGCTACAGTTTTTTCCCCACAAAGTGAAAACTGTCAGATATTCCTATGTACGTGGGGACATTTGGTTCCCATCAAAATATAAAAACATGTGGACATACGCACACGCACGCACGCACGCATGCGCACACACGCACGCGCGCTGCACAAACTTTGCTGTCATGATCAGTCAGGCAGAGAATTGAGCTCCCAGACTCGTTGGATGATGGGACTCACTCTGCATCTTTTATTTACTGGTGTCCTAAACCAAAGAGATAAAAAAATAAACCTGATTGCCTTCTGCAATTGCTTAATAAATAACTCTTCAGCTTACAGGAGCAGCCTTAAAGCATAAAAGAACTAAAATTTCACTTTGCTTAACCATATTCTTATATGCGAGGTCATAAATTGCACTTTCCATAACCTTGCTGTGTGACCCATGGTGTAAGTAAGCTATAATCCTGAGCTAATGAGGAGGGAAACCAATGATTTAAAGCTGATTGTTGCCTTTCGGGTGAGACAGCATGCAGCGTCGCAAAGACATTAGCTCACTGATTTAAGATGCTGCGCTATTCACTGAACCAGAGTGTTATATGAACTGATATTAAAAATTCATTCTGAATGCAACGGACCTGCTTTCTCCCTTAAAACTACGGCGCTCTGCACGGCACACATGGCCAGCGTCCCCCTCTCTAGTTAGTCTAGCATACCATATGAGTGCGGTCACGTCTAAGAACGCGCTGTCATAAAAACGTTCCCCCAATTCTACCTTGCATCGTCTCTCTTGTTATTCCACCCATCTTTCATGATGTCACTACCACGGAGTCTGCGGTAGAACAGGACCCGAGCGCCCCAATCTGTCTCCCTCTGGTGTTTAATCTCATTTGGAACATTAGGAATAAATCACATTAGTGTCTCAGTAGTAATGCTACGAGCATGTGTAGGGTCTACGGAAAACACATAGGCCCAATCCTAGATAAACAGGCTGCAATTCATTATCATTAAGCCAAATGTCAAGAGGACGAATCTGGCTATGACTCAGTCTCCCCCTCCCTATGCATAAAACAGGATAATCACTATGCCTTAACACTGCATCTGTACACCGCAAGTGCTCGCTTTGTCTTAGAGCATTACAGATGATTGCTCAGTCCCGTAAGACCTTTTTCCTCTCCACTTACACACTTTATTAATCATGCTGATGAAGTGGCTAGGTTAGTTTTTAAAAGCTAGGGGGAAATCGTATCCACATAAATACATACATAACACTTATTTACATTTCAAAACAAATTTAAAAAACACCCACAATAAAAAAAACTTTAAAAAAAAAAAAATGTAAAGAATAATCCCTTGCCAGCTCAGTCAATAATGCACAGACCCATTTGTGTAGAAAAACAGACAATATCCTTGCACTCACGTTGGAATAGCAGGTTGTGTACACAAATTACGTAAAATTACACAGTACACAAATTGTGCAGGGAACACAAATGCAGAGATATACACTACAGTGAGGCCTGAGTATCGTATCCATACTTGGAGACTAAAATGAAGGAAGAATCATTTCTTGTAAAATGAAATTCTCACAGATGAAGTACAAAATAATGGTTAAATAAAAATAACAAATGACCTGAAAATAGCCCCCAAAAAAAATTGTGTATTGGAAAAGGAAGACAGATTTTTCTTCTTTTTCTCAGCCTTTGTGTTGAAAACAGGCATTTCTAATGTACAGACATTACCCACTCCATAACCCCCTCTTCCCACTCCAAATCTTTGCAATATATTACAATAGAAATGGCTCTGTATATCATAGAAACACCATCTGCACTTACACCTTGCTTGTAGAAATTTATCAGATTTAATTCAGATTATTTGACAAAACTTTATAAAAAAAAAAAAAAAAAAAAAAAAAAAAAAGATTATTTTATTGCTATAAAAACTGCGACAGTGCCAACCGTATCGCTCACTGTCCTGTCCGCTGTTAATCCTCCACCGAAAATGTTCACAGAGTGAGCGTGGGGCGGCGTGATTCCTGCCCCAGGGGACCTGTACTATAGCTTGCTGCAGTTCCCATTTTTGAACATCAATATCGTTTTGGAAGCTAAGTGGGTGGTGAGCGAGCTGTCCCACAACTGCACAAACTCTTCAAAGCAAGTAAATTAATCAAACATCAGCTTATTTGTCAAAAAGCAGCTATTTTTAAGTCGTTGGTTAGTCAAAAGAGGTAATTAATACTTAACCTGAATATAAAATGTATGGGTTTGTGAATGAGGACTTCATGAAGATTTTTTAAAGGCTGATATATTTGGTGCCCCTGTGGACGAGCTGCCGCTGGTGAGGAGTGAACAAAGACATCTATTATGGCGAATGCCATGTAGGACAACAATTAAATCTCAGTTAGCCTATTAAATTTAACACTCACTTATTAAACGTGTGAGTTTCATTAAAGTTTATGCAACGTAATTCTCTTAATTATAGTGCGAATTTACAACATTTAGAATTCACATGCAAACTGCATTCTGAGCAGTGCATTTCTTTACTCCTGCCCTCTGCTATGTTTTTCGCTACTGCTGCTGAGGCCTTACTACAAAAGATATCCAGGCACTCTCTCGACTGCTTATACAACAGCCCGTGTTCAGTACTGTGGCAGCTTCTGCAATCTGCGCTAGAGATCTGGAAATCTAATAAGCAATGGAGAACTATGTGTCTAATGTAAACAAGCACTGAGAAGATACATTTTCACTTTAGAGCCTCTTTGGAGACCAAAATAATCCCAGGACTTTTACTTGACAGGCCTGGAGGGATACGGCTCTCCTCAAATGCACAGAGTGAAAGACAGGCACGGATCAACACGGAGAGCATGGACGTGTAGAAGAGGCTATGCAAATCCCCTCCCATTCACACAGAGAGCATGGAAGAATAAATCCAACCCTGCCAGTGCAACACTAAGGCCTTTGAAGGAGGCTCGGACTGCCAAAATCTGTCTCCACACAGGCGTTCTGACTCACCAATCTGCACAACACCCAATGTTCCACGCATTCAGAAATCCCTCCAAGAAGGAAAAATAAACTCTGACGAGAACTCAGAGAAAAGACAATACCAAGTTTGTTGCTGAATGTATACATTTAGATTGGATTTATTATCGTAGAGCTAAAAAGAGAAATGAAACCATAAATATAGAAAGGCTCAAACACATGCCATAGGGAATTGCACTAGCAAGACAGAGGTGGTACGTATTTCTCATAGTCCCGACTGAGGCGTGAAATAGAAGTCTAATGGGTCAGGTCAAACTTTCAAAAAGTCTGCACAAGGCAATATCTGTTAGCTTTGACACATTGACTACCTGCTTACATGCTCCTTCCTCTCCTCTCTGTTTTTTCTAAACCTCACACACCCTTTGAAGTGGAGAGAGCTAAAGGCCTGCAGGGCATGATTGGGGTTTCATTCCTGTTTTTTGTGCGTGTGTGTGTGTGTGCTGGAAAGGTCCAGCATTGAATGTCTGTCTCTCTATCACGTATACACGCGCGCACACACAAATGCAAGGAGGTTGGGTAGAATTGGACGAACCCATATGGTTTAATAATCAAGTCTGTGACAGTATAAGGCCCATCGCCTTAAACTGTACGGGATGTGAGCATGCACAGGGAGGGGAGAGAACGGGTGAAAAAGCGAGTGAGAGAGATTAAGAGAGTGAGAGCTTATGGAGAAAAGAGGGAGGAGGGAATGGCATGTCAAAAAATAAAAGAGCTTTTCCCATAATTCTACATACCACTGTTTTTCCCTTTATCCTTGCATGAGTGTGAAAAGATGCCAGGCTCAATAAGAACAGGCTGTGACAAACTGCCTTTCTGGGACTTTTTATGTGGCATGTCATCAAGCCCAATGCAAAAAACAGCTCTCTCTCTCTCTCTCTCTCTCTCTCTGCACTCATCACATAAGCAAGACAAGCCATGTTTATTCATGAGCACACATTCACATCAAAGAGTCAATGCTAAGAACAGTGACTTTAGTGGAAGGAGCCAGACAAAAGCTCCATGTCCTGATAAAACGTGATATTTAGTGTTTCACTTACAGTGACACTTCACCCTAAAACAAACTCAGGAACTAAAACATTCAGATCTCACTCAATTTTAGTAAATTTTTTTTTCACTGAGCCATCACTTGCGAGTTTAATCGGATAAAAACATCTCAAAAGACGCTGAACATTGGGAAGTGTGTACACAGCAACAGTGAATTTTATTTATTTTTTTAAATCAATCAAGTCAATCAATCAAATTAAACCAATCAATTAAATGAGCATCATCAGTATTTTCAGTTTGATGGTTTGGGGTGAAATATCACTTGTTCATCTCTACAAACACATAATTACACATATCTTTCTCTCAGAAGTGTGTGAAATCTCAGACCGAATAGGCAGAGGCCAGAGCAGAAATGACTCTCGCAACAAGTTTCACAAGTCCAGCGTGAGAAAGTGACAATCACAACACTGTGCATGTCATAAAAATACAGATATGTGCAACGTTATATCAGTGTGCTTTCCTCATTTAGCTATTGTTTGAATTCACAGGCTGTTCTAAAAAGGCCCACATCAAAATCGTTTTGCATTCAAGGGAGAAAGTTTCCTCGGCAGTTTGCACACACCACCAACAATGCGACCCTTTCATTCGACATGTGACGTCAGCTGTACTAGTCACCTCATTCTCGCGCTCCTTCACAACTACCTGCCTAATTCACAGAGTTCAAAGCCTAGCGGTAATTAAAGGCAGTTTTCTATTGGCCTCTATTCTAATCACCCCCCTAGCATGTGTCCTTCCCCCTGTGCTGCTAGCCAGGTTAGTGGAATTGGGGGGGTGCTTAGAGGGGCCTCGTCTCAATGACCTGGCCTCTGTGCACTCAATCAGCGCACCCTGCAACCGGAGACAACACAGAACAACTGCTTCCCTTACACTTCCTGTGATCACAGGGCTGGAGCTGCCAGCCAGGGCCAGGGATCACGCGCTGCGGAGAGAGCAGCAGATAACAGGCTTCCGCCAACGCTGTGGAGGGTGTAAGAAAGGGGGAGAAATAAAGAGGTAAAGAAAAAAAAGAAGAGGAGGGAGGGGGGGATGGGAAGGAAAGAGAGAACACCAAAGAGACACTGAACTTGATTACAGCTACTTCACAGATTTAACAAAACTTTATTATATAAAATAAACAAAAGGCACACTTATGTCAAATTAAATTAAGTTAAATTAAATAATTTTCAGAATTTTTCATATGTAATTTAAACCCATGTTTGCGATATGGAAACACTTTTATGGCACTGTTCAGACACTTTTCACTCTAAATCTTCTCCGTACCAATGTGTTTTCATGTATGCTAGCTCAACAGGAGGTAGCTAATATTAGCCTCAGTTTCTCAGTTTAAAGAACAGGATCCTGTGTGTGTGTGTGTGTGTGTGTGTGTGTGTGTGTGTGTGTGTGTGTGTGTGTGTGTGTGTGTGTGTGTGAGTGAGTGAGTGTGTGTGTGTGAGTGAGTGGTCAAAATTTTTTTTTTTAATACAGATTTGAAAACATAAAATGACACCAGGTTAAAAAATGTTCATCGCCTTTAATTTAAATCTGACCATTTTAATACCTGAGGCCTACAAGTCAAAAAATATAATTTCTGACAGAAAAAAAAAACAACTTTATAAGGACCTGCAAACAGCTTGTGTAAGTAGAAAGCTGAAGTATTAAAGATTTTTTTTTCTTCCTCACAAATTTTTTAAAATAAATTCCATTACTCAGGGGGTAATTCCATTACATATGTGAAACTCTTTAAAACAGAGCTGCTGTCCCTAACTAAAAATACCAGCATTTAGCAACAGGAAAAAGCCTGATGTGAAGGCTGGTTGCTCAATATGCTGCCCTGCACTGTTGTTGTTATAACACTTCTGCTTGGACACTTCTATTCCCCCACTTAGCCTCTGATCCCGGCTGGCGCTGGAGTGATGAGGGCTCGGGACTTTTCTGTGAAGGACCTTCAGACAGTTAAGATGAAGAAAGACAAAAGTTTTTTCAACCTGGCAAGTACAACAGTTATGAGGATTTTGTTTTTCACCTCTTTCCCATTCCTGGCCAGGAAGAAAATGGCAAACGTGCCAACACGCCCGAGATTTTCAGCTTTCCGAGATGACGAGGGGAAACACAAAAATTTGATCGCTCGATTTGAGAAGGTTATTAAAAACAAAAGCTCGAAATCACTTCGTTCTCCTGCCTGTGGTGCAAAGATTTTCCTACAATTCATAGCGAAGCGTTGCAGCTACAGTGTGAAACCGACAGCAAACCACAGACTCTGATGCACTTCCCCTCTGAGTAAAAGTCACACAGCATTGCGACACAGCTATAGCTTCTCTGAAGGAGACACAGTCACCTCGTTCTCAGCAGTTTTCAACAAAACAAAGGTGATAAGCTGACAAAAGGGCAGAAACTGTTTACTGAAAAAGAGAGAGATCCGAACATTGGGAGAGGATTTTTTAAGTATGCTCACACGGTAAAAAATGGTAATCAGTAATGTTGCATTTTATTATTTGAGTATTCTTCCAGCCCAATTTCATCTCAGTAAAACTAATAAGACTTTTGTGTTAAACTCACAAAAGGCTACACTAACTTAAATCTTATCATATATTAATTAATCAAGCAAGATATACATCATATTTCAAAATCCTATAAAAATGCATTTAAATTTCAATTAATTCAAATATTATGTATTTACATGCATTTGTAGATAAATGGGCAGCAGTGCTGCACTGAATTTGTATCTATACCAAGTGAAAAACAGCTTTTTTTTTTTTTTTTTTTTTTTTTTTTAAATGAACATTGATTTCATATTTATTTTTCCTTTAGTCACGTTTTCCCTTTTCAATACATACCGGTATCAAAGCTCTGATCCTGATCTGATACTGACATCCTCTTTGTAGCTGAGCCGATTCTCTGCAAGCTTCTGTTGCCAAGAAATGCAAAACATCAGGGGCGTAATAGCCGAGTGATTTAAGACAAGTTGCATCCTGTGTTCATGTCCAAGATCGATGTCATGTCATGTTAAATAAAGCGTTCACGGCATAAATATGTCGGTTGATCAGCTCAGAAAATAAGCCAGGCCAATATCGGCCTCGATACCGTGTATTAGTACATCCTTAATTTAATTTACTCACACTAGTGTCTCTACTGTCTTTATTATTTAGCTAAATTTTACATTTACTAAGTAACCTTGGATCTGCACAACATTCTCTTCTGTTCTCTACATATGCTTACTACATAGGGTACAAAAAAATGGTGTTCTTGAACCTGCACCACATTCCCAATACAACACTATTTCAATATTCAGCCACAGAAGCAGCATAAATCTAATAATCCCTATTGTAAATTAACTACATACACATCAGATTTTTTTCTAATTATTAGAAAGATTAGTCGTACATCATTTTAAAAATGCAAAAAGTATGCCATATGCCGATATGACATACTAGAATGGGACTGAATAAGTGTATCAAGCAACCGCTACAATATGCTACAAAACACATCAAGAGAATCTTAAGCATTCAGGATATTCTGTCTTGTTAGGAGAATTCAAATAGTATTCAAATAGTGTCATTCATTCTAGCAGCCATAGTTCATGCACAAGAAATCTGATAGCTCACAGTGAGAAAAAACGTGGACATGCAAGCTTGTTTAGCCCCAGCAGAAGTAGAAGTAATCTGTTTTTAAAGCAGCATTCTTCACCATTTAACACAGAGCAGCAGAATTCACAAGAGACACAGCTGAATGGACAGCGTGTGTCTGTGTGTGTGTGTGTGTGTGTGTGTGTATATGCGTGTGTGACTGAGTAGTGATAAGGGTTGGTGTCAGTGGGAGCTAATTTGCTCTCTTTTGCCTCTGTGTTCTCAAGCTTTCTCCGGTGTGATTAAATCTTAGATGTAGCAACGTGGTGGTCGGAAAATTAGGCCTGCGACTGCCCAACCGGCACCTTAGGCAAAATATTTGCATAGTATCTCAGAGCTGTATGTTACACCTGTATCTCAACTTCTTAAAGTTGCTGGTTTTATGAAATAAATTTACAAAATAAATGAAGTTGATTTTTCATCATTTTGAATTTCCTCTCAAGACTCTGTAGATTCATGCCAGATTTACCGGACTTTTTTTCTCCCCCCGTCACATTTACTCGCCTTACCTAAAACACCTTGGCTTTTAGCAAACACTCTGCACATATCCACTGGCAGATTTTCGACACAGATAAGTTGAGAGAAATACTCTAAAGAGAAGACACTTGCCTTGTTATCGGATACGGGCGTGATAAACATCCAGTCCATCCACTGTATCTCTTCTCCTGTGTGTAAGATCTTGCTTTCTTTTCCCCTCTGCACCTCTCTAACACCCTCACACCACTGCACCTCAAACACCTTTTCACCAAAAATAGCAAATGCACCATTAAAGTCAAGAATTAAAGTCAAGAATTTCGAGGGAACTGTTCAGCGTTTTCACAGCATAAAAAAGGCTTCCCACTGGTTTTACAAGATTCCAGTATTTGCTTTGTACAAAGATTCTCCTTTCATATGCCATGTAGCCCTAGGACTGATTAGTCATCCTAGCATGTTTGATAAACGGCCACACCCTGAGCTATACCATCTATAATAGCTGTAACAACAAAGCGCGCATGAGTGTCTTGCTTATCATGGGAAGGACCGGAGTCATACGCCCATCTCGGTTAAGCTCGACAGCTCAATCACATGCTGGTTGTTTTTTTTTTCTTTTTTCAGAAGCTCTCTTTTTCCATATCCTCACTTCAACATTCTTAATAGCACAGGCTCAATGTGTGATGCTGAAATTTTCTACTTGAATACTGAGAGAGAGAGGAGAAAAAATTTATTTCCTTCTAACAATCAAATAAATAAAGAATCTCAATTATGCCTTCAGAAATTCATGGCATAATTCATGAAAAGAAAACACACTCTGGGTCACAGCTAACATCACCACCATATCTGCCTAGCAGATGGACAGAGACACAGAGGCTTTCTTCCAAAAGCAGATTTCTCATTCCCTGCTGCAGCTGCGCGCACACGCACGCACAGATACACACTCTTTAAAACTAATCTGACCCAACTCGACTGATACGCAATATTATGTAACTACGGTCTTGCATATTTCGTTTAGTTTTCTTTTTTTCATTATATTTATCTTATAATGATGATTCATATCTCAGACAGTATAATTACAGTTTATAAGTAAATACACGCCATCCACTACGTATGAGAGGAAGCCCTGGTTAAAATTAAATTATTCCGGAAGTAATGAGAAATGTGTTTGTGTGTGCGTATGTGTGTGCTCTTGTAAAACCCATTTGGGTCTGTACCATGCCTCTTAGTGTGAGTGGAGCTCTCCAGGCTCAGGACATGTACCGACTCATCAATATGAGACTAATGGCAACATTATAGCGTGATCCTTCCGCCTCCAGGACTGCCTCCCACCCAGGCAATCTGCATGCTGCAGTTAGCAGGAGCATTCCTGGGCCCGCAGCGCTGATTTACTGCATGGCTCAACTCTCTGGGAAATTGGTGTGGATTTGAGCGCTGTTCAGAACCAGGACAGACCACAGAAAGCAAATTTGGCCCCAAGAGCTCAAGCTGAAGTAGCTTACGTTTTAGACTGATGTGACCAATGTATATAATAACTTGACTGAAATGAAAAAGGCCAGAAAATTACTTTTCTGGTCGTGTGACCAGGGAAAGTTTGCCCACACTCTCTAAGCTGCAGTTAGTGGGCTTCGCAAGGTGAAATCTCGCCGATCATTTGGCAGCAGTGACGGGGAGCTGAAAGGAATCAGTGTTGTATTGTCTGTGCATTCTTTCCATCCTGGTGTCACCGGCTAGCTCCTCCACCGTCCAACTGTCCACTTAAAAACCTCCCCCACTGGCAAAAGCTGCGCCGAGGCAGCACTTAAATCCATTTGGCTCCGATTCGGGTCGGTCCCGTCCGCCTCAAAATGTACAAGCCCTGACGTATAAATAAGAACAATATCAGATAAGTCTTGCAGGAAGCCTATAAACATTTACATTCTCTTTCAAGTGCTGTTTATGGATATTTTATCTGCTATCTGGAAGTTAAGGACACAGTGAAGAAAAGGCCGGGGACTGCGGGCGGAATCTGAGGCGAGTGGTGAATCAAAAAGGCAGCGGGACCTGACAGGCCCCTGGGCCCGTTGACCATAATAGGTGCTGATTGTGGCGAGCGGCATGGCCGGGGGACCGGCTCTGGGCTCTGCTCCGTGGCCCATAACTCTTCAGTGGGGAGAGGAGGGGAGGGAGGTCCGCCGAGCTCCTTGTTCACCATCTCCCCCCCTGACAGAGACAAAGTGCAGCCTGCAGGGTTCAGACCAGGAGACGGGAATAGGCCTGTTCAACACTCCGCTGTTGTGTTTTACAAAGCAGAGTATCCTTAGCCTTCCTGTCCTCCAGGCTGATGCCTATCTGATGGCTATGAGAAGATGGAAAAGACTGCAGTTGGCTAGCTGTAGGTCTGCTAGATCATAGTAAGAATACGTCAAAATCATTTTCAGCAGGCTACTTTTGTACCTCACTAAAATAAACCGACAGAAACACCTCATTCCAGTTGATGTCCAATCACATAACAAATCAAGCTGCTTGTAACCACAATCACATTAGAAAAAGAAACAGTGTCCTGTTACGTTAGAAAGAAGGGCTGCTCTCCTGCTAAACCTTTATCTGATCCCCTTAATCAGCCAAGCAATGCGGTCTTTACAGCAAGCTGAACCATTGTTTGACACGATGCCTGTTGTCTCATCCATGTTGTAACAACACCTACATTTGTGAATTGCCCTCCTTGTAGAAGAGAAACATCTGATAGCCTCAGGAGAAGGGGGCCAGGGATTGGAAGCCTCTGGGGCTTCAGCTAAACAAATGGAGAGATCTTTAAAGGTCCTTGTTTCCGTTTGCCAAAGACACAGCCTGGATACATGACACTCTCCTCAGTTTACTATTCAAAAAACTTAAGTTCACACACAGGGCTTACAACGCCAGGTCTCTAAGCAAGGCATAAAAGAGGGAATGCAAATATCCCAACCAGTGACTGTCTCGTCAAGGTGACTGCTTGGTCACGATATCATTGAAAGGAAGGCCTCTGAAACAAGCAAATCAAGCCGCATCTTTTTAGAAAACCAGAAAGTTCACACCAAATTGGCAGTTACACAGTACAGTGGGCACAGTGTGGGTTCTGAGCCATGAACCAGCAGAGCAGTAGACACTGCATAGACATCACTCAAAGTGTGAAAAGTGTGGTTTGGAGTAATGTTAACATTACATTTTGTATTAGCAAATATAAAAAAAGCAAGGTGTGGAAAAAAAACAGCACATTATTCACTCTGCCAGAGCCGGTGATGAAGACGTTGATTAATGCAACTTGGCTTTTTAAATAAACAATTCCTGAGTATGCGGTGTTCGCCATTACCCCTCCATTTAGCCAGGGTCGATTCACAGCGTTTTGTTTTTGCAGCTCCGCTGCGTCCAGCCCCCACTTCTATAGCCCCTTTTCACGGCCCTTTTTCCACCACCATATGCTGCAGGCTTCACGGAAACAATCCACTAAAAACAACAGGGCTGCAGTCAACCATTGCGACGCAATGAATTGCTCCTTTATCTTGCGTTCTATCAGCGACCCGCGATCATTTTTATGTTCTCTATCTAATTATGTTATTTGGACGGTGGGACAGTTTGGGATTAGGGGGAGAAGGTGGCTCGCAAGGAGGGAGAACTTGGGCATAATTGGCTGGCAGATGCAGCCTTCTCTTCTTTCCTCTTCAGCAGATCCACTCTATTCACCATATTCAACCAGCTCACACTACTGTCACAAACTTTATATTTACTTCACTTCCTGCACTCCCGGCCCATTAGCAGAAGAGGTAAACTACAGAATACGCGCTGCCTCATTAAGCTTGCTGACAACTGACGACTCTCAGTCCTGACGGCTTAGCTGGTTAACTAAAAGCCAATGTTCTAACCTGAAATACAGATGAAAGTGGACTTTCATATCCAAACTACAATGCACTGCAGAGTTGACAGCTTGCTACACTATTATATTCTGACATTCGCCTACTTGTCTTCATCTTTTTCAATGGCATTGCAAAACACATAAACAGAGTGCCCAGAAATCTTGCCCGGAAATGCCTGAAAACATCAGCTATATGACAAACCAATGGAAGATTTGTAAACTTTAGATTTTTAAATGATTTTTATGAAATTGTTTTTGCACTGTCTGTCAATACGCTTTCACAGCATAGATTACTTAGGTACATACAGGGGCACTTACAGCATGTCGAGCACTTACAGTTTGTACATCTCAAGGTTACAGACAATATGCTCCATATCTACTCCCTAAGCCACAAAATTACTATACAGCATATAAAAGAATACATCTGTCCATGAAATACATCTCAAAGGATAAGGAAGACACATATCCCATGCAGTCTCATGCATACAAAAAAAATCCTCAAATCTTGAACCAACATTCAAATTGTGGATAAAACGTATAAAAATGACCCACAATACTGAGTCACAGACCTAAAAGATACAAGGCTAGACAGTGAGCCAAACATAGTTGGCTAAGCAGGTGTCCAATTTTTTGATTAATATTATTATTTCAAGAATTTCACACGCATGTAAAAACAAAGGCTGGTCAAAGTGCCGTGTCTGATTTATCCCGTTCAATACATCACATCATAACACTTTCTTTTTTCATGACAACACGTTTCTTATTTTCTACAATAAATAATTCTAGCTTTTTTTTTTTT
>CM040997.1:13008388-13089754 GCA_022985145.1 Pangasius djambal
CACAGCTTGTGAAAAAGCGCTAACATCGGAACAAAAACAAGCAGTGATTGACAGGAAAAATATCAAAGATTTTCTGCTTGACAATTGAAAAAAGCTCAGTGCCATTCAACAGGAGATAGCAGGGGTCTCTAAGCCTTCATCTTAGTAGTTAAAGATGTCAGGTCACCTTTGACATTAGAGCCTTTGTGGTACTGCATGAGCGAGAGATGGAACGATGGAGGGTTAATCTTGATATTCCCGCTCAGAATCCCTGCACAACTCGCAAGACTTAACAAAAGCATCTGCTAAAGCACATTTCCCAGTCAGGACCACGAGAAGTAATTGCAAGCGTTAAAAAACACCGATTTTTATTTCGAAAGCCGATCTGGAAAAGAAATGGCATATGTTTAACATTACACTAATCTGCTGAAATCGCATGGCACATCAGTGAAGCCTCTATTTCTGCAGCGTTAACAACGTGAGGATCTCGTAATCGCCGCTCATTATGGGGCATTTAATATGCACGTCCACACCGGAGAAAAGCAGTCAACTATGACCTTTTTTTCATATTGCTTTATTTAGAATCAGCCTCGGCTGAAAATTCAGACCGCAAAGTATGTGACCATTTTCAGAACCTAACAAGATCACTGGATTTCTACACTCATTGCTTTTGCATTATTAGTTAAACTATAGCGAGAAACACATGTACAAAAGCCAACAGATGAAACTTCATTATACTCAAAATGACAATGACAATGCCAAATCACATAAAATGACATTTACACCAATGGACTTTCGGACATAGTTCACAACAGTGCTTCAAATTTATGACATTTCATTTTAATTAAATAGCTGAAATGGCATGCATGCACAAGTCAACTTCCAAATGGAGAAAAATAGCAAGGGGAAAAAAAAAAAAAGTCAAGTGTTAAATATGCATGCCGATGCATGTCACGTCATTAAAACTAATGACAGTAAGACGCCCCTTTGTGTTATGAAATCCTTCACTCCACAGAGACAAATCTGGCAATAATAATGGCACATGTATATATGTCATGATTTTCACGGGTCATATTAAATGCCATGCTATCCGAACTCTAACTGTTTTTTGTTTTTTTTCCCCCCCATTTATGGAAACAGTGTGTTTACAGATTAGACTGGAAAATCATAAGGCTTCTGTGACCTATAATATTACATCTGATTGAAAACAAAAACATGATTGAAAGCAAAAATAATCTATTCAGGATCGAAAGTAGTGTACTAATAAACATGACGACTGGATAGAAGTGACCGTGAGAAATTTAGCAAAGCCAGGAGAAGCTCACATTACCCTAACTCTGCTCAGCCTGCCATGATAACAACATGGGAGTTTAGGGAAATAAAAGAACTTCTTTGGTTGGTTGGTTGGTTGCTGCCGTAAGTCTCATGCATTTGAGAGAAACCCAGCAGTCGCTAATACTGAACGAGACACACGGTGTAAAATTCCTGTACTTTCCTAGCATGTAATGATGCGTGTACATACCTCTGCTGAGCATTGGGTTAGAGCATTATCAGCACCACATCCACGGGAGGCAGATTTCAGAGTTGGCAGAACATCCAAAGCCCTTGCCCTGCCTCTGAGATATCCTTTATTCCACGTCCATGCTGCTTTCCAATTTATTCCATTGTTTCCATTAACATAAGCACAGTTCACTTTTGGCGTCCTGTCTCCACATTCGTTTCTCACAAAACGTGGTGTCCTTCCTTCACGTCCTCTTCAGGGGTTCTCACAGACGATCCTGGATGAGAGTCGGGGCCACATCACACTGCTCTCTCTTCTCAATTACTGCAAAGCCTGACACAGACACAAACACAGATCAGATGATAAACTACAACACTGAACACACACATACACACACATACACACAGAGACTCTTCAACACTGACCAACATTTTACTGTATGCTTATTGTACATTATACTATAAATGCACACATACAGCTCTTCTACTCCTACACAACTTTGGAAAGAAAATCTGTGCGGCCTACCGTAAGGATTACCATATGACGGGCAAACAGAGAACAACAACTTTGGATAAACTCAAATAGCATCGTTGTGATAAATGCAACACAGAGACCGCAATAAACATCCAGAGAGCGCGGGCGGTTGTGTATGGCGTAGTCAGGCATCCTCGCAGCAGGTTCCGTGAATGGGAGCTCTGACAGAACAGGCCCTCTGGCCGACCAAATTGGAAACAGGAAAACAAACATTCTCAAGGAAAACTCCTCCAGTCCTCCCTCCAACTCCTCCTTCGCTCCGACTCATTCTGTCCGACCTGTCTTGAACAATGTAGAAGCCTATGCTATAGCCACAACACAAGCCTCCAGACCACACAGATGGAAAAGGAACACTCGACCACAAAGGCAAGAGGAGGGGAGGGGGGTGTAAGAGAAAGAGAGAGAAAAGAAAAACTGAAAACGTGCGGTAAGGGAACACACACCATCGCTGAGCGAAGAAAGCGGAGAAGGCTAAACTGACTCATCGCTGTTCCAGAGGAACCGAGGCTGTGCATCGTGATGGCACAGATTTCGCTACAACAGAGTCAGACAGATAGGAGCGGGTACTTCCAGAAGTTTCCCAAAGTTACAACAAAGTTTCCCAGACGATCAGCAAGAGCACAGCACGGAGGCGATTCACACGGGGCGCCTCTTAAATCAACTCTCAAAGAAAAATGGTATTGAAAACGAGTCCATTAAAAACTACCCAACATACAGACCCATTGTACTCATAACACTGCTGCTGTCTGATTTAAGAGATTCACCCATTAGATACACACACACACACACACACACACACACACACACACACACACACACACACCACTTATGCTGTTTTTTTTTCAGAATTATGACAAAAGATCACTATATTCACTTTTTTTTATTATTATTATTTTTGAGGCTCATATGAATGGACTCTCTAGTCACAATAACAAAAACGTTCACTAAAAAAGTTGTTAAAGGATTTTAAAAGACAAGAGCTACCCTTATTTAAAAAAAAAAAAAAAGCCTACAAAAATCTACAAATTTGCATAAAAATGTATACTCACCTGAATTAAAACACAAACGTAATACAGAAGTGAAAATAATACACCACCAGGAAAAATAACCAAATCAGCAATCTAGCAACAAATGAGTTTCCTAACTTTAAACTAATTCTGTGCAATGCAAATGTTATGTTGATAAAAACCTGTAGCAAATAAATCTATATTTGATTTTATTACAAAACTTAAACTGCTCTAATTCATAAGCAAAATGACAGAAGTTGATAAAACTCCAACATCGGTCTCCGTAACTGAGTCACTTGCCGAATCACCTGTAGAGAGTGATGATCATCATCACGATAATAATCCCTGGGCCAAATATCAATACCGCTCTCAATGACACCTCGCACCTCAGGTCAAAAAATCATACTTCAGTAAACTATCGCCACAGCAAACTGAATGTTACGTCAGTTACAGAAAACACTGACATAAGTCAACGTTTCTCAAAGACATAATATGTTATTAATAAATAGAAAATCAAGATTAATGACAGATAAAGCTAGCTCAAACTATGACTCATGTTGTTAAAACACTAAAAGAGATGACTCAAGCGTGCCATTTTTAAAAGTTTTAATCTTAGAAACCACAGAGCACTGTTATTCCTCCATACACTTCAGTGTGCAAGACATTTACCGAAAATCAAGTTTCCATTATCTGCTATCTGAGTATCCTAACCACAGCATATAGAGTTTTAAATAATCACAGAAAAAAGAACGTGCTATAAAAGCAACAAGGATTCATTCTTAAGTTTCTGCACTAATTTTTAAAAATTAGTTATTGTATTGGTTTCTGTTTGCTGATCGCTGAAGTGGGTTTGAAAACAGTGGCTGTAAAACCCCAAAGCCTATTTACAAACTCTTAATATTTAGAAAGGATTGAGAAATATAAAAAAGTATACATCAGTTCTATCAAGACCACTTTTTGATCATTCAAGCTGAAATACATGGTGTTCGTATGCTACTCTATCAGCAGTCCATCTGTAAATACTTTATGCGTAAATCATCTTTTATTGCACAACACAAATACACAAATGAAAAAATGTGTTAATTATTGAACACATAATACATAATAGCCACTTACAAATCCATTCATGCAGAGGGGAAAAAAAACACTGGATTAATGAGATTAATCTGTACTTTCTCTATCACTGTCAAGACCGAAACTTAGTAGGCCAATTGAATTTCACTTATAAAAAAAAAAAATGCTTCTTTCTCTCAACAGGCTTCTCATTCAACAGCACACACATGAATCTGCAGGGAAGAGACAAGAGTGTGAGGCTCATCTTGCTGTGATAAGAAGCCAGTCCAAAAAAGAAGTTGTGCGAACTCAAAAGCCGTGTAGAACAAATGCAAGCCCCCCCGCTGGTGCTTTCTCCAAACGCCGAGGCCCAAATTCATCTGTCAGCCGTAAAGTTCTCCGCTATACAGCGCTGATCTATTGCATCCCGCCCAAAGGGCCCACAGATGCACACCCATTTACATTTGAAATCTACCTCGACCATTTCAATCACTTCAAACAGTTCTTATCAGACAACTCACACAGATTTTCTTTCTTCTCTTTCAAAAGGCAAGCCAGTGCAATGAACGGATCTCAACACATGCAGACAATCATCAAGGACAAAATATCCACAATAGGTTATTTGAAAAGATATAAACCTTGAGAAGAAAAATGATGTAACAATATAACTTGTGAAAAGTTGTCTCTAGGCAATAACATCACACCAACTGAACTAGCAAAAAGAATAAAAGAAAATATTTTTTAATGTAAGATTCACACACACACACACATTATGTGAAGCTGGCACAGCTGTGACTGCAGAACAATACCGATGACACAGCAGTGGATCCTCGCTGACGCTATCTGAAACTTTTGTTTACAGTTGTGAGTGTCTCTTCTCCTCTCTGAATGATGAGCGCCGTTGCTTTTCACGGGCCTTTGTCATTAAGAAACTTTCACTGACAAGAAAGCAGCCTCGCAGCAGGCCGAGGGCGCATCATTTCCAGACCGCCCCAGAGTGGCCGCTTTCTCGGCTTACAGGAAACAGCCCGAGCCGTCTACTGGAAGCAGCCTGGGAATTTTGTGTCATAACAATCAGATGTGGGTTCTGCTTTAAAGTAACAAGGCGGGTGATTTTTATCTCAGGTTAAAGTAAAACTTTTTTTCCCCCACACACTTTACCAATAATGCCTGTGTGTACATACTTAACGGCAGTAAAGCCCAAGAAAAGACACCTCAAGAAAAGTTACAGCACAAGCACCAATACAGGCAAGTGTAACTTTCACTTACTTTTGGATAATGTGTGTAGTTACTGTTAGTTAATATGCAGCTACTATTAATGAGGTGAAACTATGAGAACAATGAGAAAGAAAATCCTGTCACCATTTGAAAGAAATGAACTTCTGAAAGCAAATGAAAGAGGCTTTTTAAAGCAGTTGGAGCTAGTTTATGATCAAACCCTGTTGGTCCCAGTTGAAAAGAAATTTGTGAACAGCCCAACAGTGCCACAAAGTATAAGGGAAAGCCCTTAAAGCAACCAAACGACTGTATAAAACTCAAAACATGTATTTAGCCGTGTGACATTTGTACAGTCTTCCTTATTTTATAGAAACACATAAAAGCCGCCATTCAGAAACTTCTCCATCGTCTGAAAGAGTCTTACCACAGTGAATTACAGCAAATCTTCACTATCTATCAGTACCAAAGTTGCCCAGAACGCTCCAAAAACCGAAAAAACTCCGTAACAAAGTCGTTTTGGTTCTTTTTTATTATTTTAAATTAAGTATTTTTTTTTTCCTCTCAGAAACAAAAAGCTAACTCTTCACAGCCGGCCAAATGGTCTCGAGCCTCGAGCACGTTGCCATGCCTACGCGCTTTCTTATCTTACATCAGTTACGGAAAGTTTCTCAAGTTGGATGCTAAGCGCTAACCAGCAATAAACGCATCATTTACACACCAGAACCATCCCAAATCCAACCCCACACACTTCTTTTTTCCTTCCTTATTTGCTAAGGACCTTACAGCTAAACTGTCCCTTTACTCCAAACAATAAGGAACAGACAGGCGTCCATGCTGCGGCACAATTCTAGCACATCACACTTAGTGGAACTGTTCCATTAAATAAGTAAATTAAATAACAATAATAATAATAATAATAATAATAATAATAATAATAATAATAAAGCATCGCAACACGGATAAAATACCTCCATGTATTATTAATCCTGTATCAGTCCGGGTTGATGTTTAGCACATGCCGGAAAGACATCAAGCAGACTCCTTGGTGTTTAAGAAATGAGAAGGAAAGAAGGAGTCAGACCTACTGGAGCTCGTGCTGTTTTCTTCCTCGTGCCTGAACGTGACCCTGCTGCTGCTGCTGCTGCTTCAATCTCTCACGCGCTTGACCCAATAAAACAGCCCCAAAACAGCCGCGTGAAACCCGAGCAGCCTCTTTCCTGTGTTTCGCTGCACAGTAACACGCCACTGATTTCGCGAAATCCCATTAGTCCTCTCCTGAACATTACATAACACAACATTCGCGATGAAAAAGCCGCCTGAGAGAAAGAGAGAGAGAGAGAGAGAGAGAGAGAGAAAGAGAGAGAGAGCGAGCGCGCGCGCGTGCGTGTCGCCGTGCTGGTGCTGTGCTCGCGACGCTCATTGATTCGCTTTATATCATCCTTACCTGTTGATTAGCTACAATTGCATTTGCCTTTGTGCTCTGAAAGATGGTGGCCCTTTCTGGCGTAAACCATGAACCGCCCATTGTGTTTGTTTGTTGATCTCGGGAAATCTCTTTCTCTCTCTCTCTCTCTTTTTTGTTTGTAGGGATATAAGATTTCGAATTGCTCCTGTGCAACTAAGGATCAGTGTGACTGTGTTTATTATTATTTATTTATTTATTTAAACGCCCGAGGTCTGATTGATTTTAAAAATAAAATCGTTTGGTTGCAGTGATCTCGGTTCTTTATCAGAAGCGTTATCGCATGTCAGGACCTCAGACTCCAAGCATTACGTCAGTTTCAAGACACCAACACTATTAATATCAAGAAGCAGTGGCGGAGGGAAGCGCCACCCCGGAGCGCGCGCCCTTAAAGGGCCAGACACCCCATTTCTTCTCCTAGCACTACCCATTGCTTCATTCATTCATGATGAGCACAACCACGCTAAAAACAAAACCAAATTCCATCACTTTCCGATTTTTTTTTTTAAATATTTGACTAATCCACATGTTTTAATCCATAAACAATTTTATTTGGTTTTGCTAGGCTGTGAATATGAAAGTAAGCTAGCAGCTCGAGCATCTTAGCTTTGTTGTTTTCTTGTGCTAGGAGGTTCCTGTTAATGGGTTTAAGCCACAATCCACAATTATACACACACAATTTAATTAAAAATGCAGCCAATAAGCTTGACCTCAGAAACCAAAATAACCAAAAGGAAACCTTAGGCTCTTTTATTTTTTATTTATTTATTTTTTGAAGATATTCCTGGCCGGAGTTTGCATGTTCTCTCCATGCTTCAGGGGTTTCCTCAGGGTACTCCGGTGTCCTCCCCCAGTCCAAAGACATGTGTTGTAGGCTGGTTGGCATTTCCAAATTGTCCACAGTGTGTGAATGGGAGTATGAGAGTGTGAGCGATTGTGTCCTGTGATGGTTGGCACCCTGTCCAGGGTGTCCCCTGCCTTGTGCCCCAAGTCCCCTGGGATAGGCTCCAGGCTCCCTGCAACCCTGTGTAGGATAAGCGGTATGAACAATGGATGGATGGATGGATATTCCTGGCCTTGTGGAGACATTTAAAGAAACTTTCATGCCCCCAGCCCACACACACACACAGAGAGAGAGAGAGAGAGAGAGAGAGAGAGAGAGATGGTGTCTAAGATAGTGGGGGGGTCTTCAAAGTTTGTTAACCATTAAATAATTTTATGTAATAACACAAAAAAAAAATTCCCCAGCCGTGTCAGGAACACGTCAAGTTGTAAACACCCCTGCAACAGGTCATACAATTTCTTAAATGGCGACATTGCCCCAAACTTGACTTGATTACATACACATTCAGCATGAGGCGAAAATCCTTAATATAAGGGCAAAACCTATTTTGTGATTTTAGTGAAAGCTGACCCCCACCCCTTCCCAAGTTCACTGTATAATTTGCGTTCAGCGTCAGCCTACTACTAAATCATAGTGCTAATATCAGATTAAACCATTTTAAAATAGATTAAACCAAATTAATCTATAAATTCTTTTATGAATTATAAAATGTTGCCTTGAAAGTAGAAAATACTAAGTCAGAAACTTACTGTGAGATGGCTGTCTGTGAAAAAGGTAGAATTTACAAATAACCTAGACATTAACACTGGCCTACTACTAATACATAATTTAATAGCTGACCAGACCCCAACATCAAAGCTCACAGTGATGTCCGATCTTATCCGCTAAGGGCCGGCATGGCTGCGGGTTTTCATTCCAGCCACGCACAAGTACACCTGATACAACTCATTAGCTATTTGAGGACAGAGAGCAATTCATTAAACAAGTGGAATCAGGTGCAGCTCCTGCTGGGTTGGAATGAAAACCCGCAGCCACAGTGGCCCTTTTTGGATAGGACTGGACACCACTAATAGCTACAGGACTCTGTACCATATTTTTATAGTGGGTACACAAAGAACATATTCTGTTCTTTTTTTAGTACATGAGGTATAGAGGAAAAAATGATCTTTACAGAAACAACAACTGACACTGACTGACACATAGCCTTTGCAAGAGTTCAAGTGAAATCATATAAACTGTAAATATTAAAATTGCTATGCTCAGTGTGAATCATATATATTTTGTATCTTATCTTTCTTTCTGCTTGAGACATAAATCTTTCCACAATGAGCATGCAGAAGCAAAAATAATATATATTGAATTAATGAATTATGAAAACTTACAGTATTATCAGGTATTATCAGAATAAGGTGAGTTATAATAATAATAATAATAATAATAATAATAATAATAATAATAATACATAAGAAGATATAAGACCTAAAGCCTTATTGAGATGTAACACTTTAGAAAAATTCTGCAGATACATCTGCTTTTTCATTCTCCACAAATGACTCATTCTGTGTACTAGGGAAATTCAAAATAATACTCAGTGAATGGGGAAAAAAATAAATGGTGCGTAGGGCAGCATGTTTTTTTTCCCCAGCTGCTCCAGTGAGAATATACACTTTTTCATTGTGGAATATACTACATATATATATACATATATATACATACATACACACATACACACACACACAGAGGGGTCCAAAAGTCTGAGATCACACTGAAAATCTAAAACAAAAATGGGAATGTGCAACATCCTGACAATTCAATATTCAAGATGTTGCACAATTTCTGGGTCACTATTTAATTTTTAAGTAAATTTGTGCTATAGACAATGTTAACTCCTTTGTACAAAAGGTCAGATTTTCCATGAATCTTATCCTTTCCACTGAAGCAGGTTTTCAGGCGACACTCCAAATGGATTTGATCTAAAACGGCTCATCAGGTTTTACACAAACCTGTGGAGTGTGTGTCAGCTCGAGTGCACAATGTCATCAAAGCAAAAAGAGGACATACCAAATACTAAGAAATTCTGAAATTCATGTAAATATTTCTGAGATTCTACTTTGCACTCAAGTTGTTACAGATAATATCATTTGTAATGAAAACCTTTGTGTTAAATTGAAAAAGAATGCTAGACAGAAGCATTTTCACTAGTGGTCTCAGACTTTTGGATCCTGCTGTATAAATACATATATGTTTGTTCTTTCTGTCAAATACACCTGTCAGTAAAGAGGATCAATTCCCCCATTCACTGATTTTCTAATGATGTTTAAATGCACAGTATGTTTGTACAGTCCCTGAAATGCAACCAGATATTTCTGCTTACTGCCTGGTAATGTGAAACCTATTGAAAAATGGCACCTGTGTGAATATTTTGTAAAAAATGTTTTCATGAATATATTGTGAAGGAACAGTGGAGATACCAATACTCCAGAAGTTATTTTTTAAGATTTTGGTTTCTCCCCAGATAATCTTCAAGCACTATAAGGCAGGCTAGACAGAAACCCTAGGAGTGAAATCAAAGCTGTTTATCTCTCTTAGAGATATCATGCCATAGGGTGGCTGTCACTGAAATATTTTTAGTTTGGGTAGCAATACCCTGCAAGACACATAGCAGGCTGTGAGCGCTGGCTCCACCACTGTCACCTATCTCAGCTCGGTACTGTTTCAGTATTGCCTTTCGTCTATCTGTGTTAACAGCCAGACGCATCATGTGGTCATATTTAGTACTCCCTTTGGGAAGGTGACTGCCCTCAGTTGAGCTTTTCATTTCTTCCCACTGAACACTTATTCTAATCAGACGTAAAGCCATCACAAAGTCTCCTAGCTCAAGTATTAATTAGACACTTAATAAATAATAACAGTAATCTGAATTCAAACACTGTAATGATTTGCTGTATTTGGATCACTTTGTAGTGGCATTTTTTAGACAAACTTTAGAGTCTAATCATATACGTGTATGTATATATATATATATATATATATATGATTAGACTCTGAAGTTTGTCTAAAAAACCTTCATTTCCACATGAGTGTATTGTTAACAGAAATCTGACATTACCTTGAACTGAATTGTCAAAACCCTGGCTTTTATTATTAAATTATGATTCGGCAACTACTGTTAATTAATCAGTCCACTACAGTGAAACAAATGGGAAAGGTACCCCTGAAGGCTTTTAAATTGATTGATTGATGAAGGCTTTTAAATTGAAATTCCATGGAGTATTTCCATATGAAAAAACAGACACACACACACACACATATATATATATACACACACTTGCTCTTCATGTGCTATTGAAATCAGAGAAACTGCAGAACAAACGTTAATAGTATTGTATGTGAAATTCAGCAGTCCTATTTTTTTAAGCTTTGGGCATCAGCCAGACCTCTAAAACTGCTACTCACAAGACCACGCACCCCATCTTTCCTGCCTGGCCACATAATGAGCACTGTTTTTATGGTGATATAAAGGACTGAAGTGGTATTTTTTAAAGAGCTTTAGGCAAGTCATTTCAACATTGATAAAATCAATGGAAAATAGAGTAGAGAAAATGATGAACTGTGCAAAACAGCTTTGATTAAAGCACTGTACAAATTGAACTTGGGTCCATGAAGAATCTTCATTTGAGCTCGGAATTCAGAGGAGCTTATAAAAGCTTGATAAAAGGCTCCCAGCCTGGTGATTAACCCATGGTCAGAACAAGAAAATCTGGGATCTTTTATAAATTTCCTTAAGTATGAATAAACTAAAGGACATCTAATTCTGACAAGGACAAACACAGAGTAATAGCCTACAGGTAAAAGAGTAAAAGAGAGAGAGAGAGAGAGAGAGAGAGAGAGTTATGTCACTAAAATGTAAGAAACACTTTCTGTCTTGGACTAATCTATCGCCTTTTTGTGGAATTGGATATGTAGAACAAATTGATTCATAAATCCATAAATGAGCAGTTTTTAATGTCTGCATCATCCATGTGGTTTAAATGGAATTCACAGACCAAAAAAAAAAACCAAACCCGAATGGAAAAATTGTTAAACTCTGTGAAGCAAGGTAAGTGATTTAGTATACAATGGCAATGCTATTCATTTGTATATCACATTGTTCAGGTACATTTCTTCCAGACAAGGTAATGATTTTTAATCTGAAGATAAACAAATGATATTATATAAATGATTGGGCTTCTCTGCACTACGGGTCAAATGGAAACCCGTGTTTTTCTCCAGGCTTCAACACATCAGCTTTTTCCTTCTCAAAATGTGCTGTAGGTAATGCTTTCGTGCAGGAACAGGAAAAAAGTATGCGTAGGTAAAATCAGCATGGAGTAAATCAGTAAAGGAGTGTGAAAGTGGAAATAAAGAGAATTTTGAGACTTTCAGTTCTATTATCTTTTAACTAATCTTTTAACTAATTTTTTTGACATTTTATCCAAGTAAGAGATTAGGATTATTTTTTAAAAAGGTATCCTGTTCAGTTGTACTGGACTGTCACTGTCAAGTCAAAGAATAAAAGGTGTTAATGGAAATGATCAGCCTGTGTGGAATTGTAACCATCTGAAGTAATGCCTTGTGCACTCAAGGACAGAAATCCAGAACATTCTAATATGATTTCACTAGACCTGCTGAAAAGGTCAGAAACCTCTGGAAAAGGTCAGAAACACACTTTGAATTATTCAAATTGATCCAAGAGCAATTTACACTGTAGGGCGCTGAACATAAGGTACTGCCAAATTGCTTTTGGAGCTCCACAGTCTTGTCAACCCCCCAAACTTTCATCTCCTTGTTCGTGAAAAACAGCATTTAAAATGAATATAAACCCATATCTTTCTGTATTGTTTTTCTGTAGTTTCTTTTTATTTGCTTAATGAGCTGGTGGATGTAAATAGAGCTCTACTCACTGGTTTTAGTGTGTTTTGTATTATTTTGCTAGTGCTCCTTCTCTAAACGTTGTCCTCATATAACACCAGGTGACTGTAACTGAGGGACGGGCACTTAAAGAGCTCTCACAGCACTTAATCATAGCATGAACTAACTCTTGGATGTGTTGCTCTCTCCTTCATTCTGTCTCCCTGAAATATATACAGACACTGTGCAAAGGGTCAAGAAATTCCATATACATTGTATCATTTACCCTGACATTTTTGGAACAGCTTGCAAGAGAGCCAGACAAAACCAAAGGACATCTCTTTCCATATTTGAATGATAAAGCTAGGTTTCATATTCCAAAGATGCTTTTAAAGCCAAAGCCATGTGGTGGTATGACTTTAACAAGCATCCAAATTTGGGCAGGCAACAACAAAAGTTTATAATATCGGTGATACAATGCATCTGCTTTTGATATTTCTGCCTGGTTACATTTTAAAAATCAAATTCTTGTGTCTCACCATCTGCTCTTTTTTGCCTATCTCTGTCTTTAGAAATTCCCCAGTCCTGCCAGAATCCTGTGGTATCACATTCCACAAAGACCTGGTCCCAATTCTGGGAGCACTCTGGTCTAGTTGCTATGTCTACTTGTGCTCGTTGTGTGATGCCTATTACAGCCAATCATCTTTTCTAAAAGTTAATACTTTTTTATCAGTGGTGCAATAAAAGTTTCTAAGTCAGACATTTTGTGTGAAGCAAGTCTACCCCATTTCCCTCCCTACTACTAAAGCTCTTGATGTAGGCTGCGTTCACAAAGACTTGCTATCTGCCAATCTCTTGCTATCTTGCTATCACTTGCTATTCATTGCTGGTACTTAGTAGGCCTGTTTGTGGGCAGAGATTGATATTATGTAAAATATATCTATTTTTGCTATACACACAACACACTCACACTGAATGTGTGAAAAGTAGAGGCTTGTTGTGAAATGCGCTTATATATTTTTAGTGCTGGATCATCTTCCTCCAAATGTAAAAAACTGAATGTAAAATACTGAAGCCTCAGTATGACCATCTCCAGTTGGCTACTGTGGTGGAAATTCCCCTGCAAAATGAAAAATCACTACCAACTCTTGGATGTGCTCAAGTAAATATTTTATTCAACCAGCAATTGCTCATGAGCCCAGGTAGCCACTCTTACCTAACCAATCATCCCTTATCTCAGAGTGCTACAAGGGTTGAGACAGAAGATAGTGGAGTATAGTGTATAATGTTGCATTCATGAATTATTCATGTCATCGTTAGTTTTATTCATTTAGTTAAGAACATAGAAATCAACATCCTATTGGATGACAAAGTACACTGATTATCATATTATCATATTTTAACATAACTGCCACCTCCTATCTTCCTCACCATCGCCTTCTTCCCTTCATGTATCCTCATCTTATCTCATCAATTTCAGTTATCTTTTTCAGCTATCTTTTACTACCTCTTGCCTCTGCCTGACTGGGCTGATTCTCCAAAAGTGGGCTGATTCTCCTCTGAACAGTCGGTACTTTCTCCAAAAATATACAACTCCTTGAGATCATAAATTTCATTTCCCCATTTTCTTAAAACAACCTGTTCTTTCACAGAATTGAACTGCTATGTTCACAGAACAGTTACTGTTTTAGTAATTCCTGATTTTCTCCATATTACTCCGTTTTCTTTTTCTTTTTCTGTTTTTACGTGTGACGTAGCGTAATTTATATGCATTGCCACGAGTTGGTGTATGCTGTCCATCAGCACACTGTTCTCATTTAACTGAATGGTAAGGGTGCATTATTTTGACGGATACCAAAAAATCTTGTGAACGCGGCCTTTTTAAATCAGATTAGATTAGATTTTAAATAAAAAATAAGGGGCATCATATAAAAGATAAGAAAATACATTTTTTAGATACACTCATGATCTAGTTATCATGGCTTGATTTACATACAGTATAAGTCTGTTATTGTTCTGTTATCATATCCACAACTACATTTACATTTACTGCATTTAGCCGACTTTTTTAGCCAGAGCCACTTACAGAAGTGCTTTGTAGTCTCTTTCATAAACATATCCTCATGCTATTTCACTAGATCAGAGAATAAGAATACCATTAAGCTAAACCCCTGATAGGAGGAGGTTAGTGCAGCCTGATACACAAGTCAAGGGATACAAAAAAAAAAAATAGATTGAATAAGCGGAAATTCAAGTGTTTGCTGAAAGGGTAGTTCTTGATGAAGAGCTAGGTAAACAAAATTAATCAGATGGCCTAGCATGCTTCTGTGTCCTAGCAGGGATATTTAATTATTATAAACTGGACCCGTTATCTCTGTATATGACTTATACTGCATATATTATACGTATTTATGTAGCATTTGTTCGTTTATAGAAATATAGCTGAATCCCTGGACACAGCACTGACTTCTGACAGTATTCACATCTTGGGAACATTACCTGCCTGTATGAATATATCTCATTCCTTTCCCAGAAAACCACTGGATGGTCAGATAACCACAGTGAATAGAAAATACAAACTGTGCGATTGCATATTATCTTGATCTATGAAATGTGATGGCTACATAACCAGTACAGGCAACAATATAACACCCAAGCATTTATATCTAAAATGTATCAAAATAGCTGCCAGTGTTGTGATTTCCAAACAGATTAAAATCTCCGTTCTCTGCTCTGTACTTGCTTTGAGATATCGATCAGACAGTGAATATCAAAATTGACATTTCATGTCACTATAACACGCGATATCGCTTCTTCTGAGTGCTGTTTTGTGAGCTTCTAAACAGATATATATATATATATATATATATATATATATATATATATATATATATATATATATATATATATATATATATATAAAGGCAAATAGTCTAGCTAAGGGATTTTCTGAGATTGCTTAATAAATGCCATCTTTCTCTTTCTCTTTATGTCACTTTCTTTATGTAAGCGCGTACTGTTTTTTGTAATTAACAAGAAAGAAAGAAAGAAAGAAAGAAAGAAAGAAAGAACATTGATCATTAATGCTGAGGTGCTATACAGAGTGGTTCAGTCAAGGACAGTCATGGTTGCTTAGCATTTGGCCAGTTCCCAAGGACAATAAAGCAGCACAGTTGTATTTGTTGCACTATTAAATCACTACGCTTGGCTGCAGTGCTAACATATGGGGCAAAGCACCACAATAAATAGCATCCCATTAAAATTTTTGACATGTGGAATACACATACATTTCTTTCTATGCATTCGTTTTCAATCACTGGGACTAAATATTATCAGGAGTAAACAGACACCAAGTGGTGGATAATTGGAATCACATCTGAAATTTGACTTTAGTCATGATTGTCACATGCAAAAAATAGACCAGAATACGTTATTACAAGAAGATGTAATAACGTACATGACAATCTAGCATGTTGGCATTAAAGTGCATTCTTGTAATGGGTAAGAAGCTAGATTTTAAAGATCAGCTTAAAGTCTGACTTACTTGACATACTGCAGTCTATTATTTTATACTTTTTTCCACTTGTGTCGGTGTGTCTGTGATTGATTGTGACACAAATATAAATGAGAGAATGGAAAACAGGTCAGGTGGACATGTGGAGAGACAGACAGTCAGACACAGAGACAGAGTGTGTTCTTAGTACCTCCACATCAGAAGAGAATTCAGTAGAGAGTCTCTCTCATGCTCAAAAAAGGCCATTGCCATTAGTATCAACATCCCATGTGCGCTGAATACTTTCTGGTGTAGGTCATTATAGTGCATCAGGCAGGAGAATCTAACCGGTGGCAGAGGCACACGTTCGTGCTAATGCAGAAAATATGCTTGTAGCTGCCTGCAGCACAGCAGGGACAGGGAGAAGCTTAAGTAACTGCCAGGCCAACTCTCCAGGCCCAGCAGACAGTAACTGAATTATGAAGGGGTTCCAGGACAGCTGATATGCCCCCTGATAGTTCTATGCGTTATGGGCGTCTTCTCGCTCTGAGTGCTCTGCATCACAGGCAGAGAGAGAAATGTTCCCTTAGATCAAGTGGGTTATTCTACGATTTATGTGCCATTTAGCCTGTGGAAATCTTAACAATAAACATTTTTCAAATCAGTTCTCCACATAGAATATTAAAAACATGCATTTATCCATTCAAAATGTGTTAACCCATGGCAGGTAACATTATCCCCTTTTTTTTTTACAAGGTTTCTTTGATGAAAATGGCTGCATTTTGCTCTTAAATGAGCAAGAGGATTTAATGTAACAGGATTCAGTTTATTTAGCATAGATTTAGCAAATACACAAAATATGGTTAATTAGCATCCATGCATGAGAACATTAAGAACATTCTTATAATTAAAAAAAGGTCTTAATTTTCTTCTTCCCATGATCTTCAGGAAAATCATATGAGGTAACTTCCTGTTGCATTGTGGAATATACCAAATGTTTTACACACGTGAAGGTTGTAGTACACAATTAAAATGTACATTTTTCATAAACTATAATGAATGACTCATGGAAAAATCGACTTTAAGCATGAGGTGTTAAATGGATTCACAAATTATAAAAAAAAAAAAAAAAGATTGCTGAAGTATTGTAATGATTATATTTCAAGGTAAAGTGTAGTTATAGTGGGCTAGAACAGGCAAAAATGTATTTTAGACATATTAGACTTTATTAATTGGACTTTACTGGAATCCAAGCTAGCTACAAGATATAATATGTATATATATATATATATATATATATATATATATATATATATATATATATATATATATATATATATATATATATAACCAGAAAAATATTTAATTATGCTATAATTAGGCAATTATTGGGATAACTAGCTAAATAACTTGATCATATGGATTATTACTCAGCTAGATTCAGTCTCATAGATGCAAGACCACCAAAACTGGAAAAGTGAAAATAGAATTTCAGCCCATAGGCTCATTGGATATGTTTTTTTATTTTGCACCATTCTGTGTAAACTCTATAGTTCAAAATCCCATTCAGCCACACTCCACATTCTAGTAGAAAACCTTCCCAGAAGTTATTATAACAGCAAAGGGGAGACTAAATCTGGAAAGGGATGTTCAACAAGCACATATGTGTGTGATGGTCAGGTGTCCACAAACTTTTGGCCATATAGTGTATGTGTGTATACTGATTCAGGCAAGCTTCAAGCTAAATCACTCCACATCTCTGCTCGATTTGTCTGATTCAGCCATGTGTGTGTATATCTATGATCAAGAATGTGCAATAAGTTCAAATTCTGTCTGATCAGCCTTTATGTATCAGTCCACCAGAATCTCACTGGAATCCTTGCATGGTATTTTGAGATATCCTGCCAACAGGCAAACTGGAATTGCATAAGCTCATCAGTAGAGATAATGAATAATAACACTTTAATAATTAAATCCTGACCAGGATAAAGTGGCTACTGAAGAAGATGATAAATAAAATAATTTGCCTTGGCAGGCTTTTGATTTTCTGCTACTGGATTGGTATGGAGATTTCACCTCTGCCTTCTGTGCTTACTCAGTATTCTTTGCAGGTATTTTCTCTCTTTCTCTCTCCTGAAAACTTACCTCTTAAGGTGCATACTTCATTCTCATGGAAGGATACTTTATGACTTTTTTTTTTTTTTTTAACTTTGCTATATTTTGCATGATGCTTTGCTGACAGCCCACATTTCTGAAAAGGATCTGGGCTCCTT
Source organism: Pangasius djambal (assembly GCA_022985145.1). Lineage (NCBI taxonomy): Eukaryota > Metazoa > Chordata > Actinopteri > Siluriformes > Pangasiidae > Pangasius > Pangasius djambal. Next base: position 13,026,643 of record CM040997.1, read on the forward strand.
GAGACATGGAACTCGCACTATTTTGTGACTTGGGGGACCGTATAATTGAAGATTGCATCTGTGAAAGACTGCATAATACCTGATTTCACACTCATATCTCGGGAGTGTGTTACATAAGCTTATTCTTTTGCTTCTTGAAGAGTCATTTTCACATCATTAGAGAATTTCAGCGTTTTGAAGTGAGCTAGTTGCAGATAAGAACTGCATGCTGTAGAGGCAGAACTGTATCTTATGAGGCAGGTGAACAGCACTCATGTGCAGAGTTTTTAATCCCCTGATTGAAGTTATAGATTGATCACACTGTACTAGAACAAACTGTAAGTCTGATTAAACAAAAAGCAATTGCATTAAGGGTGACTACAGAATCCATATGGACAAGATGGCCTGTTTAGTTGCGGTCAGAGCAAAAAAAAAAAAGCAAAAAATCCATTTTCAAAATCTTGGTACATAACATTAAGTTTGATTTTTTTCCCCATGGTTATAGACAGAAGCTCTTCAACAGTATTAGGGACACCAGATGGAGGGGTCAGTTTTCAAATGTGCTATTATCACACATAAATTGGCTGACTTTACTGCCATTGCTGACTTGACACATAACAACTGTGAAACAGAGAGAGCGAGAGAGAGAGAGAGAGAGAGAGAGAGTGAGTGTCTAAGATGGTGGGGGTCTTCAAAGTTTATTGAGTATAAACAAGCACATTTTACTGAAAAACTGAAAGGCTTGCTCATCATCGTAGATTAAAATACACAATTGCTCTAAGATGCTCAAGATTTCATGACTTACTATGAATTGACATCGTAATGTCAGTAAACACATAGAGTTAAGAATTTTCTTAGTTTTCACACTCAAAACCCAGGACATTATTGCAATACCTCTCAAACAGTATTTTCCCTGGAGGCATGCACTTATACTGACTATGAATGTCCCCTTACATAGAATGTGACATTTAACAAATTAATGAATTTGATGGAATTAAAAATTTAAACACCTGAGTTTATTTGTTTCTTCTCTCTGCAAACGTCACGATTTACATTAATATTGCAATATAATATAGAAACACACTATTGAAAGTGAAGTAAATGAGTTTCCCAAAAGCATCGCAAAGTTAAGATCTTAACAAGGATAGAGACTGCTCAGTGTGATGCTCACGCTACCATTTAACAATGATCTTTATGCTGTGATGCTTTTCGGAAACTCAACCCTCCTCTGAAGTGTATAAGGGAACAGCAGCAGCTCATGACCAATAGATTTTGGTGGGGAAGAACATCAATAATGACATGGCTTAAACTTAAGCTGAGAGGCAATCACACTTGATTTATGCTATAGGCTGATATATAGTGAATTCTGAAGTAACCCTGGAATAGGCAGCTGAGAGTCGACAACATACAGTCACCCAGAATACAGTCTAGCAGCTCATTTCGAGCAGTTTTAGCTATACCTTTGTTCAACTGTGTTCCATTCAGCAGGTGTGTTTCTCATTGTCACAGAGTGCGAGACAAACACAGAGGACCTAATATTATTAACCAGGGTTGCCAGGTTTCAGCAAAATTTCCAGCCAAACTACTTCTCAAAAAAACTTACAAAAGACCTGAAGCATTTGAAATGGGAGACATATTTTTCTTCTTTTACATGTCTTTTACCGGTCAACATAGTGCACTCATATGTCTGATGTACAAACAATATACACTCCATAAACTCCCTTTCCCTCTTCCTCTCAATAATTGCAATATATATATATATCTTAGAATGGAAATAGTTCATCATAGACACACTGTCTGTACTTAAACATTGCTTTTTTGCCGTACTTTGGGCTGACCTCATGTCCTGTCTGCTGTACATGGGGCAGCATTATTCCCACCCCAGTCTCACCCCATTTGGTATGTCCCCTTTTTTGCTTTAATGACATTGTGCCCTTAATCTGGCATGAACTCCACAAGTTTGTGCAAAAACGTATGATCCATCTTAGATCAAGTCCATCGGAGTGTCGTCTTTGCACATGTCTTCAATAGAAGAGATTAGGCATGAGGAAAATCTGACCTTTTGTACAAGGCAGTTAAAAGGTCAATATCACAAATTTGCTTACATTTAAACAGGGACCTAGAAATAGTGTGGAATCTTAAATATTAAATATTCAAGATATTAAACATTTACTTTCTTTGTTTTACATATTTCAGAATTCTAAAACCTTCTGTTTATTTCCAATTTAAATGAAAATAATAATAATAATAATAATAATAATAAAAAAAAAGGTCTCAGACTTTTGGACCCCATTGTATATGCCACTCCTGTCCCTATGGACTAGCTGCCACTGTAACAGAAACCATTCGTTGTCTTGCTACATTATACACAGCCAGGCAGACATCTGTCAGCAGTGAATGTTAAAGGATTTCAGTGTTGACTATAGATTCTGATATAAAGTTTCTGTTGCTAGGTACAATATGCAAAGACAATAGAATCAAGATCAGGGTTCCTGGGCATATGAGGACTTTCAAATTTACATAGTAACATTTGAAATAGAATTATATCATAGTGTTCACCAGCCAAAAAGAGGTTTGACAAAAATGATGTGATGACAGAATTGTCTGTTGTTGTTGTTTTTTTTAAATGCTCTTTATATTAACAAATTTTATTTACAACAAAGACAGAGTGATCAAATGCAAAGTTAGCAGTCCTCCATAACATGCAAAACAATATATTCCAATACAGTAGTGCTTAAATAGATTAGCGCCATTTCACTGGGAAACTTCCTGGATACCAACTCCTTAATGTTCTCTTTTAGCACTTCCATAACCGCTAACCACTTTTGTCATTTTAAAAAAAAGGCAGTGCTGGCTTCATAATATTTGAATCATAGACCCACTGATGCTGATGCTATTGTCATCAGAATATTTAAAAGGCGACTTTACAATCTTCTAAAAGAAACTGCATTTTCTTTTGCATCTCATGTTCTATAAAGCCAAAATCAATTATGCGGAAATGGTGCTTTGGACTTAGTTTGTCACATAGCAGCACTTCCAAAAATCCAACAATATTGTTATAGTAACCTATGTCCACATCTGTATATCCTGGAGCCATAACAAGCACAACAATATTTTTCAGGGTCATCAATAGCTGCCATATTTTGTTATCTTCAAGTTCTCTGTTTCCATTCATAAACGCTCCCATCTGTAAAATAGTTTTCTTCGTCTTATTATATTTGAAGTGGCGAATATAATAAAACAGCTTGTGTATAGGATTTGACATTTCATTTGTTGGGAAACTGTTGGACCAATTCAACTTCTGAAGAGAAAAAGATCCTCTTGATCCATATATTGAGGCATAGTGCCAATTCCAGTGGTATCCTCTCAAATAACACAAAACATTAGGGGATCAGTTAATATGGCATGCAAATACACAAGTATTTTCAAGATAGCACATTGTCTTTTTGCTCCCAAATAATGTCCTTGGCCAGTGTGAGTCAGTGCAGCTTCAAAATGATGACTATGTTCATGTGTTTAATTTATGACCCTGACTATGTGAGTGCTCTCCAATGCAACAGAAGTATGAGTCATTAAAGTGTTTAACCTGACAACTGAATGGGGTCCAAGATTGTCAGCAACCACACAAAGTACAGTTACCTTGAGGGAATTTATCCATTACATTTCATTCTTGTCATTATCTTTCACCGATTATCTTTCAAGGCTTTCAAATCTGAAAGAATCTTTATACCTGGCCATTCTTTTCACAGTGGTGATGCAATATATATTCTGCTGTACAAAGAATGGCCAGGTAAAGAGATGTTGGTGTAGATTGCACTGTGGCGGGCGATGTCTGCCAACATCCAATAAACAACATAATGTCCCCACAGGGTGGCATAATTTGAAATCAATATGAAGTGTGAGTAACTTTTTTTTATCTCATTTCCAGATGAACAAAAATCTCTGAAGTGTGAGTCATCTGCTGAAAATGAAATAATCATTATTGTGAGATTAGAGATTAATGCCATCAGGAAAAGACTTGACTGAATATCAGAACCCCTTCTGAAACGCTTTGTGTTTAATACAGGGGTTCTCGGAGGTTATGCACACAGATACACCTGTAAAATTTGGATTTTAAAAGTTGCACATCAATTTGGTTCAATATATTTATGTTCTCTTAAAACAGAGTTGTCAAAGCAAAGGCAGAAAAACTCAGGTTTAGTCAAAACCCAATTTGACTTTCAGTGGGTTTTCTGGACCACCAGACATTTATAGATGTACATATTTTTGAGTTAGTGAGGCTTGGATCAGAGCATATGGATTAAAGCTGCACTTACAGGGTTCATCTGGCAAAGATGTTCAGCTGATCTTGAGATCAGAGAATCATCAATGTTAATTTTTTCTCCAAGTGTTTAATATAATATCTTCATCATTAGACTGGATGCTGAGGAGCTACTAAATGAAACTACTTTAGCATTTTAATTATGCATCCAATTTAAGAAAGAGACAACCCAGTGTGTCAGTAATTGTTTTTTTTTTCTTGACACATCTGCTTCCTCAAAGACAGACTCAGATTAGAGCTGCATAAGGCAAAATGATGGCTATAGATTGTGATTGTATATGGGATAATATATGGAATATATTAAAACAAACCATTGCAGCCACAATATGCTACTGTTAAAGACTAGTTCACATAAAGAAAAAAACCCTGTCTTTTTTCCCTTCACATCAACTCCACAATTTATCAACACACCCTCTTGAAACAGAGAAGACTTTAAGTCTTCAGGCAAATGAGGATTATGTTTCATAATCATATTCAAGTTTCATATTCATTCATCTTCTGCAGCTATTTTATTTTAATTTAAACTTTAGGCTGGCATGTTTTTGGGAGATGAGAGGAAACCAGAGAACCTGGAGGAAACCCACACATATACAGGGATAACATGAACCCCCACATAGAAGTTACATAGTAACCTGAAGTTCAAACTGGCGATCCTTGAGCTGTGAGATGGCAACTCTTCCCACCGCACCACCAACAACGTTATATTTTTATAATATTGCTTCTCTGACTGAAAGCTCCATAAGTTACACACTAGCCTTCAGTCTGTTGACTATGGGTGGTATCTAGAGAAATTGTGACTGAAATGCACTCCACGCTCTCAGTCACAGCAAAAGTTGTTTATCAGTTGCCAGTGTAGGTATGCATCTTTTTTTTAAAACCAACTCTCCTGTCAAATCCCAGGCTTTCCCTTTTTAGACTAAATCTTCTCCATGACTTTAATGCACTATCCTCTGGTATATATCTCTCTCCCTGTCTTTCCCTCTCATCTGTCATGCGATATTTATTATTTCTCTCTTCGATACAGAGAGAAATGCACCACAATACAGTTCCCTAGCCTGCTCCTCTTCCTACCCCTTTTAAAAAGTTTCACTCAGTGTTTTTAATTTATTTTTGTGTGCATACACATTTCTTTAAAAAAAAAAAAAAGTCTGCGTAAGAATTGTTCTGAGAAAAAAGTAACTATGTGCAACATATTCATGATGGTCCAATCACGATTTCAGGTCAACACTGGGTGATCAGCGGAGGAATGTAGTCATCAAAGCTATGAGATACAAACAGCTCAAAAAGCAGCATACCTTATGAATGCTCAAGTCTCTTCCAATAAGTGGTGTTGCAGAACTTCAGTTGTGAAGGAAATTACACTGTTGTAATATGGTTTACATTTATTTAAATTCCTGTCCTGATCAGGGCTATGGTGGGTCCTGAGCATATCATGGGAACACTGGGCACGAGGCAGGAATAAACCCACCAGTCCATCACAGAGCACTATGCACACACAAGCACACACAAGCACACACACACACACACACACACACACACACACATAAAACATAAACTCTCTACTCTCTTCATCAGCAATCAGCACTGTTCTGAGTGTTGTCTCCTCCAATCTGAATAAACTACACTTACAATTAGACTTTTGCCCTGGGATCTAATGGACTGTAAAATATTAAAACACACTGAAACTATTAGTATTATTAACAGGAATTATGTCTTTTATTTTGTGATAAATATTCAGTATAGAGAATCTTGCCTACTGGAAATGGTATTTCTTTCCTTTGTCTGTCACTGAATTATTGGTTTGACTTAAATGTAAACAAACAAAAAATATTAATGTATTTGTACAAATTTGCAGTTTATGGCTACAGAAAATGTGTTGATTATTCAGGGTCTTTATTTATTATTTATTTTATTATGATAATTCTTATTATAGATCATTCTTTAAATAAAATTTCCTTTAATTAACAGTATTTAGTGCATTAGTTAATCATGAATGTCAGCATTATTAAACCAAAAGTAATGCAATTTGTTTAATTGTTATTAATATAAACCTGCACTGACTAACGTTTATTCAATCCATGACTAAAAATGAAGTTCGGGGATAAATTAAAATCTTTAATTTAAATTTTATAACCAGACTACTGTAAAGCTGCTTTGTGATAATACCCATAGTTAAAAGTGGTATATAAATAAAACTGAATTGAATTAACTCCAGGTGTAACTTGGTATTTCACTCAGTTCTGAAAATTGCCAGTTAACAACTACAGTAATATTCATTAAGATGTTGCCATATTGGTAATTATGGGCTTAATTTTACTCACTGATGGTATGAACATTGGTTAATGCAGGTGTACATTATTTGGCAAATTTGGTTTATTACTTAAAAATTATTTTAGAAAATTAATTAATACACGTTAATTACTTTGTTAATGGTGTATTAATGTGTTTTAGAAGTGTTGCATTGCTAAAGTCGGGGTTACACTGCAAGCAATCCTACTTAGCAATCACATAAGATACTCCACTAATTTCTTTTACATTTATTATTATTTATTTATTTATTTATTTAGCTGACCAGGTAAGACATTTATATGTTCTCTAATTTGGTTGAAAACTAGTGCTGATAGATAATAGTGCATCAAATTTATGTTATACTGAATTTTTTATTTTTAGTTAAATTATTTTTCAGCTGAAAAAAATGTTAAAACATATAAATTTACAAAAAATTACCTGTTGAAGAGAATTCAGGGTAGTGATTAAAAAAATTTATGAATCCATATTAATTTTTTTCTGAGTCATGAATACTTGGGCTCCATCCCAAACAGCAAACTACCATAGTAAATAGTATGTTACTAAACCACTGGAGTCATTACTCTGTAGGCATACTGTGTGCAGTTTAGGACAGTATCTAAATGTGTGCACTCACAGCCGTGAGATTATTGCAAGATAGATTTGAGACATAGCTGTAGCCTCTATAATGTTAGCTCACCATTTAATCTCTCCAATATAAGTAGAAACAAGGTCACAATTTTGCTTGGCTTAGCAATGATTCAACCACTGTGTTTGCTAGGTTAGCTAATGTGTTAAAGAGTCATAGCTGGTGTTAGCTAGTTAGCTGGGTTAAACTACAATTTAGCTTGTATGATGTGAAATTCTCAACAGACTTACTGTCACAGAGAAAAAAAAAACATCTTACCTTAAATCTTGCATTGGTGAATAGCGTAATGTAGGCTAGTGGTGTGAAGTGTGAAGTGTTTATTAATGCAAAAATATGACAGTTCATGCTTTACATAGAAGATATTTAACATGTTAATGCTCTCTTCATCTTACAACAGTAATCATGCTACCCTAACTTACACATGAGGCTTTTGAATAGGTTAGATTCGATTTTATTTGAATTATTGAAAAATAGGTATTGTGCAATGGTAAGTGAGATTTAATATCTCTCCTGAAGCAGACTTTTACTGCTGTAAATGAAGTGACCTTGCAAACTAAATATGATAACTGATTTAATGTTAATTCTATGCAGTTTTTGTGCATCATATGTACTTGTGAAATCAAGATACATATTCGTTTGCAGCCAAACTTTTGAATCATCAAGTTAACACAAACGGATTAGTCAGTGTTAAGTTTGGAGAAGGTGAAACGGGCTTTATGCTTTACTTTTTTATGATGACTGAGTTTTTGGGAAAGAATGTACCCATGCCATCAGGGGCCTCTTCCTCACTGATAGCAAACGCAGCATCTGCAGCTTCCTGTCACCTGCAGGAACTTCCCATCTTTCTCTCATCCATTCCGGTGGAAGGAAGAGTTTTACCTCACCCTTAGTTTTGGACAAGAGATATTTTTATCTCTCTACCAGAAACACGTTGCCAGCATTGTCTTTACCTTCAGCAGACAAAATTGGTTTCCAAATACATACTTTTCCATAGTTTATTTCTTTTTTATTGTCCATCCTTGTTTAATTTAGCAGTAATGACAGGTGGTCTAGCCATCTTTGGCCTGATGTGATCTATGTACTATGTCATTGTCTTTCCATCACTTTTTTGTCACCTACTATTGGCTGAGACTCAGCGCCTGAGAGATCGATCTCTATTATAGCTCAGAAAGTCAGTCCCATAACACCTTCTCTGTCAATGACCAGAGATTTCCCTAGTGGCAGTTTCTGAGCCTCCATCCAGCTAGTTGAACATCCCTGGCTTTAGTAACTGAAACAGGTTGTCATGGTCTGCTTCAATTTAGTCACAACTAAGAGAACTCCTTTGTTCTTTGATCCATACAATTAGCTTCAGGACTTCACGTTCCTGTGTTGAGGAGGTGGAAAGAATGTTTTGATACCGCCTCCTTTTCTGTTTGTCTCTTCCTTTTCACCCACATGCATTCACTTTCTCCCCTCACGTCCTGAACCATGTTGCTGTTGGTTCGGAAAGTAATTGAAAAGAAAAGAAACATAACCTTATTATCCCGTCATGCAGACTGAGAGAAACATATGGTAAGTACCAGTGACTAAGCATGAAATTGAAGTGATCCAGTATCAATCATGGGACATATCTGAAGGGAGAGAGATTGCCATCACTGATGTTGTATAATGCACAGCCAGGGGCTGGCCTGCAAAATAATGGGCAAATTCATTTTCTGGACATGGTGTACGGCAGGACTGGGGTCATGATAGCAGCATGAAGTATGTGCTTTATATCTGATGGCACAGAGAAAGAAAATGAAGGGGGAAAAGATCTTTAAGGAAATGTCTCCTGCACAGCTGTAGCAGGCCGGCACACAGCCAAGCAAAATATGCAGACCTGACACAGTGAATTACGCTTACAAAACAAAGAACTGTCTTTATCATTCGTTACTTTGTCAAGTCATAATTGATTTGAGGGAGGGAAAATATTTTTTTTAATAATTCAACAAATCTTAAATGTAGATATGCATGTAGTATTACACTGATTTGTTCCTTTCTCTCATTTAGCAGAAGAGATGAGGTGTATGAGTGCAATACAACAACACATAAAAACCTAATTGTCTGGTTGGTCTTCTGAGCTTTGAGTTGAGTGCTTTCTTCAACATCTGTTCTGGAGTATGGTGCATTTTTGGTGGAGATGTCTACACAAACTTTCCAGACACTGCTCTGGCAGGCAGGCTAGGCCTTCGAAAGGAAGCACCGCGTCTGTTGAAGACAAACCCAGGCTCACTTATCTCTGCTGTGGCTCTTCCCCTCCCTTCCGAACACTGGGGATGGATTTTCTGTTTTAAGAGCTGTGGTCACGGTAAGGCGATACTGCTAGGCACGCAGAGCCTAGCCACTGCTGCCGTGTCTGAGAGAACTAGTGGCCCTGCTCACCCTGCTCTGCATCTTGAGTGTGCTGCTGGAAAACTTAACAGGGCCAATTAAACAGTGAGGCGACAGAAAAACCTCAACAAATAGGGCACATTCAGAGGACGATCATTTGTGTAAAAATGCCTAAGAGGAGAGGGAGGTAGGGATATCCTCTCACGACAGTGACAATATTTGTTTTCCCAAATGCCAACTGTTCCTCATGTGTCCTCTACGTAGCTGAAACTGTTCTCAGCCATTGTGAGGTGTCAAGCTTACTGGCCTGTTTGAACCTGTGCTGTTAAGAGCTGGCAGGCCACAGGCTTCATGAGAAGGCAGGGAAACCCTGAGTCGACTGATGTCTCTGTGGTCAGCCTGTCTGCCCAAGAAGTCCCCTTTTTTTAGATTTAGGACGGTACTGACTTAATCTTGGCACGTAGCAGGAACCCACAACTTTCCAGCCCCAGGCGACAGAGCTGACCGCTACATCATTTGGTCAGTCGCAGCAACAACGACGGCAGCCATTTCCTAACTGATTGGCCTTCTCAATGCACTGTCCCTGCTGTAATAATTACAGTCCTACAGATCACTCATGGCAAGAACATGATAAAGTTATAACATTTACAGCATTAAATGTTGTTGGTGGTGGCATTGTTGTTGGTGTTGTTGGTGTTGTTGTTGTTGCTCATTGCTCTGTGGCACACACTGAACCCGGTCAACTTGTCACGCGATGAGGAGAAGCCACTTCCAGACAGATGGGACAAGACAGCCAAACACTTGACCACAGTACACACCACAATACAGACACAGCAAAGAACACAGCAGAAAATAGGTTAGGTTTTGTGAGATTTGATATTATAATACTGAATAGAGTGTGAAGGATATCTTGTCAGGGTTGACCTTCTGCTCCAGCAACCAGATTGTTTTATCCACAAATCCCTTCTTATTCTCATCCTTTCTCACAGTGCTTTCAGCAAGTTCACAAGCAATATCATGCTGTGCCTGAAAGCATACAGGAACGCATAACAAACGCAGTAGAATATAAAATTCACAAGTTAAAGCTCTGACATTGTCATGCTCAGCAACACAATACAGAATGTTATTACACATTTCACAAATGTACCTATGAAGATTTCATCAATCTTCCAGTAGTGTCAGTGGCTTTCAGGCCTGATCACTGGAGTATAGTAACACATGGGAGCCAGAGGCTTTTTCCAGAAACTGTCAGCTCCAGACAAGATCATTAAGGGCAAATTCCAGCATGGTCTCAGTCTTGCAAATTCATAACAATTCACCATTAATTCATATGAAATGTTATAAAGGTTGAGGTTAAGTTCAGGTGGTGGGAATAAGATTTAGACCTTTACTTACTTCACTTCTTTGAAATCAAAGTCACTTTGCTTTTGCTTGTCTGAATTCATGCAACTTTTTCATTAGATCAGGGACCACATTTACAGAATATTACAGAATATTTCCGCTAGTACGACATTCATGAAAACACCACCGACAGCTACAAATATGGTCGTGGCAATGGCAAAACGTGCTAACACACCGAAAAAATAACCCTATTACCTCAGGTTCACTTTAAAGAATGTTTCTGTTTTTGTGACCCTGTTTTCTGCATGAGCCTGGATCACGTGGATTGATGATGTATGCAGATGGGGAGAGCAAGTAAGCCATCCCTCCAACCCAGAGAGTATGGCCAATTTTGCTCTCTTCGCTCCTTGCTCTGGATGGCTCATCATGGCTGTGGTATCACTGGGATTCAAACTCAAGCTCACAATCTTACAAATGCTTTGCAGTTGCGCCACTGGGGCACCATCTTAATCTTAACTTTAATCACACAGTGTAGAATGTCATTCAACATTCAGCATACATGCTACATTAACTGCTGGCAGTAGCCATTTAGAATTGTTTGTGACTTGGTCTTAGTGACATTTGAATGTGTCACAGGTTTAGAAATTGCTTTAAATGGTAAAATTCTTTAAATTACTCTTTAACTACAAAAAAATCAGTCTGAAGATTAAAACTAGAGCACCATTTTTATTGTCCAGCTAGAAGATGTTTTTAGCCTTCGCACACGAATTTAATCTGAAAACGGTTGTACGTAAAAATTCACATATAAGTAACAATTTCTAAAATGAGAATTTTGCATGAAAATACGTATAAAATAACATGTCTAACCTGATGTAGAATCATTTCCTAGTGGAAAACTGTGACTTTTAATAATGTAGAAGATATAATTTTTCTGTTTCCACAGTATCAAATTATAGGTTGTGCAAAAACTATAAATAGTTTAAATAAAGTTTGCTTTAATTTTTTTTAAAATATGAAAAATGGCAAATATCAAATATCTAAGTCAAACTTCTGCTAACTGGTCCAGTGCACATACAATAATTTGTTGTTTATTAAGGACAAGACAAGTTTATTAAGGACAAGACATCTTACTAAAAGATAAATAATGGCTGGGTTAGCCTTTCTTGAGGACTTGGCAAATCGAGCACTGAGGAGGGAACACACTGATTTTCTAGCTCATGATGATGAATGGCTCATGAGTTGAAAATGTCTTCCTTTTAGTGAGCCTGTGCAACCAGCTAGCGGCAAGTCTGTAGAGCAGAATGTGCTGTAATTGTGCTATACCCATACTTTTGCAAGTGCCCTTTTACCTTGGGGTATCTGGCTACAGGTACATTTCTGCACTTTGGTTAAAAGGTATGTGCATGCATTCAACCGTACACCCACTGGATATATCATTCGAACACAAATACTGAGAACTTTTCTTAGGAACAAATTTAGAATTAAATTCAAGTATGTTTTATAAATAAGGCCCTAGGACTAAAGCTGGCAACTTGGAAACTAATAAAACATTCAGATTAGGAGATCAAGGAGCCTGAGATACTAGGAACCACTACACATGCCAGACTTTGCAGACTTTCAAACTTTGCAAACAGATAAACAAAGTACTATATATATATACAAGTAAATGAGACATGATGAGACCATTCTAATGAGTCCAACTAGGCACAGGTGCAGGCAATTTGAGTGGGTGGTGCAGAGTGAAGATGGAGCAGGAGCTGAGGAAAACAGAAGCCAGACAGGAGGTGCATCTGTGCACCACTCGCTGTAGAGTTACCTTGTTTTACACATTAAATTCAGCTTATAATAATCATAAGTCCATCAAGATTTTTATAGCAAGAGAATACAAAAGTGTAAATTTGTTTTGTCTCTGTCAGCACTAACTAGTGGTGAAGACAACTGCTCTGTGAAATTCCCACAGTGTACAGTCTTTGTATAAAAGTCAAATCTAGAACCTGGTTGACTTCTTCAGTTGGCCCTCTGGAGGAAACCCTGTGTAGAACCGTAGAATGATGTTTTCAAAGCAGAAAGTGCTGAAAGCTAAGAAGCTAACAACCCCTAAAAAATACAAATCTAAAATACTCCCTCTGTTTGTGTCTAAACCTTAATGCTGCAGTCTGGTTTGATACAGGGAAGATGCAGTGTAAAGAATAGCTCTATTCTCCATTCATGTACACAAAGGATGAGTATTTAGAGTTGATCCCAGACTTGTGATGGACTATGCATACCAGAGAAGTAGGAGCCTCCCCCATGGCTGTTTATGTAGAGCAATACGTTGCAGAAATAGCTGATGACAGTGTTGTGCCGGAATGCATTTGTTGATTGCAGAATAATCCAGAGCAGATGAAGCGGCAATTTTTAGACCTCTTGAGCATTGATGAAAAGTACAACTATCTGTCCCAGGTCCCTTCTCTCTTCCAAGACAAATCCTCTTCAGTTAGCTCAAGACTACACAAAACAATTACAGGAGAATTTATTTCTAATAGCCAAATATCAGTGCTATATATTAGGTATGCATTTTTAGCATACTATCTGTTTATACAGACAGTATAATCCATAAACAAATGAGCTTCGAACAAATGAGCAACTTGATCAATAATGCATTTCTAGTACACTACTTATTTAAATATAGAGCTCAAAAAATTTAGTGCCCAAAGGCTAAAACACAACAATTCTAATGATTACCACTCCCATCAGGCCCATATTCTCCTTTAACAATTCAAGAACCCAGTGAACTATGCCTCTGGCTGAACACTCTGTAAAACACATCTGTAGACATGAATAAATGAATAATAAATCAGTGCCAAAGACGGTATCGATTTACTGAAAAGAACATGACATCCAACATCGCTGAGCCAGCAAATGACAAAAGAATCAACACTGCAGTCTCAGTATTCAATTCTGACTAAGCACTCTGAATCATTCTGATGAATCTACTTTTGGAATATGAAAGTGTACAGGCAGAGTTGACAGTTTTAGGAAACTATACTTATGGGCTGTTTATCTCTTAGTTTTCTGAATATCTAAAATATATAGTAATGATAAAGAAAATATATTTTTCCTTATGGTGTATGAAGACTATAAACCACAGAAACACTATGACTCTGACAATTACTATTCATTCATTCATTCAATTTTCATTAGCTGCTTTATCCTGGTCAGGGTCAGAGTGGATCCTGAGCCTATCCCAGGAACACCGAGTGAGAGGCTGACACACCAATCCAACATTGGGCACCATGCACACACATTCACACTTAGGGGCAATTTAGCATAACCAACTGACTTACAGGCATGTTTATGGGAGGTGGGAGGATACCAGAGAACCTGGAGAAAATTGACATGGGACAACTTTGCAAGCAGATAAATTAAGTACTATACAGGCATGCTGTATAGCATGCTGAGGTGGGAGAAAACCAGAGAAAACGTGGGGAGAACATGCAAACCTCCAATGTGACACCATGCTGCCCAACTGTATAAATATGAATGAAGTCAGGGTTAAAATCTCCTCATGGTGTTCCCCACTGGCACAACAGAAAAGCATTCACCTTATCATCTGGACATGATGAATCTGTGACGATGGCACAGCCAGTGGCCAGGAGTCCAAGGGAGCAAAACTGGCCGTGCTCTCTGGGTGGGATGGAGCAGATAATTTTTTAGATATGAAAAGGTGACTTAAATTACTTAAAATATCTATTTCAATGCTCAAGGCACAATAATTAATCCTTGCACCATGACCTCATGATTTAAGACTCAGATTCAGGAATCTTGAATCATTAAACTGCGAACTGAGTAAATGTTCTGGTATTAATTTGACTAAAAATTGCATCTAGTATGTCACAAATGTCTGTAGATCTAGCAAAATCTCAGCAAAATCCTGAAAAAACACAATACAGTCCTGAAAAGGACCTTATCTGCTTTTTATAATTAGCGGTTGTTGTTTTTTTGTATATGAGAATAATGATAGTAATTATATCATAATTATCTTACTGTTATATTTAGGTTAAAATGAAAATAAATTAACATTAACATTATATATAAATTCAGTATCAATTTAAAGTGGATCTAGTTGTAATGTATTGTATCAAAAATGTGCTTTTATACAAAGTGAATGCAGCTACAAGATGATAATAAGCTGCTAATGTCCATGTGTAAGTTTGTTTCTGGTTTAAGGGGAAAAAACTCCTAATCTTAGCTTTCAAAGTCCGCCGGGTACATTCTAATGCCATCTATATTTTGACATGACAAATGCATTGGAATCGGCACTTCTGGCACTGTGCGCTCTTAGAAGCAGCCATACAATCTTTTCATCTTCTTCCCATTCGTCCCTTCGTGCCTGAAGATCAAAACACAACAGTTGCTTTTTCTTCTTCTGAAGCCAAAATGTTTTTCATCCATAAAACTTTCCAACCACTAACACCATGATTGGATTTTATCTGTGGGTACACTGCCTTGCTTAAGAGGCCATTCTCAGATTCTCTAAAAAAACAACATGCTATCAGCACTCACAAAGAAAGTATTGGGTGGTGGCCCTCTTATGAGAAAGAATGGTTTTGCATTTGTTGTTATTTTTCTATAGAAAATGTATGTAAAATTTAATTAACCTTTATGTAATGCATTAATGGATATAATTAGTTCTTTTACTTGTAAGAACAGAAAATATTTGAAAGTAACTTTTTTAGTAATGGGCAGGTTTTTTTTTTAGGACTAATCACATTTTCCTAACTACTGTAAATTTTAGGGAGAAAAAAAGAACAGAATGTGATCTGATACAGAGCTAGGCTTTCAAATTTGCTGTAAATGTTCATAAATTATTCACGTATCATTCTACTCTTCCCACATTTCAGTTTGGTAAATGCTGTTATATTTATAAATAAACAGATTTTCACACTCTTGTGTAAACGACTCATCATTTCATATTTATGGATGTTCATTACAGAAGTGATAAAGGGATTAAGGGACCAATTGTAACTCACAGAAGCACGTGGCTTGGTGATTCTGTGCAAGTGGAACGTCTTCAGAGGATATTCCACAAATGTTCATAGACTGTCATTATTTTCATCCATCTTTGCCCAGGCGCTGTGACCCAGCATCACAAACAGTCACGACAACAATGCCAAAATGGTTTTCACATAAAATGAAAGATGAGCAAGAAATGAGAGATGAAGAGAAAAGGGGGATGGGAGGGGGAAAGTAGGGGTGGTGACTCAGATTACAGGTTGAGAGCAATACTGATTCTGTGCTCAGATCTGAAAAGAGCTAGGGGCCAAACTTCATCTTTAACTTATTATATATCCATGAAGAAAACCACATCTCTCAAAGCTAATGTTGTGCTCTGACATTTGCTTCTGTCTTTATTTACATTCTAGCTTTGGAAAAAAAAAAAAATTCTGTTACAGCCAATCCTATATCCATGTACCACATTCAGCAAATTTCTCTACAGATCTCTTTGTAGAGCGTACAAACGAATCAGACCGCAGACCTTACTAGTTAGTATTTAATTAAACAAAAATAGCCAACACTTGCTCAGAAAGCAGGATAAAGCAATTATATTTTCTAAGCATGAATTATTTGTCCACTATTTTCTATGCTCTTCTGACGGTAAACAGCACAAGCAAGATATTTGATTTCAGCGTTCACAAAAGAATCATGTCCATGAACCCATTTAGTGAATAATGCTTGACTAATGCATGTCCATTTGAACAGGACTGCAGCAGATCAGTGCATCGTTATAATGACGTCGTGTGCACAGGAAACCATGCTGAGAATATAAACCCCAAGAGCCATTTGTACATTTTTCAATCACTGACATTTGGAGAGAGAAGAAAAATAAGCAGGACATAGTCATTTTGCAATATTTGGAAAATTCTTTTTCCATTTTATGGTTTGATGCAATAATAAATAATTAGGCTGATTTAATCCTAACCTATGAAAGAAGGCTTTGTGGGGTACAGTCCACAGCTGCAGCATTATTCCTGTACATCTATTACAGTAAGTAATGAAGTTAAGAGTGATATTTGGTGAAGGAGCTCTCACTGTACACAGAGAAATGAAAGGCTAAGTCCTGGACAGCACTGAGAGGACATCGATCCTTCCCTTCTCTGTGATTATTACACCATCTCCAGCTCAAAGAAGGCCTCAGCAGAATGATATTAACATTTAAAAGTGTGAAGTCATTAGGAAATGCATAGTTTTCCCTGCTAATGGCAGCGGGAGTAGCAGGGAGTGGACTTGGGGCAGAGCACAACGGTTCAGTCGCTTTCCCTCTCACGCTCCCTGTGCCAACAACAACAGGCACGCTCACCAAGACGTGACGCACCGAAGGGGCCCCTGTTCTTTTCCCTAGCACTCATTTGGAGCAGAGACTCAAGCCATGTTAGAAATTTTAGACTGACATTATGCAAATGGTGATGGTGAGGTCATGCCATGTCAAGAAGAACTGCCATCTCGACCACAGAATGAGCTCGTGGGACATGGTCCCCATAGCCGCTGTTTCCATAGATACACTTGTCCACAAAACTGTTCCAATTCTTGGTTCTCCCGGTTTGAGTTATGGCTGAGGATGTATTATAGAAATGCAACACAATCAGTGTGTGATGTCTTAGAACTCATTTTGATTGGGCCAAATATGTCTTACTGAGTTGACTGCATTGACTAATTGCACCTCAGCTCTTGGTAAGAGGCAGTGATGAGTCCATGTAGATCCACAGGATAACTGTATGTTCAGCTATTTTATTTCAGAATGTGAAAATGTGCACGTGTGTGCATGCATGTGTGTGTGTATGTGTGTGAGAGAGAGAGAGAGAGAGAGAGAGAGAGAGAGAGAGAGAGAGAGAAATAAGGCTGCTATGGGACCTTCCCATCTGGCTGAGTTACACAAAAACACTCCACTCTTCATTATTCATCTGGTCCATTACCACACTGTAGTGGCAAAGAGTGTCACACACATCCCTCTGACTGATACAGCTGGGCTATTATGCAGTAGATCATATCCAAATACATTTTGTCCTCTGTCATTCTGAGTTTATTATGCATTTCCCCCCATTTTCAGTTCAAGTCTTGTCAATGATCTTAATTTGATGGTTATTCTGAATTTTTTTTCTTCCAATCAGTATCATGACTAATCTACCAAATAAATCCACAGATTACATTTATAGTTATGTCATTATTATTATAATACACACCAGCTGTTTAACTATTATTGCTAGATACTGAGCCTGAATGAGGCTGTCTATGTGGTGGTACGGGCTTCAAAGTTCTCTCCTCCTTTTCTCCTCCTTTACAGACTCAGTTCTCATAACAACTCTAACACAAAAGCATAAACACCTATATAAACTTTTCTTGGATCTGAACTCATTCAGTATTCTCAGCATCTCTTTTTGCAATATTGTTTTTTTCTTCCTCCTACATTTCTGTCTGCCTCTCTGCTTTACAGCCTTTTTCCCAGTCTGCATATAACACTGCTCTGTGAGCACACATTAAACTGTAATAGAGGCACAGTCATGCAGTATTGATGGAAGTGTGGTCACAGGAAGAAGTGGCTGAAGTCTGTGTGCTACTCATTTCTCATACAGTGGTGTTATTTCTGTGTGATGATTGTGACTGACTGCTGCTGTGGCTCACACTCTGATCTGCTTTGAGAGGGATGTGGCAGGGAGACAGGACTTTGATGATGAGGTGACTCATGCCTGCCTGCTTTTGTTGGTAATTCATGGAGTGTGTCACGCTGAAAACAAAAAACAAAACAAAAAAAAACCACAGAGATAAACAGACATACATGAACACCATGAGATATGGTGTTTGGTTGTTTTTTGTTTTTTACCCCATTTTCTCCTAATTTGATAATTAACAGTTCACACCCACTAACTAGATATCTCCTATCACATCTCTATCACTATCCGAGATGTAATTCAGGTATTAGTGCATGATTATTCATGCACCATTATTGCTACTATTACTAGAGTTTATTATATACATTAGAAAATTATATCACCACCCCACAGCATCCAGAGAACTTCTTACCTTCACGGGTACTGTTATGCAACAGGAAACAGAACCAGGTAATCAACCAAGGTGTGGATACTTCTGAATTCAGATCAGTTAAAATGTCAAACCGTACCTCAGAGTCTGGTGGAAAAGTAGACAGCTAGTGATTGTTGCTGTTTATCAATGCATTTCTCTTAACAAGTCTCATACATGTCTGGATTGATCTTCTCTTCACACCTTCAAAATGTTATTGTTAACCACGTTCTAAGTGTCCAAAGATCTACCTTAGATATTAAATTCTCCAGCCCCAAGATGTGGCCTTGTCATCTGGCTGCACATCTCTACTCTGAGCCACACACACTGCTTCCATTCCCCCAGTGCCCCATGTCACACATGTCTGCTCCCCTTGGCAGCTATGGGAATAACAGCACAGTGAAATATCTTTAATATGGTGCCCTGTGTGAGGAAAAGCTGCTGCCTCTATATCTGGTGTCCTGTGTGAGGGCATTGGGGTTGCTTTTAACACAAAGTCACCTACACCAGTCAGGAATGTTCTCAATTAGCAGATCTCAGTCCCACTGAGTTATAAAAGCTTTCACCATGGCTGGGGAACAGACGGCTAAGGTAAAGATCTTGTCTGTTGGTTAAGTACACTTAATTTAAGAACATACACCATTTTTAACATCCCAAGTAATTAGAGAGTACAAGGAATTAGTATTTATACTCTACAAGATATATAAATGGAACTAGTGGTAGCTCAGTGAGTGGTTAAGGCATTGGGCTACTGATCAGAAGGTCATGAGTTCAAATCCCAGCACCACCAAACTACAACTGTTGGGTGCTTGAGTAAGACCTTTAACCCTCAACTGCTCAGCTGTACTCTCTCTCAGTTGTAAATTATATAAAGTGATTGCCAAATTAGGTAAAGGTGCATGAATCCAATATATCACCCATGACTATTTTTTCATAGGTGTTTTTTTTTATAATTTATTTTGATATTTTTCTTATTTTCTACAAAGACCATTATTCGTTGAACATTACTGTCCAAATAAATTTTCTAGCCTTCTATTTGTTGTGGTATTGTGTAACATAAAATACAACCATGAGAAACCAGCTTATTGTTTATTCAAAGGAATAATGGTTTCACGTAACTTTTTATTGTGAATCACTCCATAACGTAGTCTAATTTTGCCTATGTGCCCACACACAGACTGTGTCTCAATCTGCATACTACCATACTAACTAGTGTATTCAAAATATTAATGGCACCATTAGTGGTGTGTTAATTTGATGTGCTATTTAATTATTTGTTTTAATTATTCAAGATATGCGTTTTGTCATTCCTTCATTGGCAAGTACAAAGATCCTTCAAATTAGAACTGTCTGAGATTGCTAGAGGCACTGTATCCATTACAAGCTGGATTAAAAAGAGCCACATGTGTACCAGTCATTTGTATTACAAGCACCATCAACTATGATACGGTACAGCAACAGGTGTAATAACTGAACAGTTGAATTGTTAGGGTTGTCCAAATTTAACACAGTCCCCATTTTGCCCAGTTTATTAAGGACAGTTCTATGAAGAGCAGGGTTTAATTGTGTGCATTCTTGTCTGCTTACAGCCCCAGCAGAAACCATACTGGACAGATCCTGTCTTCTAAATCTGTAACTGAGTAATTTTGAATTAATTAAAATAATATAATTTGCTAAAATCCAATGGAGTTCTGAAATGGAGAAAGGTAATGCCTGAATCTCCTGATTTAACTTCCTGTAACTTTCCGTCTCTCTTGTTCTCTACTAGTGAGGAAGTTTCCTCACCCACCACCTCCCCATCTCCTCCTTACTCTTCAACAACTCCTACACAGAGTATTTAGTGGGGGGCTTGGCTATCAGCCCACGTTCTCAGAATTCTCCACCTTATTTACATTTCCATAAACTTTCTTCATGTCATTGAGTTTAGGGTATGGTGTGCACTCGCAAGTCTACTAATATGGAGTTGCTTGTTATAGTTCTGCAAGGTTATGGTGTTTTAACATCTTGATCCATGTGTCCTTTTTTAACTTGAGCACCTGCCTCTCTAAAGGTGTCTGCGCAGCCCAGCTCTTTCACATTTACTCTGGGAGAAAATCAGCATGGTCATTGTCGCTGAGCTTTGGTTAAGATTTCATTTAGCACATACATGTTATGTGCCAATGGTGCAGTTGGGATGGCTAGCATTGCTATCTCACAGGTCCAGGCTTCATTGTTTAATCCTGAGCTCAAGTTACTCTCTGTTTGGAGAGTATTTTCTCTCCATGTCTACATGGGTTTCCTCTGGGTTCTCCAGTTTCCTTCCACATCCGAAAAAAAAATCATGTCTGTAGATTATCTAGGCTAAATCGCCCCAAGATGTGAATGTGCGTGTGAATGGTGTCCTGCAATAGACTGGTGTCCCATCCAGGGTGTTTATACCCGGTTCTACTACCACCGTAACCCTGACCAGCTTAAAGTGAATGAACAAATGAATGAATGTCCGGCTGTCTAACAAATATAATAACCATTCCCCAAAATACTTACATTGAGGACCTATTACAGTTACACTACAATAATAAAGGCAATTTACTAGATGAGTTTCTTTTCCATTTATTTATTTGCACATCATAATCACATTCACAGGAATAAAATTAGTACCAGATCAAAGATTCATTGAATATAAACCCTTTTGTTTTAGCACTTGCAAATACCCTCAGTTTAGTAAGTTCTTGCTAATTGTCTTGAAAGCTGATGACTACATTACTCAATAAACACCACATGACTCAATTACCCTAAAACGCATTACAACATTTTCACACAGGGAAATTTAAGTCATTTGGTCATTTTGGTCATTCTAACTCAGCAGCTCAAAAGGGGACATGTGTGGAAAAAAATGACCTAAATTTAAAATATAATATATCTATTGCTTTGGTGATTCATACAGAATGGAACATATTAACAACCCCCTTATGGTTCACCTCTATCTACACACATTTACAGTACACTGGACACTTTACAAGAAAGTTGGATAAATTGAGGAAGAAAATCCCACTTTGTAAGACTTCAGCTCTGTCAATATCTCTAGACTAATGGAGTCAATATTCCATTATGACAGCTAAGTGACAATCTCACGTTTATCAGCCACTTATTTGAACAACATAAGAAGCTGCTAAGTTCCCTGGCTCTCTCTTACCCTCTTTGTAAGCCTCATGTCAGCCAATTAAAACAAATTATGTTCATTTGATCACTTGCCTCAATCCTCTGACACAGGGAACAAAGCTCCCCTGCCCTAAATGTGTTCCATTTGCTCATCACTTAATAGCTTTTCCTGCGTGCATGCTAAAAGCTTGATCTTTTGCACATAATGAGCTTCCTAACCTTTTCTCCGTTTTCTGTATCTGAGGTCACAGTACATTAAATTAGTGCAGATTGAGTATGATGGCGTTCTCTGCTGCTGGAAGATTGACTGCCAAACTGTTTATAGACCTGCATTCAGTATTATAGAACACACACTGCTATGGTGTTGCTGACTTGTGAACACACCTTTAATAGTAATCAGGCATTTTATTTTTACCATCCACATCTAATATAAATCTTTCCTGAAATATACAGTCTCTATCCAGACTTCCCAGCCTGAATATGCTTGAAGTGTGCCTCATAAATTCGAGTTTATTTTCCCATGTGGTCTATGAATCTGCTCCCTAATACAAAATTAATTAATCTGATATGCCTGAGAAGAGGTCTCAATTCAGTGCTTAGTTGCTCATTCTTGTTTGCTAGTACAGAGAAAGAAATGTCTGGTGGAGGGTTGTCCGGTAAATCTGATACCACTGCACACGTTGCACACAATGAAATACAGCCTCCATCTTCACAGATAATCACATATGAGCCATCATGCAGTAACCTCCCTCCATAAAGTGAGAGCATCAGAGATGAGAGATCCCTCCTGGAGCTACACGTTCTCTTTCATCAAATGAAATATGAAATTGCTGAATGTCTAGGAAATAGAGCTTAGTAGGAGGGGTTCTTCTAAAGGTTACCTCTTGTGGTTCCCTGCTTTTATTTTTCTTCTCCCTCCCTACTCTCTCTTTCTGATTGCGCATTTAATGTGCTGTCCACACCAAATCCATTGTTGAAGCAGAACAGCTTTGATCTCCTTGGACGTCTAAATCCTTCACCATATCCTCCTGTGTCATCCACTTCTGCAGACCTGGACATTGACATGGAGACTGCAGTGCAAATGTTACCACCCGCCAGCTGCTGAGATGAATTATCAAAGGTTCACTTCCTTTGCAACCTTCCTGTATCGGATTAGAACCGGCTCTTCTCCGGTCTCTGAGCAAGCCAGGAACCAGCTCCTCTCCTGTGTAAGGCTAAAGAGCCAATCGGAACCATGCAGCTGTTTGTGCCTGAGTGTGGACACACAGTGCTTCTAAGCGTGGCTTTTCATTAATATTTCAATGGTAGGAATCTGTGTAGGCTCTGAGGTCAAGGCCATATTATAATGTGCCATATTTTCAAAGCAGCACCTAAGAAAACTTTAGAAAAAATTGTTTCATATTTGAAGCAATCAAGAATCTATTAATCTAGTATTGTAAATTTTGGACTCCTTATTAATATTTCTAATTAATATTCTAAATACTAAATATATTAAATACTAAATATACTTCACCTACATAACTACTGTGTGCTGTACTTTATTAGAGAAAAAGGAGCAAAAGCAACAAAACAACAAAAGGAAGCATGATGGTGTAAAGACTGTAATATCGCATGAGGCAAACTGAAAAACCTCTGATCAGATAAAATCAGCCAACATCCTGTAACGTTAGCAAACCAGCAACATAGGAGAATCTTACCTCCACTACACAACACAAATCACAAGTACACAGAATTATACTGGCATGTCATTTGTGGAAAACATCTAATCTGAGATGTGTATCATACATAGAGTTTCCGAACCACATATTTTTCTAGCAGTGCCATTTTTAACCAATACAAAAACAATATTTTTCTTCTTTCTACATCCTCTTATGTGGTGCTGTGTGAAAACAGTTGTGTATAAAATATAACCTCAATGAAAACAAATGAACAAACTAGTGCTAAACTAATCCCTAGAGCATCTCAGTGTGTTAAGCACTTTAGCTTTTAAATAAAATCACTCGTGACTTCCTGTCCTAAACGTCTCTGTAATATGTTAATTAAAGCAAAAGGGAGGGGGTTTATGTATAAACACTAAAAAGAACTTTTACTTCACAAAAAGCACAGTTGTTGCTACAATATAGAATGTAGGTGTTAATAACCATTTATTATCTTCTGGAACAGTAAGGAATTCATTAGGCCTCACTGTAAATTAATCTTGCATTAATGCATTATAAGATTTATATTTATGCAAGGGAGAATTGGCCAACAACTATCAAAAACTTATGTTTACATCCATGTCATTATCATTTTGGTAAATATCTGAAGGCACTGACATACCTAATCAGTTTTCTGAATCTGAAATAAGGGTTATGACTCAGGATGCACAGTTCATGGAAATCACAGGTAATGCACAGGCTTATCAGACACTTCATAATCACGATGGCTTACTATCTATTCAGATCATAATCTTTATGTTTAATCTTTATGAGTAATCTTTATCTATGTGTGTGTTATCAACATTGTGAAGTTAATAATGGTTTTGGATATGAAAGTACTTCATAAATGTCAACCAGTGAAATTGTTTTGTTCACTGATCCCATTCTCTAACGATAAATTTTGATAAATTTCCACAAATCAGTCAAGTTGCCAAAATATTGTTTGGTCTTCAGTTCACACTGTATCACATAACGGACAGATTGCGCATTGCATTGTGACGACTTTCCACAGAAAGATATTCAAATTAAACTCATATGCAACTTTGATCACAGGGAAAATGATTGATGACCTTGGCTAGCATACAATAAGAATATTTTCAGCTAGTTTCCCAAAATTATATTAGTTATGATGCTCTCTTGTGTAATGCCTTATTGCTCTTTCATCTGTGTAAAGAGTAAAATCTCTCCTAGTCAACAATAACATGGACAAATTTGAAAATGCTGGGTTTTTTTTAAAAATGTTTTGGACATTTTAAGTCTGTTTCCCATTCCACAATAAAACTTAAATAGAATGTTGGACGTGCACACTTGGTGTCTAACCATGACCCTTACATAACCTCTGCCATTTTCATCTGTTTTGATGCTGAAGTTGATGTGAATAACAAGAGAAAATGAAAAAATATGTATTTTCAATGGCTGATAATGCTGTTTTAGTATTGGTGACTCATAAGATGTTTAAAACATAGATACTTGAAAAATACATGTGCAGGCAGCAGCAGTCACTGACTAAAGCATCTGGGAGAAATATATTAAGAGGTCTGGAGAAAAAATAGAAACTGCTGCCTTTCAACAACCATCTCAGAGGCGTTTTTGTCATTTTCACATGGTAATTACCTATGTAAGCGGTATCCTATGGGCTAAGCTGTTGGCATACTATTATCATATAGCTACTACAAACTTTGAAGGTATGAGTCCCATAAGAGCTCCTCAGATGATGTTTTTTTCCCTCTCAGTGGAGGAAAAATATGAAGCCAGTCATCCAAGGACAAGACATAACTCAGGGAAATGAATAACTACATATATGCGGCTCTTTAATCAAAATGGTGAAGTGGTGCTGGCCCATCAGAATCCTGGATCATTTACAGACATGTAAGCTGTCACTATGCCGACGGCAACAATCCTCTTGCTTGTAATAGCATTTGAAAGAGAAGTGTGGAGAGGAGCTAAGATCTACAGAGTTGACTGAGGAAGGTGACAGAGGACACTGTTAGGACTCTAACATGCAGTCATGCAGTGACCCAAAAAAACTGAGCATTATAGATGTCAGCAATTCAGTTTCTGGAATAAATGATTCTTTTATCTCCAATTAAGCACAGATGAGGATGACTGGGTGCAACAAAACGAACTTTCACTGAGCAAGTTATGGACACTTATGAGTGGTTAAGTATGGGACTAACAGTGAATTTAGTGTGCAGTGTTTTTTAATGACTTTATTTCTAGAAAATTTACAATTTTACACACACATACATTAAGATATCTTTAAATTCTTCAGAAAATGGGTTTTTTTATTTAAATGGCCATGTACATTACATAAATTGTAAAGTAGGTGACTGAATTCACCGGCAAGGGCAAATGCCACAAATGCTTTCATTTTCCAGCCACTTTTTTGTGATTATGGTTATTATAGCCAAGCTAACATGGTCTGGTGAATTACCTTTTTTTTTTTTTTTTTTTTTTTCAAAATGTCAGATAAAGAAGTACAGGCAATTAGGCAGAAACAAAATTCCATAAATGTTTACATCTTTCCCTGTTGTCACATCCTACTATAGATAGGTAGATAGATAGATAGATAGATAGATAGATAGGTAGATAGATAGATAGATAGATAGATTGTATACACCTATCATTCAACAGATGTTAATCTTCATAAGGTCCTGAATCACTCCTATCACACCTTTTTAAATTCAGGTGAATTATTTATTACCTCTTTTGCCACTTGTGTCTTTTTTATATCAAATAATTGGAATTAAATATTATATTTTTCTGCAAACAAAGGCAAAGAGTACATGTAGACAGTGTGTCTATGATGTACAGAACCAGTTCTACTGTAAGATATATGGCAAAGATTGGCAGAGAGAAAGAGAGGTTATAGAGTGGATAATGTTCGTACATCAGAAATGCATATGCACCACGGTGACTATGTTTCCCACGCAAAAAAAAAAAAAAAAAAAAAATGTGTCACCCTATTTAAATGCTTGAACTTTCTCAGTGTAATCTCAGGCCTTTTAAATTTTGAGATTTAGCTGGGCTGGAAATTTTACTGAAGCCTGGCAAAACTCTTCGGAAGAAAATAACCTGCTGTATGGAACACAGTTGAACAAAGGTACATCTAAAACTTCTCAGAAGATGCTAGACATGCTGGATGACTGTACGTTGTCAACTCTCAAATGCCTTTTATGGGGTTACTCTAAAAATTAACTAGATAAAAGCCTATAGCATAAGTAACCCTTTTTGTGGATTGAGATCTTGTTGTGGTGAAGGAGCTTGTGTACTATGGGCTGTGTCAAAAATATAGACTTATATTAGAATACAGACATAAATATGGGAGCCCTACTTGTTCTTACCCCATTCTATTTCAAATCAGTCTGACTAATCAGTCACAATGTTTATAAGTGTTTATAAACCTCTCGTCTCAGTGTTTCAGAGTTGAAGTTCTCATGCAAAGCCTTCTATCACTGTACGTTATCTCAGCACATAGTTGATGGGTTCATGATATGACTGTTTCCATAAAGCTAGCTAATTAGTGTCACAAAATGCCCATATCTATAGAGTTATGCTGCTTTTCTATAATGAAGTTATTATTAAAGTCAATCACCCACATAAACTGAGGCATAAATATATATATAGACTTTTTATAAGAGAATTAAACATCAAACCTCTGCTTTGAAGGCCTTTTTAGGGCTACTTGAAAGAGACAGGGAAATCCTATATCCACTGACGTTTGGATGGTTTTTAAATGGCAAAAATAAACCAGTGTATCAAAGAATTGTAAAAGACCAGAACAAGGGGATTGACTTAAACACCATTTGATAAGGATACACATTAGGAACGGGGTAGCTAAAGGGAACAGCTTTGCCATTTGTTATAAAACTGGGTCTATGTATTAAAATGTAAAGAATTCAGAAGCTGTTCTCTGAAGCTGATACTGATTTGTAATGCACATTTAAAAGCATGATGCTAAGCATTTCTTTGACTCACGAATAAGTTACTGAATTTAAATTATGGCCATGCATCGCTCACTGTCAGCTTGTTTTTTTTTTTTTTTTTTTCATGGGTCGTGGTCTGCATACCATTTTTTAAAAGAAATCCTAAAGTCCCTGGGCACCATTTTTTGTGCCTATGCAAACATAATTTGCTGATATGATGCCAGTGTGTTGCTATTTCATTTGGGAGTAAACCAATTATGTCATTTTGGTCCTGTTCGGCCTGCCAAGACCCCCTCTTAGCACAAATGCAATGCCAAAATGGTATTTTCCTGACTTCAAATTCAGATTTGAAGATTCAATAATTATATTAGCATCACAAAGATCAAGAACTATGAGAAATATGAGAATTGGCTTATAGAGTGTTCACACACAATAAAACACCAACAACAGCACACAAGATGACAAGCAAATTATGTCAGCTAGCCCTTGAACAAAATTACTGATCACTGATTACATAAAAGTATGTACTGTCTTTTAAACATATTTTTTGCCCCAAGATAGGTGTAGAAATTTAAAAAATAAATAAATTAAATGCAGATTTATTTAAGCTGCAGTAGAGAAAAAGAATCTATAGTAAAAGAAGTGTGTCACACATCCAGTGATGACATTACTGAGCCTTAACTCACACGGGACACAGTATAAAGGGGCAGTCAAAGTTGGGCCAGCTGTTACAACACAGTTCACTTAAAAACCTGGCATGAGACACTGAGACAGTGAACAAACAGCATATTTCTGTTTATTCTGGTTTCCCATGTTGATGAGCATCATGCCTATACAAACACATAGATCATCAGCTACAGGCTGCATAGTTATAACATCATAAATTATCATTTTAGATTAAAGCTCAGAATGAATAGTAAAAAGGAGTGTGTGACTTTAATTAATCTCTATGTGAAAAATTTTTATATGAAGCATAAAAAAATGGCATTTGCACATGAGGGAGTCATGCAAGAGGCTTTTCTCCTAAATAGGCGAGCATTTGTTGATTGCTTCTCCCAGATTCTAACTGAAACTTTTACATAATGTGATGTAAAACTACCACTACTTACTACTCATTTTTTTAAAACATGCAAATGTAAAATGAATTTATACATGGGTATTAAGATCGCTATTTACTTGGTATAAGAAAAAAAAAAATCAACCATAATCTTTCATCGTAATGTCTTTAATTGAAGATATATATTCAGTCTAGTGTTTTCGAACTTTGACTGGTAGACTCAATCAAGTATCGTTAAGAAAAGCTTGAAAGGAATGATGAGAGTAAGTAACAGAAAGGGATGAAAAGTCAAGATGCATCTTCTAGGCACAACTCAGACAATGATCTTTTATATCTGAGCCATAGCTGGTGTGATCGTTAAAATTTGATTTGACATCCTCTCTTTATTAGAATGCATGAATGCAAGATTCCTTATAAAAAGACTCTTTTTCTTGGACAAAAAGAATACCTGCTTTATATAACCAACGCTGATAATTATGTATAATTTTGGCAGCAAGTCTACTAAACATCCACCAAACTATTGTAAGTAAACAGATCTAAAGAAAAAATGATTTAGCTGGAGTACATTTGAGTTTTTCAGCCCCGTAGCTGTCAAGATCATGGATGTTGAAGACACATTATCCAGTGAGAACATTTGCCTCACTCGGGAGAAAAAAGAGGAGGATAAGGAAAGCGCGAGAAAGAGAAGGGGAAAACATGTTTTAGATGTTCTTTGAGGTTTCTTGGAAACGTGATAGGGCTGGCAAATATGCTCCCTGGAAGCAGCCCCCCCAACACATGCACCCCCTGGAACTGGGCTGAACAAAGCGGAAGCCTCACACAGAGGAAGATGGACTATGTCTGCTGCATGTAGAGTGCTGTAACTTTTCCTCCGTTTCAGCAGAGGGGGGGAGAATTGAAGAAAAAATAGTGTTTTCCTTTAGTTAATCTTGTGCTATGAGACAGAAGCTTCCTTTTTAGCTAAACATAAACCCTTAAATTTCAGACTGACTTGCATTGCTGATAATGATAGCTGTTTTCAGCACTGCAATTTGCGAGAGTGAATCTGTCATATTGCTGAAATAGCAGCACAAATGCAATGTACAAGAAGAAGAAGAAGAAGATGGAGAAATGATATTGAGGTGGGACCAAGTTGTTTTGCAAGTCACCAGTAAGTCTCATGTCTTGGCATTCAAATCCCAAGTCAAGACTGATAAGTCCAAGTCATGTTACAAGTCTTTAACTTTACGTTTTGAGACCTAAACAGGTCATAATGAGCTCTTTACGCAATCTAAGGCCAGAGTAATAATTAGTACAGTAAATTGACACAAATCATGCAGGCTTTTTAAAACTGGCGTTTGTCACTTTCTAGACAAACTTTATATTTCAGTGGAATATATGGATATTTGAGAGACACATAACTCTGACTATAAAATCTAAATATTTCAGTTCGATTTCACTTGCGATGAGGTGTAGACTATTTTCACTAAGGGTACACATCTATAGCAGTTCAATTTGGCTTTGCCTTGGGATTTGTTTTGTACAACTTCAAACACTGAACAAAATTTAAAGCTGTTGCGTTTTCATCTGATATTCTTGAACAGCAGGTTCTACATGTTGCAGCCCTTTTGATGTTGCGAACAACATAATGTTTGTAGGCGAAGGCTACTATGTTTTGTGTCTACCGCGTAGTGTCTCTGTTTGTATGAGTGGCCATACGGCTTTGTTGTTGTCTAGTGCAAGCTGATTGGCTGTCTGACTGGTTGAACAGTGACCTTGGAAATGAAGATTGATGCTGATTTGCTGAAAATTAAATGTTTGTTGGGAAAAAGAATAGTCATCTCACTGCACACTTTTAAATGTATCATTTTTTATCTTTGATTTTGAGAATATATCAAGTTTTTCCAAGTCAAAGGGCTCGAGTCCAGTTATTTATTTCAAATTCAAAATTGAGTTGCAAGTCTTCTTTGATTATGTCAAGTCGAGTCAAATGTCAGCAAATTTGTGACTCAAGACCAAGCCATGTGACTCAAGGTCGATATCTAACTATCCATTATTTAAAAAGAAAATATTCCATCAAGCACAACAAAAGTATTCTTCGCTTTGTCCCTCTTTGGAAACCCATAAAGGTTCTATGTAGAGCCATATAAATGAGGCTTTCGATTTCAAAAAAGGTCCAAGTAGAATTCCTTGAGAAAACTTGACATGTTAATCATCCAAAGAGCTACTAAGTGACACTATTTCTAAGAATGCAGATTTACTGTATAGAGGTCCTTCTTTTCCATCAGCAGCAGTTCATTAAGTGATCATCATCACTTCACTATGTCCTGAGCCAAAACTGTCACTTGTCCCTAGGAGTGTCCTAACTCTTGTCTCTTATATTAACCATCTTCATGTAATTGGTTAGCATTGCTTCTGTTTTTCTCCTGAGGGTTCAGTTTCAGTGCTTGCTAGATTACTGGAAGGTGGCTTGATATGTCCCAACCAACCTCACTTTTTTTTTCATCTGAATATCTGCCTACTCTTGGCCTGATCTATTCCACAACTCCTCATTCATGATCCTGTTATTACACATGATGTACAGCACATACTGTAGGCATGTTTAAAAAAAAAAAAAAAAAACAGTGTATGACTTTACAGTGCATCAGTTCCCTGAATCATAAAGGAGAACTCGTTTTACATTGATGATGCAGAATTTGACCTTCACTGATATTGCTTGTGAAAGAATAAATGTAATTACACTGCAGTGGCTTTTTCTATCCTGGCTTTGAATGTGCTGTTCTGTTTCCTGCTCTCTGCTGACAATACTGCCTAGGTATACTCTTGGAAAAAAAGTTTGTCAAAAATTCTTAGCTTCTTATATAGGTTTTACTTGGAAACCTCTCTCATAGAGAAACCATTTGTTGTAGGGTTCTATATATTAAAAAAAAAAAAAAAAAAAAAAAGTACAATAATTACTGTACTGCTCACACTACATGACTTTAATCGCTTGCACTCAGCTGTTTGGTGGACACTACACAATCACTACACAAGACTTTGTGCTGAAACAGGGAAAATAGAAATAAAAGTATTGTTTGGAACAATTATTGTTTTGTTGTTGTTTTTATTTTGCTGTTCCTAACAAATCATGTGGGTATGACCTGCCAAATACTTTCTTATAGAAGCATTATTATTGTGCTCATGTTTTGCCCTCAATCTTCCACACAGATAGACAGACGACAAACTGGATTCAGAGATTAGCTGCGCATAGGAGCAAATGAATTTGATTTCCTCTCGGATTCTTGTCACTGACCTGTTCGCACTACACAAGCGGTTGCGCAGCGAGTAGTCATGTGTGGTCGGCAAGCCCCAACATTAGCCAGTGACTGTAAAATTGAGGTTAAAATCATGTAGTGTGCACTAGGCATAAGAAAGCCTCTAAAGCTTAAAGCCCATTTTATAGCAGACACAGTAACCAGGTGTTCCTGCCCTGCATCCAGTGTTCCCAGGAGAGGCTCTGGATCTACCACAGGGGCATCAAGATGAATCACTTACTGAATTTACTGATAAACTGAATTAATAAATTAATTTCTGTCTTAGTTGACACGTGCAAACATACACTATATGGACAAATGTATGTGGACACCTGATCATCACACCCATATGTGGTTCTTTCCCAAACTGTTGCCACAAAATTTGAAAGCACACAATTGTATAGAATGTCTTTGTAGTGTTACAGTTTACCTTCAGTGAAACTAAGAAGCCCAAACCTGTTCCAGCATGACGATGCCCCTGTGCATAAAGCGAACTCCATGAAGACATGATTTGAGAAGGTTGGAGTGGAAGAACTCGAGTGTCCTGCACAGAGCCCTGACCTCAACCCCACTGAACACCTTTGGGATGAACTGGAACACCGACTGCACCCCAGACCTCCTCACCTACTGTAACATCAGAGCCTGATCTCACTAATGCTCTTGTGTCTGAATGAGCACAAATCCCCTCAGCCACACTCCAAACTCTAGTGGAAAGCCTTCCCAGTAGATTGGAGGTTATTATAACAGCAAAGGGAGACTAAATCTGGAATAATATGTTCAAATAGCACATATGGGTATGATGGTCAGGTGTCTAGAAACGTTTGGCCATATAGTGTAACTAATTAAGTTTGTTGTAGTCTCGGAATCTAATGTTTCACACACTCAGTGCAGACACTGCCAGTGCATAATTTGTTTTATCGCATGATAAAAGTAGGCTAGCGAATAGTTATTCTGCACTGTAGTTGCTGGAATTGTGGCCACTGATTTGCAGTCCTCTCCAAGGCATCTCCAGTAGTTAATGCTAGCTCAACACCACCAGTATGAGCAGCCATGCTTTGGCCCAATGTAAAACCGATCCTATAGCCTACCTGCTGTTTAGCAAACATGGGCTTCTTCCTGTTTACTATTTGTCTCAATATTCAACACAATGTTATAACATTTTATATAATTTCAAATACCAAACCACCAAATTATAGTGTAGGGTAGCAGTGCTGTCAAATATTAAGAATGGGAAATAGTCCAGTGCCATGATCATAATACTGTAATTATCTTCATCTCCTGCTGACTACACTAGCTGAGTCATTTCAGTTACCAATCCAGTCACACGGAATAGTGACAGTAAGCTTGTATGCTTCAGTAATGCCCAAACACCCCCCCTCCCCCCACACACACACTCACATCCCCTCTCATTCATACACTTATTTGCATTCACACAAAGGAGTGTAATTTCAGTGTGATCACTTAACTAAGAGCTGCGCAATATGAAATGATTTGGTGTCTTTGTCCTAAAAGATAGAATCCTCCATATTCTGTGTTATTTCAGAAGTAACTGCAAACATCTTAATCACAAGTTTCCTAGAAGTATACTTTGAAAGTAATGTGTCTTCATACAAAGGCTCTAATTACTTTTTTACGATGTCAAAGCTCACAAGCGCCAAATGGTTTTGTGAGTTCTTTAGTGCATTGGATGCCATAATTATACATATTGTCAGTGTTGGTTATGGCTAGGTATTATGAAGCAGGCAGTGACAGATGAGAAGGCATGTATGAAAGGATCCTAAGAAGAGCCTGCTTCATCTGCTTGGGTTGCCATGGGATAATGAGTATAGCATTTTTCTGTCTTGTGCAAAAAATACCTTCTATTTCTTTCTTCTGTTTAGGTGTCTAACACAAAAAGCAGTGTCTGATATATTCACTTCTAAAAGGACTCTTCTCTCTTTTCTCTGTACAAGACAAGGTAACAAATGTAAAAAGCAAAAACTTACAAATGTAAAAAGCAAAAGAGATATGACCAAACATGACCAAATCTGTATTTCCAGCAAAGTAATTAATCAACATTAGTGATACTATATATTTCTAGAGGTTAAATGGCTGTGTCCAATTTTTAGCACTTCTTACTATAAATCAGAATTCTATTAATTGTCTCTTGTTCTGCCAATGGAGCACAGATGCATTTTCCAAATGCACAGATTCAGCTACAATGCTATGAGGGGGAAAATCATATGATTCCTATTGTTTTGAGACATTAACCACATATAAAAGATAAGGAATTGTTTCAAAATCACATCATTAGTGCATTTGGATCCAATCTGCTGATCAAAACATCAAAGTGAGTTATATATGTTGATAGCCTTGCCTGAATCCCTTAGCCAGAGTGTGTGATGTTCCACTCGAGTATTAATCACACGATTACAAGCCCTAATAAAGATGGCATGTTACTGTACAGCCAAAATAAAAGCCACATGCCGTCCAACTCTCACTGAACATTCAGACAGAGGCCCCATGAAAGCCCATATTTACATGTAAAGGCAGAAAAGTGTTTCATTTCAGGGATAAATTGAGTGGTATTGAATGAAGCCAGATTTAGATCCCATCAACCCTTTTTTTTCTTTGCTTACTCATTCTCTACTTTTTGTGGTAAAATGTATTTTTAAGGGGAAGAACCTACATGCCCTGTAATTTGTGAAAGGTTTTATTTATTTCTTTTTCCATGTTCTGCCTGTTTGACGCATTTTAGAAATAATCAGCTTTTCATGTGCAGATATGATTTAATTATAAAAACTCATTTTGGAAACTCAGCGCCAGTGACGTATTCTTTAACGTCTTTAGATCAAAACTTTAGATCAAAAAAATCTTAAGAGCTTGTTAAGTAAATACGACATGTAAAAATTAAAACACAAATGGGAAAAAGTATTTATAACTCAGGCTACCTATTGATGGGAGATATTCATTTTATCATTCTTTTCTTTTAAAAGAACCAACTCTCAGTTAATGGAATTATCAGAATGCATACAATCCAAATCTTTTATCACATGCATAGATGAAACATTTTTGAAAATGTTAATTTCATCACATTATACTGAGGTACAATTATAACATGAAAGAGGCACTTAACCTGCTAACTTTATGACTCCTTTCCTCTCATCTGTAATATTATGACAGAGACCGTTGCAATTATGAAGTGGAATAATTATACTCATTGTATTAATAATTACACAGAAACAGATGGTTACAAAGACTATTTTTTAACAAAGTCATTAGCATTTTTTTTTCTAGAGCAATTGATTGTGACAGCTTTACAATAGAGTCACATGACTGTGCATATTTCACAAGCTTGTAAAAGCAGTAGAGTAACAAAGATTTAAAGAAGAGCAGATGGACAAGCATATGAACCGTCCTTACCTGTATTGATGTACGCACACAAACACACACACACATGCAGACACTCACTCTCACACACACACACACACACACACACACACACACACTATGGAAACAACATTCAGTGCTGTGAAAATTAATTTGCCCCCTTCTGATTTCTGCTACTTTTAGATATTTGTTACACTAAATTGTTTCAGATCCTCATACAAGTGTAATATAAGAACAAGGAGAACATGAGGAAACAAGAAGGTTGAGAGTTCAAATCCTAACACCACCAAGTTGCCACTGCTGGGCCCTTGAGCAAGGCCCTTAACCCTCAGTTGTATAAATGAGATAATTGTAAGTCTCTCTGGATAAGGGCGTCTGCCAAATGCCTTAAATGACTTTCGCTAGGCCACTACAAAACCTTAATTTTGTTTATTTTGAGCCATTCAGAGGTGGACTTACTCTTGTGCTTTGGATTGTTGTCTTGCTGCCTGATCCAATTGAGTTTCAGCTCTCGGAATGACCAGATATTCTTCTTTAGGATTTTCAGGTAGAGAGCATAATTCATGGTCCATCAGTTATGGCGAGTTGCCCAGGACCTGAAGCAGCAAAGCATCCCCACACCGTCACTTGGCTTGGGGGTCATGAAGGTGTTTTTTTGGAGAATGTGAGGTCAGTCTTTATCTTCCTCTTGGTTAGCAGTTATTTCTGCCTTCCAACTCTCCTTTGGATACCATTTCTGCACAGCCTGCAGTTTCTTAGATGCTTTTCTGGTTCTTTTGTGACTTCCTGGATGAGTCGTCAATGTATGCTTAGAGGAATTTTAGTAGGCTGGCCACTTCTGGGAAGATTCACCACAGTTCCAAGTTTTGTCCATTGGGAGATAACGGGTCTCACTGTGGTTCACTAGAGTTCCAGAGCCTTATGAATGGCTTTGTAACCCTTTCCAGACTGATATATTTCAATAACTTTCTTTCTCATCTCTTCTAAAATTTCTTTTGATTGCAGCATAGTGTGCTGCTTGTTGAGACCTTTTAGCCTGCTTCACTTTGTTCAAAAGGTTCTATTTAAGTGAAATTTGGATTTAACAAGCTGGCAGTAATCAAACCTGGGTGTGTCCAGTCTATTTGAACCCAATTACATTTGGCTAATTGGTTGACTGAGTAAGTAAGGGAGCAATTTCTCTTTCACATAGAACTAGTTGGTTTTGGATAACTTTTTTCCTTCAATAAATGAAATGATCATTTAAAAACTGTATTTTGGGTTTCCTTAAGTTGGCTTTGTCTTATATTAAATGGAGTTTGAACATCTGAAACAATTAAGTGTGACAAATATGCAAAAAATAAAATAAATCAGACATATAAGGCAAATACATTTTCACAGCATTGTATTCAGATAGACCAAGTACATTTATGACTTAGGGTGTGTGAAGGCACCAACATCCCCACAAATATTATATACAGTATACATATTCACTGACTACCTCATCAGAGAAAGCAGTCTACACGGACCAAACACCACCAACACCCTAATGGCTGATTATTACGCTTCCTTTCTGGTCTTCTTATACAGAACGCTCACCAAAAATGCAAGGCCATGTGTGAAATCTCCCATCACCTTAGCAGCACATAAATTATGCACATTCACTGATATATGCAACTCAACTAGAACTTTTCACTATCAATTTTCTTGGTGGCATTCTATCACACACAGTGAAACCTGTCATCTGCATTCAAAGGAAGGGAGAAGAGAGAGAGGTAAGAGCACACTGGCATACAAAAGTAAACACTTTCAGTCAGAAAGCAGAGAAAGAAACCAAAGAATGAGTATTTCTTATACAACCACCAAGCTAGTTGTTTCCTATGTAAAGCTGCAGCAGTCACTGCTGGTAAGGGCAAAAGCATTATCTCTTAATGTTCAGCTATTTCAAACATTATTTATTTATTTCAAAGTCTTGCCTCCAATGCATTTTAGGCCAGGCTTAACGCAGGGGATCAATCTGTCACAAGCCTTTGAAGCAGACATTGGGCTTAATGAGTTACAGCAGAGCATATGGTGTAATGCATTTCGCTTTCCAAAGAGCACCAGACAATGTGCCACATGAAAGCATCATATCCAAACTGAAAGCAGAGCAGGTTTGAGACACGCAAGCATATAGATTAGGTCTATGCAGAATACTAAACAATATAGAAGTTTAGTGTTGGGTGGTGTGTTAGGGACTATTTAGATTAAGTGTCTGAATGTATTTAACTTGGATTTTGGGTTTCAGGTGAAATAGGTGCAGGAGGTTTCAATAAGACTGTACAAGACTGTGAAGGTGGTTTTTCCATGCAGGAAAAAATGTACGGAAATACAATGCAGGAAAGAATGTTTACCTGCAAACCTGGATCCTTACTTAATAATACTGTGTAGGTTCTAAATTGTTTCATACAATTTGTACACACAATACAATTGGGATGCATTAAATGTGTGTAGTCATATATCAATTGGATGCAAGAAAGTACCCATTGTTCATAGTCACCATGTGTGTGCATGTCACTACTAATTTAAATGCAAACACGTCCACAATTAACCATATATGGTATGTAGGCATTGCTTCTAAAGGTGCCATGGAGAACCGCACAAATAAAATTAATTTGTTTCCCATTTTCACAATTTGTTCAACTGCTAGTTGTCACCCAACAGTTACCAACTGGGGAAGGTGAAGGATAACAAGTACTTCCTCTGAGACACGTGAAGCCAGCCAAGCACATCTTTTGGAACTGCTGTTCATGCTGCATCACAGGTCAGCATAACACACTCAGTGGAAAGTTCAATCTGCCCTCTTCCACATACATGAGCTCACAGATGCCTGCAATTGGCTAGTGACACTGTGATTGACAGGAGAGAAAGAGTATGCCAACCCCCCAATCCAGAGAGGCCAATTTTGCTCTCTTGGATCCTGACCATGGATGGCTATGGCATCGTCGGGATTCAATCTCACAATGATAGGACAAATATGTTTCTGTTGCGCCACTCGAGAGCGTCAAAGAAGCTGAAGCAGAATTCTGGAAGCAGAATTTTTTTTGTAACCAATAAAGTAGAGAGTTATTAAGCAGTGCTATTTAATATTGGTGTGCTTGTCATTTATAAAAAAAAAATTAAATGAACACTAACAAACATACATCAAGACAACTTCACGGTAATGGCAAAGATGTGTTTTTCCTCACCGTTTGACATGTACTAGTTCTTATTTACATCTTATTTAAAACATGAAAAGTTGAACAGACTGAACTTTCAACCAGTTTGCAGTGAGCAGTCAGGCTAAGTCAAGATCAGAAAAACAGCTGGTAAAAGTCTGAATATTTTGACCTCTCACAAAGCAGGGTATGAAAAGATATCAAAAGTGTTTAGGGATACCAACAGTAAAAACCACAATGGAAAAAACTCATACACAAAGATGCAATGAAAGGGCAGAATAAAAATAACTGGGGGAAAAAAACTGCCAGAGAGATTTGTGAAAATCCAAAGTAAACAGCAGGAGATCTGAAAAATCCATAAAGGCAAGTGGAGTAAAAGTCCATCTTTATATCACATTCAGAAATATCAGGTTTGTATTTTTTTTTTCAGTCAAGATGAAGTAAAATCTGTAAAACTTGCATCAAATGTCTTGGTTTCATTAGTATGCCAATGTTTTCCCCTTAACTATCCAGTTTGTTTGATGTTCAAAATAAAAATGATACCTGTTGCATTAGTGTAGGTTTCTACATTTCTGTCAGGCTACACACTGCAGCCAAAAAAAAAAAAAAAAAGTTCACTACGTAACTACATAGAGCAGATGAAATGGCTAAATAACACACTGTAATTAGAGCTACTATGCAGTGGTAAATTAATCAACAACTCAATATGTTTAAGATTTGTGCTAAGCAAAAAAGGGTCAAGTTGAGTATTTTTCATACTGGCTTTCATTTACCATTTTTAGCTGGAGAGAATGTGAATAACTGTTTTTTTTTTATTCCCCAAATCTCCATCTAATTTATCCAGCAAAATACAACCAGCAAAATATAACCCATAATAACCATTAATGATCACCTAATGTCTTCCAATTTGCACTGTGCATTCTTCCTGACTGCTTCTTGACGGGTCTGTATTGTGACTGAAATAAAGGGGAATTTTCTACAATAGGTAAAATACATTTAATTGGGATTATTACTGATTATTAAATCCAGGTACTTAACATCCTCAAAAAACCTACATTACTCATCTTTCATTAATCATTAAGTCATTTGTATTTTAACATATTCATTTTTGGAATTTCTGTTTCACTCTTAACACGGATGTTTAATCATTGCGTGTGTTTTTATTATGAAAAAAATCTTTAATGGTCAACTCTGTAACTAAGCATGTTCAAGCAAATATGTATATTTCATCACATATACAAAAACACACACACGCACAACCAAACAATTGTTCACTATATCTTCATACCCTACTCTAAAAAAAAGAATGGATTTGGGAAGGATATGTAATGTGTGTGGATGGTTACAGGAAAACGGAGACTTTTTCGTGAGATGTTTGTTTTTCATTCTAGAAAATTCTCTTTAGGAAATTCAGGATCTACTGACTAAGTCAGATTCAACCCTTAGCTGGCTCTGAGATATATAACACAGTTTGATCTTTAATACCTTTCATCCCTGTTCCTTTCAGGCTGAATATTTTTGTGGTAAACATCTAGTAAAAGTCTACAGTATGTAAATGCACAGTTTAAGCACTAACTCGCCTAAGCGTGTCTCCATGGCTTGGTTTACAGGGCTGTGCTCTTTTATGAAACAGTAGTGCCCTTTGTGGTACAGCAACTCATAGTTGATTTGTCTCTGGCAAGCAGTGTTTAGCACACACCCCATCAAGGGAGCACTGTGGAAAATCCATCTGGCATTCCCTGGATTTGGGATGACGTTGTGCCAAGTGCAAATCATCTAAGGGGAAAAAAAGAGGAAAAGAAAAATGGGAACTCGGTGCATACTGTTTGACTTTGGTTGCATGATGCATTCAGTGCTTTTGTCTGAAGGTCTCTTTTGCTTCCTCATTCTACGTGAGGTGAAATTTAAAATAATATCCTGTGAATTTTGTGATGCTTGGAAAAAGCTCACAAGTTGTTGTCTTTGAAAGTCTTACTTCACACTTTACCCAGATTGTAAAAAGGGGTAAAGCTGTTGCCAAATATGCCCCCCTCCTCCCCGTCAGCCCTCCTCCCTCCACTCCCCGCAGTATCACTCAGACTGGCTGGAATAGGTTAGGCATGGAAGTCATTTCCCCTCTAGGTGCTCCAGCCCCGCTGTCCAGACTCAACAAGGTCCTGAAATATCTTTAACATCTGATTTTAGCCAGCATTGCACAACTGCCTCTTTGTTCCCGTGCAGCAGATGGGGGGAGCAGCTCCACATTACCATATCAGCAATATAATTAGCCCCATTAGAACCTAGAAATATAGGATTTGTTTCTGTTATGTTTTTTTATTCTTTTGCTTTACACAGTCCTTTTTTTCACTGTGAAGTAGTGGGTGAATATGTCTATTGTGCTCATTTTGGTTCGGGAAAGTGGGAAAGTGGTGCGGTATAATGGTACATAAACATTACCTCACCTTAACTCGAAACAGAGACTATTCAAGGCAAAATAGACTAGTTAACTTAATGACCCGCACAATCCGCTCTTTGTGCCTTTTCCGTCACAGGGAGAAAAATGTTCCCATCTTTCTGAAGTCAGAGGGCGACATGATGAAATGGGGAAAGGCGTGGAAGAAGCACACATGACTGGTGAATATTTGAGGCTCGAACCAAAAGTCCAGTTTACTGTCACTGTCAATTTCACTCACTTGTTGCGGTGCTGTCACATTGCGCCCTTTGCTTATGAGCTTCAGGGTGTGGATAAACAGCAGGACTATTCATGTATCCTTTGATTTAATCTGTCACAAGAGTAATAAAGCATTCACCTCTGTAGAACTTCAGTTCTGTCAGAAAGTCTGTTCTCTAACCACATAAGAACCTTTCTAGAAAATTACCTGTCTCTGTTTATCAAAGAAATTAATGTTTGTTCAGTCATTTTA
The DNA here is from genome assembly GCA_022985145.1 of Pangasius djambal. Classification (NCBI taxonomy): domain Eukaryota; kingdom Metazoa; phylum Chordata; class Actinopteri; order Siluriformes; family Pangasiidae; genus Pangasius; species Pangasius djambal. Next base: position 13,068,164 of record CM040997.1, read on the forward strand.
AGATTTTTATTTGTCCCTTTGAATGTTAACAAAAAAGAACAACAATATTGAAGTATTTTATTTACATGAGATTTTTTCTTGTTTATTTGTTTGTTTTTTATAATAAAAGAGCTAAATCTTGCCCCAGTTGTAAGTATGAAAGTGTCTTTTTAATAATTCAATTAAAGGTCTAAGTTTATAAAAGTGAACTAATATATTAAGCAGTCTTGTTAAATAGTCATGACTAAAGAGCAAACGATTTCTGAGCTGTTTATATTGTACAGTTTTATTCAAACATGTGTAAGTAATTTTAATGTTTTATGTTAATATGATTCAATATTTGTGTTTGTTGTCTGCCTGTAACCCAGAGAAGAATTTATGAGAAGAGATTAATTATTGATTTTTTTATAAATATATTTTTTAAAATTATTTTATTGTCAAGCAGACTTCCATGTAATTCAAGCTTTTAATGGCAGATTTTGCAAACTGTCAAAGACATAGAAACAGTGTGAGCTGGTGTATAGCACGGCACGCACATGTTGTGGGAAGCACGATTGTTCCACAGCTGGAACTGGAGTCCTGAATGTGTTCATAACTATTACTGTTTGTCATGCAGCATCTGTGGGATGTGTGTATTCAGAAAGTGTTTTAGCATTGGATCAGCATGGTCCACGGTAATATTTTGTTTCCTAGTTCCTTCTTAAGCACACAAGAGCCTTAAAGATGGCTCTTACTTGTGTTTTTATACTTGGTCACAGATATTTTTCTTAAAATTTATTAAAAGAATTATCTGTAGGCACGAGATATAGCTGTTGACATATAGCAAGAGCAGGCTACAAAACTATAAAATATAGTGTTGACAGCATGCTCAAGAAATACTACTACTACGACTACTACTACTAATAATAATAATGTGATGATGACGATGATGATGATGATGATGATGACAAGAAGAAGAAAAATTCATCTTTAGTAACCGCTTTATCCTGGTCAGGGCAATCCCAGAAACTTTGAGTGCAAGTTGGGTGAATTCACCCTGGAAGGATTGCCAGTCCATCTCAAAGCACTATTCACAGACTTATTCACACATAGGGGCAATTTAGCATAGCTAGTTGAAGGAAACCTGCAGGAAACCCATGCAAACATGGGGAGAACATACAACACTCCACACAGACAGTAACTAAGGTTCGAACCAGGGACCTTGGAGCTGTGAGGTGGCAATGCTACCCACTGTGGCATTGTTCCAACCAATAATAATAATAATAATAATAATAATAATAATAAGAGAGGGAGAAATAGACAAGAGACAAGAGACTTAAGCTAAAGTTTTATTTTACTTTTCATCTGTTATCATTCCAGTCTATGAGTAACTATGGAGATGTAAAGCAGATCTCATTTCTGATTTTCTTTTCCTATGGGTATGGCTGCCTAATCCGATCTGATCCTGTATCATCCGATCATCTGATCACGTATAGGATGCGTATTTGTCCTGCCAAAAGGAAGCTGTTTTTTGGGACAGAATATCTTTGACTATGTAAAGTGGAATATGTTTTAGTTTCCAAATGTACAAACTATGTTCACAACATTTTTTTCCCCCTTCGGACACTAACACTTTTTACAACAAAGAACACGACTTCAATAAAATTTTAACTCCAATGTACTGAAATTCTCAGAAGTTCAGTATCGCGTTACAGGAGGTCACCAGTAAAGTCTCTCTAATTGAGAGGCCCCCATGTGGATGTATTACGCTACACAGGATTTCTCATCACGTGTCTACATATGGCACCGTGGCAGAATATGCTTGAGCCTCTGCAGTAATGGGTTTCGAAAGCTCCAGCACCAGAAGCCAAACTGCACCTTAACAAAATAATGGCAACCCAAACTCCATAAAAGAGCTCCATTGCGTGAGGAGGAAAACAGTCATACAGCAAATGCAGCCTGCCATATTCTGGCAATATTCAGAAGAGTTAAATCAAGTATAGCATATAACCATGTTAGCTGCTTTCTTTGTGTGTGTGTGTGTGTGTGTGTGTGTGTGTGTGTGTGTGTGTGTGTGTGTGTGTGTGTGTATGTGTGTGTGCATGGACTGGCTGGCTGTTGAGACCAGGGTAGATCAAGTAATGCACGTAATACAATCTCCTTGGCAACTAGGCTAATGATGACCAATTCGAAATCTTCTAGCACTAGTACTGGATCTTAATTTATGATCAAAATTATATTTACATTAAAGTCAGAAGGTTAATTTTATTGCTTTTCCAAGGAATCTAAAAGATTCTTCAGGGCCCCAGAAGGAACAAACAAACACTCAGTGATACTGAGCATGTCAGCGGCAAGGAACAAGTTCCTGAGATAACATGAGGAAGAAACCTTCAGAGGAACCAGACTCAAAGTCTCAAAGTGACACCATGTGGGATTATAAAACATTACTCTTCTACACTTAAATACTATGAAGTCAAACAGTGCTAAGCGTGCTGAAACAATGAGCAGTATGATCATCATAGTCATTATGATTACAGAAGCGGTTCTTTGGTACAAGTCTACAGTATCCAGGTGAGATTATCCATGGAAGCAAGGGTGAGACTTGATCGTAAACTGTTTTTGTGAAGTACAATCTTTACTTCTTTTTTGGATTCTTTTTTGATATTCTTTGATGTTGCAGCACCAGAACACGTTCTATCCTCTGGTCATCATTAAACGGACAATGTAGTGCCTTGAAGATGTTCTGAAGTTTGTTGCTGAATCCCAACCTTTAAGCCCCTCTGGTCCTTTCTTTAAAATGAATGTGAATGTGTTTGAAAGAAAGTAGAGAGAAGCAAAAGAAAGTTGCAGACTTTAAGCAAAGGATCTCACTCAACACTCAGTACGAGTCTCAATCGATCGACAAGCCTGCCAACTGCTAACTCCCACCTCTCTGCGATCGATGGCCTATTCAATTAACAATAAACACCAGGATATCTGTCCACTACCAACTATTACTCACTTGTGCAGCTATCCAGCTAATTAATCCTGCTGATACTCTAACGAGCCCCCGAGCTTCCGGGGCCTGGCAGGCAGGAGAGAGGTTCTGTACGACACCTACTGTCCCACAGCCATTATCGCCTGAGTTATGGACCAATGACTTGGAGGGAAATTGATCCTTTGATAAATGCTTGACAGGCTCTCATCTTTCCTCTCAGACAACACACAAATCAATGTGACAGCTGCTCACAAAAAGAGGGCTGCTGTATAAAAGCTAGAAGCATTGGATTAAAGCAGATTTATTTCCGCATTAAGTTTTGTGTTAATTTTTTTTTTAAGGGCTGTTTTTTTCTGGTAAGCATCACAGATGATGGCAGAGCCAGGATAATAATTATTACATGGACTTTAAGCAGTGATCTTGATAGCCACAAGTAAAGCTTGCAAATCAAATACACATTTTGCTCTGTGGGCGAGACAAAGAAACACGTCTCCAAAGTTTGGGCTTTGAAGGCGAACAAAGTCATGTGGGTGTTCATACGTCTGTTTCCCAACTCATCACAAGATTACAAGCAATTGTTTTTGGCCACCAACCCTGGGAAAGAGATCACAATTAACCACAAATATGTGCCGATGGAGTTTGAAGTGGAAATTAAATCAGAAAGGTCTGCCGAAAAGACACATTGTTGCTTTTCTCTTTAAGATGTAAACGTTAAATGTAACGTATTTTCAGTTGTAGGGCACGATTTTAAGTGGTACACCGATTCATTGGTATTTCCTTGTCACTCATTCAAGAGCTGTTGTAATTTTTACTGACATTATTTCACAAATGATTGAAGTTAAATATGATCAACAATGTAGTCACGCTTTATGTAATGATGTTTCTGCAGAACTTCAGCAAAGTTTCAATTACCATCTCATACCTCTATTTTATTATGTTCTACTCGCTACTTTCCCCATTGTGGTTTAAGGTTGTTTTTAATGCGCTCAGACAAAAGACAGAAAATTAAGGATAGCAGAAAGTTATGGAGGAGTCGACAAATACTGTGTCGACAAACCCAGACGCACACAGTTGGGCCTCTCAGACGTGAGCCAGCAGTCTGGAGTTCCACTGCAATATAATGTTCAGCCGTGCCATAGAACCGCTCCCTGTGAGCCCCTCTCACACGTTTTTATAGATCACCATTAAATCGTCAAATTGTTGGGACTTGGAACAGTTTCATCTCATGGGCTTAATGAGTCTAGCAGGTGTGCATATAGACAGCGAACACTATATATGAGATGACGAGACCCTGGAGTTCTGATACAGGCAGTTCTTTCAGCGATAATATACTGAAATGTTACTAAGAAATCTCCATATTAATGGAACAATAATTGAGGCTAAACAGGTCTCACTGCCTTGTTCGTTTTCTTCTATAGGAAGAAAACTCACTCTTGATTTACTCACTATAAGATTATGACTAGTCTGAAATAATTATCTGTGCAGCTGCATGAAAAATGAGAATTGTGGTTATAGCATACTATAGAAAGCAGTATGTAGTCATTAGGATTGCAGAGACAATGTGAAAATTCAATTACTGCAGACTCACAAAGATCAATCCTGCCCTCATCCCACATGTCAGTGACTAATGTGTGATATTAGGTTGCAAAAATGAATGATAAGAAAATAGAATAAATGAGCTTTATATTTAGGAGGAGCAAAGATAAGGGTAAAAACATTTGCATTTACCATGCTTCAGAGATCTACATAATAGAATACCTGTGTGTTCACATTCAAGAAAACAATATGCATAATAGACCTGTGATGGACTGGGGTCTCGTCCAGGGCGTATCCCTACCCACAAGTGACCCGGTGTTCCCGGGAAAAGCTCACAATCCACCACACTCTCACCAGGATAAAGCAGTTACTGAACATGTATGAATACATGAACAAAAGAACAAACGAACGAAAGAATGAATGAATACCACAAATGTACCACATACTGAGTTTAAAAGATTACAGTCATCAGGCTTATACTGCTGTTATAATGTGCTCACTTCAAACTTCTCAACAATACACACAGGCTAAAATAGACCTTATCTGTCAAGTTAGATTTTATAAAATTAATCAAATAAAATATTTAATTTAAATCCTTCTCAGGCCTTTCTCATCTTTCAAGGCTTCTATACAACTGAAAAACCATTAGTGTTTCATCTCTCTTCACAAAATATATCAAAGTATGGTCAAGATGTAACACATCAGGTCAACTTATAGGTCAAAATGAGGCCAGGACATTTCTAAAGTTCTTTAACTATGTATTTATAGCTTTTAACTGAATGAATGCGAGCACCACTGATGCATTCAGTTCTTAGTAGCACACTCTCCACACAAGTATTTTCTTTATTTCATTGATTGAATTGCTTGATTTTATATGAATGAATTCATAAGAAATGGTGTACAGGGTGTCCCAAAATTCTCCATATATAGAGGAAACCAACACAGATTTTCATACTTAATTTATATATATGTGTATATATATATATATATATATATATATATATATATATATATATATATATATATATTTTTTTTTTTTTTTTTTTTTTTTTTTTTTTTTTTTTTTCAGATAGCCTTTAAGAATGCCTTTGAGAAAAGAAGAACGTACTGAAATCATTCTCATGGCTGAATCGGGAAGCTGTCGCAAGGTTAAGAGGAAACATTGCAAACACATCACATACGACACTGTTGCCAAACTTATTAAAAAATTCAAAAAGACTGGAAGTGTTATGGTGTTTTCTACATGAAATTGTAGTCTAAAGAGCAGCAAACAATAAACTAAATAAAGTCATTATTTGGTGTGACAACCCTGGGCTTTTTAAAAATGCATCAGTAGTCTCAGGTACAGTTTGTGCAGTTTTATAATGAAACTGGCTGGTTAGTTTTTCTGAGCTTCCTGGAGAATCTGCTACAGTTCTTCTGGACACGTTGACAGTCCCACCTGCATCTATTTTTTCCCGACCTTCATTATGTTTTTGTCTGAAAAGTTGTCTTTTACGCAATACCACTAATACATTCACTTTCTTTACTGACATACAAACATTTCTGGTTCTCATTTATTTATTTTTTTGTTTGAAAAGTAATCTTACTTTTATAAGATTAGTAATACTGACTCAACAATGTGGAAGTCATAAAATAAATATCTAAGACAAAAGACAGAGTTACTGTGTATATATTCTGTATACTGTATAAATAGTACATGTTCTTAATGACGCAAGCCATAAACTCCCACTTCCCTATCATGAACAAAACCGGCATCTGGGACCAGCTCAGTAGACGCACCCTATTTATATAAAAATATTTTAAAGGCCAGAAGCAGTTTCATAAAACAGAGCACATATGAACTCATTAAATAAGACATTATGTAATTTGATTTAACATTAGTTATATGAATTATTCATTATTCATTCATTTGTAAGAGCTATTAATCATGGTCTGCTTTTTTTTTTTTTTTACATAGTAAGTAGATATATTTTGAATAGCAAACTAAGAGTGTTTTGATTACAGATTTTTTTTTTCGTACTTGTTGCTTGTGTCAACAAGAAATGATGTACTCAGGTCTTGGTCTTTGTTAAGCCGGATGAGCTGGGAGAGGAGAATGGGATGATATGTAGCAGCAATCTAGGAGTAAGCCCTGGAAGAACATGAAATGAATTAGACCCAAGTTCCCAAAACATTAGCTCTCTCAAAGTAATAAGTCAGTATCCCTGCAGCCCTGTGTGGGTTTCAGAAGCTCTACCCAGCCTCTGCCAGCCATTCACAATAAATGCGTTCAAAATGGCATGAATGTAACAAAAGAAAGGGGAAATTCATTACTGCAAAGCAGACCTTTATAAATCTTGACCCCACTGCAATGACTAAGTAATCAACACATTATAAATTACGCAATTTTAAAAGGAGCTGATTAAAATGAATTACAACAATAGGGAAAAATGACTATAGATATTTTCATTGTTTCTGAGATTTTCAGAATTCAACTAATTTAACATGCGCAAATCCTGCCAGAAAAACAAACAAAAGGCTTATTATTAATGCAGGAGTGTACAGCCAGCAAGGCAGTGATTGAAAAACTCTTTGCACTCATAAGAATCACACTGTGTTGTGTTTGTTCTGTTGATGTGCCTGTGTGATATCCCTTATCAAAGCTAACAGTTAATTGTTTGGATGCAGTGGCATCATTGCACTGCGATCAAACAAGCAGCAAAGACACATCTAAGGAACCCAGGGAGTCAATTAGCTGTTATCAAGCTACACTTGGGCAATGTGTGAAGTCTCACCACGTCTTTACACTTTCTGTGTGCCAAGCAAATGTGGCCACTATAGATATTCTCTTTAATTAATCATTGACTCAATCATTAATCATTGAGTCATTGCTTTGGGATGATAAGGCATCAGGGTGTGTCATCACACCATGGTTTTTAAGAGTGGAAAAAACGACTACAATGTACCCTATACGGCCAAACAGATACTGTATGACGGACAACTGAACATCACACCATATATGGTTCTTCCCCAAACTGTTGCCACAAATCTGGAAGCACAAAATTGAATTGGATGCTTTGTGTGCTGTAGCGTTACAATTTCCCTTCACGGGAACTAAGAGGCCCAAACATGTTCCAGCATCACAGTGTCCCTGTGCACAAAGCGAGTTCCATGAAGACATGGTTTGAGAAGGTTGGAGTGGAAGAACTCATTTACATTTACATTTATGGCATTTGGCAGATGTCCTTATCCAGAGCGACTTACAAAAGTGCTTTGAAGTCTCTATCAATAAATACATTCTGATACTGGCTCACTAGGTCACAAACTAGGAATATCATCAGTCCAAAGACTCTAGTGTCCTGCACAGAGCCCTGACCTCAACCCCACTGAACACCTTTGGTATAAACTGGAATGCCGACTGCACCCCAGACCTCCTCACCTGACATCAGAGCCTGACCTCACTGATGCTTTTGCAGCTGAATGAACACAAATCCCCACAGCCATGCTTCAAAATCTAGTGGAAAGCCATTCCCAGAAGAGTGGAGGTTATTATAACAGCAAAGGAGGAACTAAATCTGGAATGGGATGTTCAACAAGCACATATGAGTGTGATGGTTACAAAGTCTAACAGATTACTCTATTAATACATTCACTAATTATGGGGAACTCCCGACTAGTCAAGGACATGGGAAAACAGTAGTGAGGCAGATGTTAAAGAAATGCAGGCTAAATGTACTTTGTTGTTCTGAAAATATTTCTTCAGAAAAAAAATTCAACAGTCAACTGCACATTGTTTATGACTCCTTGGGGAAAAGCCTTTTTTTTAATTTCCTTTTGCTTTAATGAAACACTATCATTTTCATAACACATTTATGGTTAATTATATGATTAACTGCAACCCCTAGTATATAAGTATATACTATGTATGTATAAAATATGAATAGCTATTCTTTCTTTCTGTGTTTAATTGTTCTAACATTTAACAATGTTGAGAGGCAGAGGCAAGGTCTTTTATTATGTGTATTATTATGCATTATGGTTTACAACATCTCTCTACTTAAATAGCTGGGCTATTTTATCTCAAAGACAAAAAATTCATTTTACAAGTTGCCTTATTTAATAATATGGTTATGAGGTGGAGAAAAAGGGATCTCAGTTCCACGTCTTTTCCAGATAATTAAAAGGACACTGGAATAGTCATCATGTTTACAGATGGCAAATAAATCAGAGGCAACAATACAGATAGAAATGACATGAACAGGCGTCTCTAAAGTATTTCACAGTGACCTTTTTTCCTGTAATAACCTTTTGTCTGGGCTTAGACTTCAGGCCCAATATAAATAGCCCTCTGCAAAGTTAATCTGTTGCACCGGGAGAAATCAGAGACTGATAATTTGGAGGCAAAACAACAAAATCCAGCCAAACAGCTTCAAGATGACAAACAACTGTTCGGGTTAAACAGGCTAAATATTTTGAACCATGGGGGTGATTTGTTATGTTGGGCAGTTGTGTAGTTTGAATATGTCTGTCAAGTCCTAGTTAACCTCTTAAACTACACAGAAGCACTGAGGTTTCAGGCTCTCATTCATCTGTCTTATGAAATAGGCTGTTTTCTTAACACCATTAATGTGAAGAGTGGCATGAAACATTATTTTATTCACACTTATGTTGCACACAAGCCTGCATTTCTTATGCCTTCTTGGCTTCATAAGCTCATATTGAGCTCTAAAATGAACAGATCGAGCTGCAAGTATTTGATATCTCAGCAGGAGGTCAGATTCATTGCAGTAAGAAATAAAGCACGCCTTCACATCACTCAGATCTTACTACATCAATAAACAAAGTCATTTCAGAGCTTCTAGAGAACACGTCCCCCGGCTCTCCTTGTACAGTATGTCCAATTCTTCTTTGGCGATGCTTCACTCAAAATGGCCTTATGGCTTTCTTTGTTTCAAGCAACAACTGCATATATTTATTCAAGTAAGGATGTCATTACAATTTTTCTCCTATACTGACAATTACTGGAATAAAAGCTTTTATCTGCACATCCTACCCACACCAACCACACACAAAATAGCTATGATCAAAGTAAGCAGCACTGTAAAGTTTAGTCATTTTTTCTGCTGAGCAACCTTTTTTTTTATCTTATCATGTTGTTGAGAATATATTATATCTTTCTTTTGACAAGTCAGTAAAAGCCTTGAGTATGTTTGTGAAGATTTTATTGCTCTAATCCTGTTCTGAATATTGAGTCTGTTAGACAGCGTTCACTCACTGCCTTGGCTTAGAAAGCATGCACTGAAAAGAACTGACACGAGTAGGTGAAAAGTAACACCCAGTAAATTGTCTGAGGGGAAAAAAACATAAGTTGACTGGCCAACAATGGAAAATGGAGCTATGAGATTTCCAAAGGGAAAAACGTGAAACTAAAGTATCTAATGTTACATAAGAAGCCCCTGATAGATAACAATAGTAAATACAATGAGGAGGTGGGAATAAAGGGAAATTTTCCAAAGGAGGGACTAGTAGCGGACTAGAGGACTGTCTCTTTCCTCTGCAGACTGATGATCTAATTCACACGGGGTACAGAACATTCACATGGTTAAGCAAGTCATCTAATTAGTGGAAAGATGTGTAGCCATCAGGCCTTCAGAAAACACAGTTAGACTGCAAGACTTGATAAGTGATGTGGTTCCTTCAGCAGCATGGGCTGGAAGTATCTGATGATTTTATGCATCTAAAATGCATAAATCTTTACAGTAAGGCCGAAGACACTCTCTCTGACTGACAGCTTTGCTCTTCTTCACTGTCATTTTCACCCCCCAGCCTGACAACATCGGAAACAACAGGACCAGAGAATCAAATTCTATTTCAGAAAATGTGCTCTCATCAGATCCAGAGGGGGTTTCAAACAGCCTTTCAATCAGCATCAGTTCCACATTCGGGAACCTGCAGCAAGTGTTGTGGAGGCAATTCTGGGACGCTGCTCCATCTCAGGCAGCCCCATCAGACCTGAATGCTTGTTCATGCCTTATCATATCTGCAGTCTGCCATTTCTCAGACAAATGTGACAGGCGCAGGGGCACTGATGAAGGCATGACAGCTGACATGGGGTTCAGGGAACAGTGGCAGGTTTTGGTATGACCTGCAAATACAAATGGGGAGCTGTCACTGCCCTGTTTACTCACAAAGTGAAAATATTGTCATGGAAGATTAATTTGTGGCTGCAGCATGGCAATTAGTCTATAACAAAGCAATAAGCAGTTAATCGGTTCTTCCACATTGGGTAGCACCTTCACCCAGCCATTATGCAGTAAATAATGGCTTATGATATTTCATTCACAGTTTACCAGCATTCAAGATAATCAACAAAATATGCCTCACATGAATGGCAGATATTCATGCAAGGTTTGTATTAAGTGTATTTCTCACACTGGCACTGATTCTCTTAGTGTTTAGCAGTGTATATTAGTGTATATTTGTACGTCTAGTGCCTTTGAGGTGGCTCAGTCATCAGATAATTGTAAGACTGAATCCCAGGACCACCAAAGAACACTTTGGTGAGGGACCAAACCCTCAGCTGTTTGCACTGTATCCTCTAACTTTTGCAGTGAAAAACATCGGCCTGTGCTGAGCTTGATCGAAAGTAGTAGAATGAACGTGTAGACAAAGCTGAGTGGTGACCTACTTCATTGACTGGTTAAAGGTAACATCTCTGTCATCCACTGCCAGCGTTCTCTCTTTCAGTGCGGCACTGAGCTCATTTACTCTGTCTAACCACTCTCCCCACCATCACCCACTGCAGTCCCTGACACAAGATGACAAACAGACCCATCATCTACTCCGCCCATGCTACAAATCAGGATGCTCCAGTGTCATTACTTGGTGAAATATATAGCATCATACTAAATATCTGATCAGCAGACTAAGTAAATAATTAAACATGACAGGTGTGCTGTGATAGAAAAATAATCAATGATAAGGTGTGTGATGCGTTACCACCCTGATAATTCTCCTATAACAGTACTTCCCAAAATATTTATTCCGTTTATACCACAGCAATCTTCCACTAGTTACAATTTTTAATTTAATAATGAACAATACATCATACTTTTTAAGGGTTTATAGTTATAGTTTATAGTTTAATGTTGTTGAATGTCCTCAAAACATGTTATTTTCTGTTATCGCTTGCGTTGTAGCAGCTATAAACAGTTTCCTCAGCAACCTGTCTTTTTTTTTCTCTCTCTCTGTCTCTTAAGTTAATAAGATAGAAAAATAAAGTTATGGAGAAAACAAAAACCACAACATAATTATCCTGAAGTCCTTCCCACATCAGAAAACTTAAAGTTACAGATTTACCTCTAGAGTCCTTCCAAAGATGCTAAATAAACATCTCTTTTTACACATTTTCTCTGTTCATGTGGAACATCCACCACACAAGTCACTGTGTGTTGTTATTCGAACAAGCGCATTAACATAAACCTGTGATTTGCCTTGTAGCCTGAAGTACTGTCTGAGTCATTTCATTTAGATTTATAATTTATGCTAGTCCTTGATTGATTAATCATTGTCTAATGCAAGCATTCATTATTTAGTTATTAAACAAACTTATTTAATCAACAGATGTTTTACTTACTTTGTTAATATTATGTTTAGGTTATTTATGACTTTATAAGTTATGTTCAGAGTTTGAATTGGTTAACTGGTTTCCTAATGTTGACTGCAGTAAATAATTTTAATTAAGTGAACTTTAATGTAAAGTGCATACTTAAGAACTTTATGTTTGCCTTTTTTTTTGGTAATAAAAGAGGCAGCCATTAACATATTTTCCTCATTAAAGATTATTTTACATAAAAAGTCAGTTAAGTCAATGGTCCAGAAGTCATAAATAAGATGTTTTATGTAATTTTAAAACAACATTTCTGATTACCTCTTTAGTCATATACTTTGTAATTACTATGCCTACTGAATTGTATTTCCACAATCTAACCAACGCTGGGCATATATTAGTATATGACTGCTGTGCTGAATGGCAATCAGGCTGGTGTGCTCATGGCAGTGTATTTGTGTGCACGTGTGTGTGTGTGTGTGTGTGTGTGTGTGTGTGTGTGTGTGTGTGTGTGTGTGTGTGTGTGTGTGTGTGAGTGTACAAGTCAGGGGTCTGGACACTCCAGGGGTGCTCTGCCAGAACCAGTGTTAATTTAGAATAGAGAGATAGCAATGCTACACTCAACCTTCCTGACACAGTATCCGCAAACGTGACAAGTTATATTTCAGCTAGATTAACCCTCGCTTTATCATATGTATTTGAACAAACAACTTAACGGCAGGATCCCTGAATTTTAAGGTGAAAGAAGACTCTCTGGAACATATATTTATCCATGCGTAGATAGTTTAAGCTGGGAAATGTCAGCGCTCAAAGCATGAATATGGTAAATAATTCTCAGAACTGCACACCGGGCCCCTATCCTCCCTCCATGTCTTCCAGAGCTGTTCAGAGAGATTGCGCTACCCAGTAAAGAGTATGCATCGCAGCATGTGGTCGTGCTCACATGGTCTTTGGCTTTGTGAACATCTCTGAACTGACATTTGACAAGCCTGTTTCAACTCCCTAGACATACCCTCAATTTACCTGTGGCCCGGTCTGCCAGATTGGAGCAAAATGGTTCTTCAGCAGGCTAAGCCTCTTTTCGCACCTCTATCCTGTATTGTAGAAGCACTGCAAACAAAAGGTTAATCTCCCGAGACACACATTTCAAATTCCTCTTACAGAGGAAAGCTTGCCTTTACCAGAAACCCACTGTATATGTACATAATAGCGTATATCTTCTGTTGTTAGAAGACAGAATGCCTCATGGATGCATAATATGAGTTCTCATCATTAAGTTACTAATACTTGTGTTACAAGTATGTCTTTAAGAATGTCTATAAGAAAATACACAAATACTAATGAATATGCAGTAAGAACAATGCTAAAACTATGTTATGTTAAATATGTTGTAGGGAAAAATGTTGACGAAGCATGTGAGCAGAACCTGCATATGCACCTTCCCTTTGTTAGCACTGTAAACTATGTTCATTATGTAAGAAACTGGCTAATTATTCAACAACTTGTAGGAATTTGTCAGTTAATGACAGCAAATCAAGCCATTTTAAATCAAGGCTGCAATTAATGTCTAACATTTAATGACATAATGAATAGTCATAGCAAATAGTCATAGCGCCTTATCAATTATTGTGAAAATATGTGCTATTTATAGTTCAGAGTTCCATGAAAGCATTATTCTAAGATCATTTCCAAATCTGCAGAGAGCGATTCTCTAAAACCTAAATTATGCTGTACTGTCGAGTCATTAGCAGTATCAAACCACATCGCCAGTATATTCAATCAGTACAAAAGTAAAGCCTACATAAGGATAATAGACTTAATTATGTATATACAGTATGTGGTGAAACAGTTGATATAGATCAAAATATTTGCTAAAGTTTTAGTAATTATTAATCACTTCCTTTGAAAAGGAAGATATGATATATAACCATGGTTCTATGACTAATAGGAGGACTGCAATGGTGGTTTCCTTCAGAACCACTGAAGACTTCCTGTGTGCTCATTTCCATAGGCACCAATTTATGAAATTCATTGGGGGTGCTCATAACAGCCTACAAATTTGCCTACACAGCCTACAGACACTATGACAAATAATGCCACTGATATTATACTCCAAAAAATGTTATGTGTTAAATCTATATTTTGAAATGACTCTAAATATAGGATTTTTTTTTTTTTTAAATATTGGGAGTGCTCAATCTCCAGATTCCCAATGGAGCCGGGCACATCCTCATTCGTTTCCTTTTCCGCATACTAATAGCAAAGTTTTCACCTCATGACCATGACCCTGTTGGTAGCCTATAAAAGGTCTCTGCTATGTCACACTTGCCCTCTGGACATTCTCATCAACCCAGCTAACCCAGATGGTTTCACTTAGCCATAGAACCACAGTTGCATACACAAACTTTCATTCCACTTCCTTTCATTCAGGACCGCCAGGGCAGTCTCTTTTGGAAAGTCGTTACAAGGGTTTACAATATGTCCTGATAGTGAACCCCCGGACAATGGACAGCACTCACAAATAGTATCTACTGAGGATTGAGAGTCATCATTTTGCTTTACTGAATCAGTCAGTACAGAAACACTACAGAATGCATGGGGTGCAATGAAGCGACATTCAGTCTGTAAAAGTGATGCTCATCTAAGTACCACCACGGAAGTAGCCATAGCACGTATTAAATGACATTTAATAGAGGAACGTGCCTCTTGACTTATGCCTGTGTAATCAGGTCCTTTAGGCAGTGGGCTAACCAGTCCTTAGAGAGCAAAGCCCACCTATGATGCTCCCCAGTGCACACAAACAGCTGCTCAGTGTCCTGCAAGTTGTCCAGCAGTCACTTCCACATCATGCTTGAGAAAGAGAAGACAGATAGATAGGTTTATTAATATACTGCAGTGCCAATACCTTTGGCAGAAATGCTAGGTGTGGCCACAGAGTGGGATGTTTGAACACAGACACTGAATATTGATGGATAAGGCATGTAATTTGCTGACTCGTCTGATCGCCGTCATGGCCAGTAAAAAAAAAAAAAGTTGTCTTAAGCAAGCAATGAAAACCACTGAATATCTTTTTCCTACATTGGTCCATATGGCAGTCCAGATCCCACTGTGGAACCACTGCTTTGTGTGAGGATCGAAGATGTTCTGCACCTTTAAGGAAGGCTTTGGCTAGTTTCTGAGCTCCCAGCAGGAAGCCATTAACCAGTCACTGGTGTACAGACAATGGAGCTATGTATACCCTTAGGGTCGATGTTTCCAGCTGACTCTGTAAAAACATTGTTTATGGTGCAAGATAAGGGGTTTATGACCAGTGTTTCACACAATAGTGCAAAAAACATTCCACTTGCCCACATAAAACCAGCACATATGTAGATGGAGCATGCACACTCACAAGTGCATGCCTGACCCCTTGTGAACAATGCTGGGGTCGCTCCCAGGGGCCATACCCATAATTTAAAGATGTGTGGTCTACTTCAGTCTAGAACTGCAGGTCTGGTCTGATGGGTAGGGGGCATGGAGGGTTCACCAGTAACCTCAACAACAGGTGGAACCATGGTCTATTCGGCCAGAATGGGGATATCAGCAACACTGATTGTGTTGTCTGTTGGTTGCTCTGCAGTGCCATCCAAAACACTGACAGCAGCAGAAAAGCATCAGCTGTAGATTTGGCCAATTGTGTACCAATATTGCCAAAGTCTCTGTCTCTGCCCTGACCGTGAACCAAACTGCTTCTGTCTTCATCCATTTATTCTTTCACAGTTCTAATTACATGCATGTGTTCACTCTGTTGAAATATGCTCAAGAACTGAACACTCACATATTCAAAAGTGTGTATGAGCTAGATTTCTTTACTGATTCACAATCCACTCCCCCAAATACACACAAAAAAAGCATTTTCAAGACTTTTTGCCTCAGCTTTCAAAGGCATTTCTAAATCTCTCCCAAAGTTGTTATTATTATTATTCAGATTGTTCATTCATAGACATTGACACATGGCTATCCTCCATCTATTCAAAAACTAGACTCATTCACATGACTTACCTGAATGACAAAAAAAAACTGATTGATTGGAAATAAAAATGCACCTATAGAATGGCAAGTCATGCTTTAAGCCTTAAGCTTTTTATTTTGCCATAGTGTGTCTGAACTGTTATGGATTCCTAATTATTTTCTTTTTCCAAACTTATAAACATGTCCAACAGAGAGACTGTATTCTGTAGCCCTAACGCAAGCCACAGATTTCAGACAATCCTGTTTGTAATTATCAATTCATTTGGGAATATGGGATTTTCTTTAAAAAATAAGGGATTGTTTTGCTCTTGGATGAAGCCACATCAAACAGTATCAAACATAAGCCTTTAATGTGTCTTCAAAACCAAGAAAATGGAAATTCAACAATAAGGCGCCACTGATGAAGTCTGTGAGTCCCTCAGGAAAAGAGTTTGCTGTTTGAAGATAACGTTTTTTTCCCTCTTCTTCGAGATGTTTTGTCAGTGCATCTCAAATAACAAATGAAGTCTGGGCAAATAATTTATGAAACACTTTTGTCAAGGAAATAGTATGCACTGTGGCAAGGCAAAAGACACACACACACACACACACACAAGAATTCATGAAAACAATAATAATTTGGAACTCACATAGGCCTGTATAGCTTGGAGGTTTAAGGGCTTTCCCAACTGTGTCAGAACTGCTTTTCAAAGCCATTTGTCACAGTTTTGTCCTTCTCTTATGGCTGCTATCTATGCATGATTTTTGAAGTACCTGCCAAAGAACAAAAGGAATTCAAAGGAATCAGTCAGAAAGTTTTGAAATCTAAGGGAGAAATAGCATTTTTGTAGTAACTGTTCCTTGGTTTGATTCACGTTGACATGTAGGATAGAACTTATACAACTATCCCAGAGATTTTCACTGACAATAAGTTTTGGATCTGATAAAATGGAAGTATAATCTCTAGGATATAGGCAAGGATGGTCAATGGAAAATATAGTTAAAAATAACAGAGCATGAATGAAGGTTTTACTGATGCCATTGCTGATTTGTGTTTTACTTAAAACATTTCATCCTTTAATCTACTTTTAGTCACAGTTCAGCATCTTACATGTCCAACAGAACTGCTAGATTTAAGGGAAAAAAAGATTACTTTAAAACAGAAAAAGAGAGAGGTGAGTGATAAGTAACTGAGTGATCCTATCATGACCTAAGAAGTCGACAGTTCTAGCCCATTAACGTGGAGTACTGATACATCCAGAAGATGAGGAGGCTGAGTAATCCAGCTCTATGTCAGATGTATTTGGGTGAGAAAGCTGTGCTGTGACTAAGGTGGCACGAGGGCAGTACAGGACATGACTCACATCCCTTCGACTGTAAGATTATTGCAGACAGCATGCCCTGAATTCAACAGAGAATATTACCAATGCTATACTGCACCTGGATGTCCATAAACAACATGAATCCACATAATCCATCTTTTATACAAGTTCAGAAAAATTACAGAAGTTTCACGTGCAATGTTTGCAATGTATACAAAATCTGACTGTGCTTGCTATTCTGTAAGTAGGTATGCACTGGGAATATTAATAGTGAGGTTCATATCATTAGCGAGGTCTTGCTTTGGCAACCGCTTCTAAGTGATTGCAAATTGTGCACTCATGATAACTAAGACAATTAACATTCTAATGAGTGTCATAATCAACACACAATGCTCCAAGATGGTAATAGGATTGTACTGGGTGAGTCATTATAGATTAAGATTGTTGTTTTTCTAGCGCTGCATGAGGTGATGGGTCCTAAGTCTTTGCAAAAGCACAATCCATTAGTCTGCAGTGACCTGGATCCTTCTCTGGCTGACTGATTTGGACTCAGTGGCCCAAAAGGATCGTAATACAAAGACTATCATAAGTCGAAGT
This sequence comes from Pangasius djambal, assembly GCA_022985145.1. Lineage (NCBI taxonomy): Eukaryota > Metazoa > Chordata > Actinopteri > Siluriformes > Pangasiidae > Pangasius > Pangasius djambal. The sequence goes on from CM040997.1 coordinate 13,086,135, forward strand.
CATTGTCACTCTGGACCCTCTGTGTGGTCATTAAAATCATCTCAGTACAGTAAAGCCTTTGGGGATCTGGAACTACATCTAAGAAGGTCGGTCATCATTTGCAGCAAGACAGCTGGATTTCATCTTCAGCAGTCATTATCATCATACTGTAACAGACAGAACAAGTTAGAACTTAAGACAAGATGAAACATTCATTCATTCATTCATTCATTCATTCATTCATTTTCAGTAACTGCTTTATGCTGGTCAGGGAATACACCTTGGAAAGGGGACCTAGTAACCTAGGCTCTAGGTTACCCCGTGACCCCATGTAGGATAAGCGGTAGAGAGGATGGATGGAAGGAATTCTCTGACTTTTGACTTTAGAAGCTAGCCAAGTTTGCTGGCTAACATTAAGCTTTTACACAGATAGCACACATACACCGTAACTGAGCACCTAAATGAATATTCCGACCTGAATATTAAGAACGCTCATTACCAGTGAGCCAAAATGGCATTGTCCTGATATCTTCCCAGTTAGCAAGAGCTGGATGTAACATAATTTGTGCACATACTGTACATGCTGAAATATCCAGCTTGGTCTGACAAGCTACACTGCTGCTAAAACACAAAGCTGGTCGAGTATCTTTGCCAGCTGGTAGAAACTGAATTGCCACAACTAATGCAAAATCAGTTAGCAGTTGGCAAAGATGGTCTATCTGTTTAACCAGGTCAGACCAAGTTATGGGTACACCTTGTAATTACACCAGTAGCCAGGTTTCCTAGCAAGTGTTAGCCCTCATGCATCCAGATCAGTGGTTATTGCCACCAATTATGACTTACAGGGTGGACACTAGCAATGACTAAATTGGGTTAAAGTAGTACATAATGTATTTCTAGTTTCACATGGGTACCAAATATTTTTAATCAACAATAAATTAGAAAAAAAACACACACACACACACACACACTCACACACACACACACACACATCTAAGCAACAATATGTATGCCTCAAAGTAGGTAGAGAATAAAGCTAAACTACTTATGTTCCCCATCCTTTTTCTTGGCAACAACAGAAGCCGTGATCAGCAGAGAATGTGTGATGGTAACTGAATTGATGTTATTGGATGCAGAGCACTGATTACTAAGGCCCAGACAGCCTCACGCAGCATGTTACAGCAACTGACTGCAGTTCGATGTCTACTGAGTTTACAGGTTCCATAAAGCAGCTGGAAGCTGGCAGTGTGTTCACATGAAATACGTTCCATAGCCAGAGTTAACATGGCTATTGGGACCATCAGCCCAACAGCTCAAGAGCTAGTGTTGAGTATGCTCTGAGTGAAAAAAGTGTGTGTGTTACCCCTCATGTTCCCTTACAATCCCTTTATAAAAGAGAATTCATAAGTCAGGCTGCACCTGAGGGCAAACATAACAAGAGAAGACTAGATATAAGGAGGCTTGTAGTAATGTATATAAGGAAACACGGCACCATTAGGCTGGGATGAGGGTGAGCCATGACGCATGTATGATTGATGAAACATGGCTCTTTGTGTGTGTACAGGTTTATAAGCTCTCCAGAGTGTTATGTGAAGCCACTGATTTTAGCCCAGATGACACTAAAAGGATCATCTCAACTCCCCACCAACTTCACCCATGACCTCTGTGTTCAACTGACATGGATTGTTTTTACTTGTTTCAGGATCTGCCCAAGACTGTACCCAGAAAATTAAGTTTCATACATACAGCAAAATAAGAATTGTTCTTTTCCACCCACAAACTTTGCTTTTACAACAAAATGTCATGCAGATGCTGCACTTCAAACAGCTGTCAGATTAATTCATTCAGTAATAAACAGCAACTAGTCTTTGGAAACACTCTGGATACTAAAACACTGTATTGTTTTCACATTCGAGTGATTGAACATTTATATAACGTGAGTACGCTATTCTGTACACCATGTTATCATAACTAGCATTCTTAACATAACATGCTTTGCTTCAAGTGGTTTGTTTATAGTGTCCAACACCCAGTTGTTTTTCATGTGTGTTTCTGGATTTCCATGAACCACATGAAAAGACACAGGGTTTTTGGAAGTTAAAAAAAATTCAATTAGAGACTTTATTGTGGGTCATTTATAGTGAAGCTGAATCCATTTATAGTTCCAGAATAACGTAGCAAGAAATCCCATTAATAATGCAAAACCACGTAAAGCATTTTAACTCTTAGTGCTATACCAATATTACACAACTCTACATTTTGTATAAGAGTGGAGAGAATGCAAACATAGTGAGCATCTTTCAGTAAAAAGGTCATGTTAATTAAATATGGTGAGTTCTTTTATTATATGGATCGCATTTTACCATTAATGTGAAACAGAGATTGGTTGGTAGGCTTAAGCCAGCACCAAAAGGAAAGCTTAAATTCTCAAATTGAAGGTTCATTATGTGGTTGCTTTATAGAAAATGAAAATCCTTCCCTAACTACTAAAATACATCTTTCCTAACGGCACTGAAAAATCATTAGTGACCAATTTTTTTTAACTCGTCAGTCAGTTTATTTTTTAAGTCTTCATAACTGCCAGTGGGAATAAACATGGCACAAGTATTTTTACTTCAGCATATGACATCTGACACTGTAATCACAGGCTTCTCCAGGTTTGAAGGCAATAATTTACAGACATGTGGATCATTGTCTGGTCAATCAAGTCCTTGCAGTATGAATTACAGCAAATCTGAAAGTAAGAGCATAAGAAATTGTCTAATGTTGAATTAAATGATTAAAACCTACAGTGTAAATATACAGTACCATAGATATGTGCCTTAGTCAAGTCAGACACAGAAAACAAGCACCTTGCTATGGTCTAATGAAAAGTTTTTACAGTTAAATTGCTAACTGGAAGGACTGACGCAGTAGGCTTGACGTCACAAATGGTTCACCTTTGAGCTTGTCCTTCCCGGCGCACACATCTATGAAAACGTGTCGTATTTTTGCAAGTGGCTGGTTGTGACAGCGCTCCACTGTGTAGAAACACTGCTGCTTTTATTCAGTGCCGTGGCCACAGGCTGGGGCTGCTGGGGCCAAGTCCTGCACCTGCTTCTCCAACACTTCAACAGGCCATTTTCCTGCCAAGCAAGACCAATCAAGCAATCAGCTAGATCTCTGTGGAAACTGACAGAAATAAGATTTAGTAGGACAGTAAGCAGAAAAGTGTGTGCATTTGTGTGGGCATGTTTTTATATCTTAGTGAGGATTGACTGTTCCCTCACGTATAGGAATATGTGACAGTTTTGACATTCTGGGGACATTTAGTTGGTCGCCCCGAGGAAAACTACTTTTTTTAGTTCTTTTATTTAAAACTAAACTTTATTTTACTAAAAGAGACAAAAGGTTTCCTTTTGGTTACTGAGGCTAAGGTTAGTGTTAGGTTTAGGTGAAGGCATAGCATTCATTAGTTGCATGTCAATGGAAGGTCCTCACAAGAACTGTAAGACAATGTGTGTGTGTGGGTGGTCAGTTATTTTATTTTATTTTTTTTGGGGGGGGGGGGGGGGGGGGATTTGTTTACTTAAGGCCTGATAATGCATCATTAACTGAGTGCTAAAGTGTAATAAATTCTGTTTCAAGTTCTGGAATATTGT
>CM040997.1:13089854-13094854 GCA_022985145.1 Pangasius djambal
ACCTCATCTGTCTGCAGATGTTTCCTCATTGATGAGTAAATTATACATTCATGACCCAAAATTTCACATTCCAAATAAAATGTCATCCAGTTACCAAAAAAGAAAGACTTTCCCAATTACCATGTTAAATTAGAAACAATAATTTTTATTGTGAATTTTCCTTCATGGTTAAGGGGTAAGGTTATGCCTGAGTCTGTAAATATAAACACATATAGAAATGAACACACAGCAACTTTTCACAAAAGGATGCTTAAAAAGGACTCGAACACTTTCCAAGACTGTGAGGTTCGTTAAACTGATTAGAGGTTACCAGAGGACATCAGATCTGCTCAGATCTGTCTTCTGGAAGTAATTAAGCTGCTCCAAAGAGAAAGCCCGAAAACTCCCATCAGAACATGAACGTTCTTCCCATTTTGTTGAACTTAAATCGAAAACATATTCATTAGTATCAGAACACTAACATGCAAATCACAACCACTTAAAAAGGAACAGCTAAAGATGTGCAATCATAAACAGTGACATCCATTGGTGCATTTTCTCTGCTATCTTTTTTGGAAACCACTGGAATTCTGGAAACTACTCACACTCTTGTACTCCAAGACTGTTTCTCAGCTGAGAATTGAAAGGAGACTGGAGCTAAGGGTGAAATGCAGTAACAAGCAGCATTTTCAATGCATTTACACATTTTCCCCAGTTCAAACACTGGCACCAAATAATGATGCACCACTGATGAGGGAATAAAAGTCTGTCTGGAGAGCAACAGACCACAAGTAGAGATGGTTGGGGGGGTGTTAAACAGAGAGAGTACTGCAACACAGTAGCTACTAACGCAAGCAAGAAGAAAGGACATCCTACACATTAAAAATTTGTAATATGAGGAGACATTTGTGCCCAAATTAGGCTAGGATCTGGACAACAAAGTCATGGAGGACCTCACTGACAGTGAAGCTGTGAGCATGGCTGCCCGGCTCTGGCTGCTGTGTGTCTCAAGGGAGAGATTTACTTCACAGCTGGCACAAGCACAACAGAACTGATCTGCCTTTCCCATAAATCCTCCCTCCCTCCTTCGCTTACTCGTAGCATTGGACTGGGCTGGGTGTCAGGGATGGCACACATCTCATCAGTCACACCGCAATCTCTCTGCCAAGACTATGCCCAGCCGAGAAACACCGTGCAACGTTTTACTCTCCACACACTCTCACACACACACTTTCCTTCATCTACACACCCTTACTAACTAAAAGAGCTGTTGTTCCACCCATCTGTATCCAGATCCCCCTTTCAAACGCTCTTTGTATATGAAGGTGGATGTGCTTGTGTGTATATTGAATGTGTGCTATATCCATCACTTTCTTGTTGTTTGGTTGAAACTGGCTGACCTCTGAGTTGCATTTAGCCTAGGCTCTTGACTCTTTTAACACTAGCCAAAAGGGCTGGGCCCTCAGGCATCAGAGGAGTTAAAGAGAGTGGAAAACCCACGCTTGGCCGCTTCTCTGTTTACTACTGAGATTTATACACCACTCATGGAAGAAACAACAGCAATGTGGACAGTTTGCAACTTTCTCTCCAGCTGCCTCAATCATCATCATCTACAAGCTTTTAAGAGCAGAGGCTGATCTTCACCACTAAGACCACATCCGTGCCCAAACTCAGCCCAGAGATCACACTGAACCAGATAAACAACCGTCTACATAACAACCATCCAGCAGAGATTTTTTTCTACAGGAGCCAATCGTTGAGGTCCAGCTTTTTTTAATAGCTTTTTTAATAGCTTTTTCATGGTTTAGAGACACTGGGGCTTAGAGATACATTGTCCATATTTATAACATTTAGTGCCAGTTTTTACACTGTGCATAACAAATCTTTAATCACATGGTTTTTATGATTCATGAATATTGTCTTGGATGGCACAGTGGTAGAGTCAGTAGCATTGCCGATCCCACAGCTCCAGGGTCCCTGTTTCAATCCTTGTTTTTCATGAAGTTTTGCATATTCTCCATGGGTCCGTCTGAATTTCTTCTAGGTTCTCTGGTTCCTCCCACATCGCAAAAACATGTTGGTAGATGTTAATTGCCCATAGGTGTGAATCAATAAATGTGCGGTTGTGTGTGTACATCGTGTCCTGGAATGGACTAACCTCCCATCCAGGGTGTATTTCTGTCCCACACCCATTGTTCTCGCGATCTGCTCCAGATCCACCGCAACCCTGACCAGGTCAAAATGTTTACTGAAGATGAATAAATCAATCAATCAATAATATTATCTTTTGTAGACTAGTTTTTTTATTGCATCATGTATTGAATGTTTGTAGTGCATTTCTATATGTATGGTGTAGCTATGGTGTAAAATAAACCACTAACTCTAGCATGTGGAGCATGCAGCAAGTAGATTTTGTGCTTGAACAGCTTATCTGGTTTGGGTCAGTCTTATTGCTAAGATTTAGCATAGTGTTACTACTGCTATGGTCAACTAAAGCTCATAACTTGGAATTTCTGACCAAAGAAAACACCCCCTGAACTCGGAATTCCTACTCAGAAAGTTGAGAAGGTCTCCTCAACCCTCTGTTCAGAATATGACAATAACATGGCTAATCAACTCACACCATCAACAGTTAATAAAATATCACTTCACTCATTTAAATCAGTTCCTAGTAGTATTTACTTTAGAGGTTGCCTTTATAACTGGGACAAGTGAAGAGGTTTCTCCGAGCAGTTGCGTTTTGCTCTTCAGCAGTCTTGGCAGGAGTATATCAATGCAAAGGTAAGTTAAAATGCATGTGAATGAAGTTAAATGTTACTGAGATTAGCTAGTTGTTTGATAGCCCAGTGTTGTCCAGTGTCCCTCGACAGTAGCTGATGCAGACAAGGATTACTTTATTTCAGGATTTGTTTGTTCTCTGGTATATCCGTAAGACTGGCTAGCTAACTGGCGCAAAGAATCTTGTACCTTTATAAAAGTAGAGGTTTTCTGTTTATATTCTACTTGCTGTTTATATTCTACTTGCTGTTTATATTTCTTCTTGGAAATGTCCTTAGGTATCCAAACATAAAGTACTGTGAGTTAATGCAGTTAATGAACAGTTTCTATTAGGGAAACCTGATAGACTTCAGACATGAGTTAGCTGGCCATGTCTCCCTCACACCGGTCTGAAAAAAAAACATAAAATTAATAATAATAATAATAAGAAGAAGAACAGTATCATCTTAACAAATAACAGCAATAACTCACAGTGTTTATGACTTTACTACATTTACAAGTCAATGCTTAAAAATCAAACCTGCCATCTTGCACGAAAAGAGGATATACGAGCTATTATGTATTTCTGCATTGCAAATAAAGTGGATAACATTCTCCATACAGTTTTCTGTTTTGAAAAAGTAAGTACATCATTATCTAACCTGTTTCTAACAAAATACACTTTCAACTATCCATGTTTTTTTCCCCACAAGTAGAAAAGAGATTATGTTCTCATAGCAAGTCCAAATCTTGTATTTGAAACATTAACTGAACATTTGTTATCTATATCAAAATAACAGATTCCAACAGAGTAGCAAAACTGACTTTTAATTTTCTCAGGTTTCTAATGATCTGGGGTGTGATGGCCTAATTGTTTTTATACTGCTTTGTAGACAGCCCAGTCAATTTAATGATCAGTAACTAAAACCATAATTCACAGCACAGCGAGATTCATGATGCAGAATTATAATGAACTATTTTGTGACTATGAAAAATATCACCTCATTAAATAATGCTAGTAGGAAAAAAGGTATGCCATTAAAATTAAGGTATATTAAACCCATCCAACTTATGCTGTTTCCTCGTAACTATTTCTTTTCAGTACACTGGTAGCTGCAGTTCCACATGACTGCTTGTGATTTACACCCTATTTGGACAATGCACTCAATCTCTTGTAGCTCCTGTGTTCGCCCTGCGAGGTAAAAACTAATAGTCATGAACAGGATAACACAAAAGAAACATCACTAACGGCTTCCCGTAAAAAAAAAAAAAAAAAAAAAAACTTCATGTCAAAGCATTTCTTGTCAAAGTACTCGAAACGAATAATATCCACCTTCATTTCTCAGACAGAATTTTTGTTTTTACGTGACAGGATGGTAGCATAAACAGCATGCAGACCTGTATCCAAACATTTGTATAGTTAGTTTCCTTCAGGTAGGAAAGTTCTGGTAGGGGTAATAAAAATGGAAAAGTTTTAAGCAGACCAATTACTGTCTAGCAGGATTTTTTTTAAGTGGCTGACTGGCAATATTTATACTTCGCTGAAAAGTTTAAGCGCGGCAACAGAACATTTCTGACGTTAATCTTTTTTGTCTGGTGGTTCTGTTAGTTAAAAAAAAGGGCTTTTGAAGTAAATATCTATCTTGCTTGCTTGCGTGCTTGCTTGGTCTTCTTGCATCTGTTTATAATACAAGTATTTTCAACAAGCTCTTGCAGGACAATAACCGGAACATTCCGAATACAATAAATCTTGGTTTCTACAATACCAATTTTTTTCAGAAATTCACTCACAGCTGTTGGCTCATCGCATGTTTCTCCAATTTGATCAATTCAAACAGTAAATAATAAACACAGCCACACAAACAAAAAGAGAAAAGCCTGTGCGGAATCTCAGAGTAATTATGTTAATTTTGTAGATCTCCTCACAACATGTTCAGCCAAGCACAGCTTTACCTCTGTCTCAATCACACGTGGACAAGGTAAGCAGAGCCGAGCTCCTCTAAAAGTTATTTTATTGCTAGAAACAGAGGTCAAGTTAATAAACGAGGTCTTAGAGGATGCACCAACATAAAAAATTGACTTCCTTTCTCTTCTCTCGTCACACTGTGCGGTAGTAACCGATTACTCTTTTTTTTTTTTTTGACCATTCTGAAATGTTTACGAAGACACATTTCTGCAAGGAGAGCCTTTGAACATTTGTTTGCTCCTCTCAGTTTCCTGTACAAGGCCATTTTAGCAATATAGTGCCCATGAAAAAAAATAGT
>CM040997.1:13102354-13127840 GCA_022985145.1 Pangasius djambal
TGCTGCTGGCCTCTGCAAGAAAACAAGTCTCTCAGTCCGGAGGCATTCCAGCATGCCTGGCCATCCTCACCTCTCTGACCCTTTTCTGTTCCCTCTATCCCTTGATTCTGTTTGTGTGTAATGTTGGCATCACAACCTCCTCCTCTCTGAAATATTGGACATCTAAGAACCTGCTGCTACTGTGAAGATAAAATGCAAATGCATAGACACACTCCTGGACATCTCATTGTTCGAGATAAATGACAAAACCATGATGCCTCTCATTTCCTGTGTTGTGAAGTCCATCTTAAGATAATTGTCAAAACAAGACAAATTCTCACACTCTATCTCACTCAAATAGCCCCAGCCCCCAACTCCCACCCCCAAAAAACACATACACACACACACACACACACACACACACACACACACACACACACACACACACGCACGCACGCTGTCATCATTATTGAAAAGATAATGAAATTCTTCCCACTTTCAGAGCAGAGGCATATATAGTGAGCTTAAAGTTATCCCAATGATTTATGTTTTCAATATGCACATATTGATTAGCAATAGAGTTAAGCATAATATACATTTAAAATACAGCCATAAAACAAATACAAAGTCACACCATCAGCCAAAGACACGTCTCATTATTGGGAGCACACTGGGCAATAAATACCTCCTTTCCCTGACTAGAGTTAGCTAGTTAGTCCTGATATTTATAGTTATTGCCAGCTAGGTGAAAATAACCCCTCTGTTAACCTGCACACTTTATTATAAGGTTTATTGGGCTTGTCTGTGGCCGTGGAAATTGCAAATCCATATACTTTATCACAAGGAGCGGAAAAGCAAAACGCTATTTACTCCAGTCAATTTAGTTTACGGGCTTTGTGGCTTCGCTCACCCTGTTTATTTGTTGAGCAGCCAATTATTTCCCTGTGGTACTTTTTCACCTTTTTGATAATGAGGTGTTGTGTGAGGACAGACTTAAGTTTGAATACTGACGCAAAAGATTAAATACAATCCTGTGGATTGGGGTTTGAATTTTGGGGTTTAAATTTAGACTGAGATTTGTGCAGAGAGAGTGGTATGTTATGCAGAGGTGGAGGAAGGAGAACCGGAGCAGTGGGTCTCCTGTAAGCGCATTTGAGCCTGAGAGCCGGTGAGCAGTAACAGGCCATACGTTAACAAGCTCTGTAAAAGCAGAGGGTCTCTTGGGGTCCGGCTACAGGCTGTAAGTGAGTGTCCACTTTAGATCGGCTACGAGATATGGTATGAGTTTCAATGCATTCAGTGTGCCGCATGATTTACCTGTAGTTTTAAGTAACTAAATACATAGAGAGGTTGAAAACACACACTTTAATTGTTTATATATTATTCAGAGGTTGTCTATGATTTCTGAGATTGTGTTATTGCAATTTGTGATTTTTTTTATTTAAAAACTTTTCCCTGCTGCATATATATATATATATATATATATATATATATATATATATATATATATATATATATATATATATATATATATATATGAAAAAATTCCATGAACCACCAGTTCACTTTCAATATTGATATACGTCAATAAATATACGAAACAGCTTTCAACCAGCAATTTTCCATCTCAAAATTGAGAAGATAATATTTTAGACTTTGTGGGATTCATTAAGATATTGTGCAGAATGTGTTGACATGATCTGGTGACCAATAATACTTACATAGCAGTGTTTATTTAAGTGCAGCCAGACAAGACTGGACATTTTGCTTTATAGATGCCTCATACTTGCACCAAGTCACTGTCAGACTGAAATTAAACTCATCAATTTAAAAATAATTCTAAGCAGATGGCTCCTCAAATGCAGTTGAATGAAAAATTTTTTTTACAAACATTCCCAAATGTTGTTTGTGCAATGCCAAATCTGTATTGCGCCTTCAATAGATTTAGCAGCAGAAACCTCAAAGCCTTTAAACATTACAATAGACAAGAGCCAAGACACACCATATCAAAGTGTATTAAAGACATTCCTTAACTGTGACTGTTTAAGCTGCCGTAGGTATGTCTATCTGTACCTCTCCCTGCAGAATAATAAGCCTAATATTCTCTAAAAGCTGTGGTGGAGCTTATCTCTATTAGCCTTGCCATCGTCTGTTCTCTGAAGTGTCAGAGCTATTTAAGCGAGAGAAATTTTGCTTATTTTGACATATGGTTTCTCAGTTTGTTTTTTTGTTTGATAATGAGAACCACGTTTGTTGGCTGAAAACATAACATACCTCCTCAGTGAGACCAAGAGGAAATTACCTGAGGCATTTATGCTGATTTTGTTTCGGCACTAAGCTCCGCTCACATACTTCTGGTGGCTAACAGACCTCTCCTATAAATGTTCGGTGACAGATTAGCTTAGAGATGTCCAACCACATTAAACAGTATGATAAAATAGCAATGGCATGTTTACTGTGGTAACATAGTAAATAGTGGCATTATTTTAACTCAGACAAATTCTTACTTTTAAAATGACAAAAGTAATGATAAGGACATAACCCTTAATAAGATAACACAGGCTTTAAAAAGACTATAGGCCACAATGTTTGAATTTCTCACCATAGCCTCTGCGGGGGGAAAAAACCTGAACTGGCAGAGCACAAGCCCTCATGGCGGCACTAATGACTGCACCCACGTTGCACTTGTGTGTCTCCCTTCATCTTTCACGTTCTTTCCATCCAGGTGCCTTTTTTTTTTTTTTAAAATGAAGCCCTCACAAAGGTGCTCCTGTATGTGGCCAAGTCTGTGCTGTCTTGGCAGCTCTCAGATTTTCCAGGGTGAACCTGGCACTCTGTTCTTTTTCCTTCCCAAACCTGAGCGGGAAGAAAAGCTGATTCGGCTGTGGTGGACAGTGCAAATTGGGTCATTAGGCCCAGGGGGAGCCGAGTGTACAGAGAGCAACCTCACACAGAACTCTTCAAGGTCTGCTCAGGGTAAGCAGGATGCTACAGAGGAAAACAGGAAGAACAGATTGACTGGATGGAGAGAAAAAAAGAATTTGCACTTTTCCACAAAGAATACTTAGGGTAAGTATTAGGCAAGTGAATGCAGGTTAGCTCATTAACAACAACAACACTACTACTACTACTACTACTAATAATAATAATAATAATAATAATAATAATAATAATAACCGTCTCTGATGATACCCCCCATTTTTACTAATTAAACAAACATTTAATCTTTTAATATTTAATAATTTTTAACATTTTGTTTTATATTTTAATGAATTAAAACGAACACCATACAAGATACTTTGGAAAATATTAAAAATAGGCTACCATTCCCACAGGGATAGTAAATATTACTTTGTTATTAACTTCTAATTAATTTTTCGCTATAAAACTTCTCATTTTATGGTCACTGGCAGAAAATCGTGTCACTTCTATAACATGTAATGCAGAGTTTTGTGAAATGGCGTACATTTGCCCAGAATGGAAAAACCTAAAATGCAGGAAGTACTACTTCAATTGCTGTATGACTGTCCTGCTTTAACTACACCAATTCATCATGTGCTGATGAGCTGAATCATGTGTGTTAAAAAAAAAAAGAAAAGAAAATTGAGCAATAAAAGGGCACAAGGCATAAGACTAACAACCACTGTGCTAATGTATGCAATGCGCTAAAAGTCTCTCTCGCTCTCTCTCACACACACATGTAAATAAATTAAAAAATTTTTACAATAATTTACTATTTCTCCCCTTCATTAGTGTCAATAAAAAAGTGCAAATTTTGGATTTACAAATATAAATTTTCCAAAAAAAAAATTAATATTTAAATAAATAATTTTGTTAAGAACATGCATGACGATTTTTTTTAAAAAAATGTTAATTTAAAAAAACATCACGGAGGCTGAGACCTGAAGAGACAGAAGCAAATCTGAGGCAATGTCTGCAGAAGACCTGTGGCAAGTTTTCCATTTTTTGGAGCAATCAACTACTGGGTCGATTTTATTTATAAAACTGCACAACTGTGTATCTAAGAGAACTGGTGCAGTTTAAAAGGCAAAGTGGGGATACTGATTGGATTCTGTGAACTGGACTTTGTAGTAAATTTTTAAAATTAATTATTTCATTATTGTCAAAAGCATTTTCACCCCACAGAATTTATTTACATATGTGTGTGTGTGTGTGTGTGTGTGTGTGTGTGAGAGAGAGAGAGAGAGAGAGAGAGATAGAGAGAGAGAGAGAGAGAGAGAGAGAGAGAGAATATACTGTACTCTGTGAATAAGGAAAACAGAATAGTTGACATCAGCAAAGTTCCAAGAATAAGAAGGCTGATGAGCTGTGCTCTGCAAATTAGTTTATTACATATTACATTTTTTAAATGGGAGACCAGACTTGAGGTAAACTGACATAGAATATTTTTTGGAATTTATAAATTCAATCTGTTTTCAATTCAACCCACCATTTACAGTAATTACAAGCAAACTCCCTCCCTGGTGTGTGTACGCAGGTGCAGGTAGATTTGATAGAGTAGCTTTTACACTCCCACAAGCCATTTCCATTCAGTTAAGCCATATTTCACATGCAAAAAGCCATCACCCTCAAAAGAGAAAAGCTAGAGTAAATGATGAAAAAGCCCAACAGGAATCCATATCAGATAAGGAAAAATAAAAAGTGCCACATGCCAGAGCAAATGACTGGTCATCGGGTTGTCCAGCTTTATGGATTTGCTGTTCAGTCACAAATCATTATGGCCACAAAGCCAGAACAAAGAGGCAGCATGAGCAAGTCAGTGCAGGCAGGCCAAGGGAGATGATTATAAACAAACGTGCTATATAAAAAGCTTTCCATTCCTGTCTCATTTCAAAATGCTGGGTAAAATTGAGAAGCTGTTTTGTGGCTTCTGTTGCACTGCCATGGTTGCAGTGATCAGTCAGTGTGGAAAGCCTTTATAACTGCTGGTAGGAAACTTCAAGCATGTATACAGCACAGTTTGTAAGTAATTAAAAAGGGATATTTTTTGGTTTTGTATGCTCGCACATTGGATTTGAAATTAAACAATGGCTACATGGTTGACAAACAGAATATTAGCGTTAATTTGATTGCATTTAAAGCTAAATTGGGCCACCCATATCAGGGCTATTTTTGCTTTATGCAAATTCACTCAGTTGTTCCAAAAGTAATTTGATAAATTAACATAATCTTTTAATAAAATTATAATAAAACGTTGCAGATTAAAAAATCCCTCCAGCGGATAACAGGCTGCAACCCTCAGATGTCAGCGCACACAGGGTGATGCTGTGCCAGGTCTGCAATGCCATCATTTTCAGTGCTTGTTTCATGCTGTGGGCAATAGCAGTGGGGGATGAGGGCTGAGATCATTTTTCCATCTCACAGTCCTGAGCTGGTGTCTAATTATCGCATCATAATGAAAAGTTACAATAATGTTGGCCTTTCCGTACCCAAGGCCTGCCTCTGGCAACCCACTCCTACATTGTTCCAACTGCCCACCACAATCTGGCCTCCAAGCATCCGGCCAAGTCTCATGTAGCTAAAACAGACTGGGAAGAACTTTAAGCTGCATGGTCTGAGAACAAAATGACATTGACAGTGACAAATTAGCAGCATGTTCATTTTAGCAGTGATCTATAGAAGGTAATGACAATGAGTCATGTATAATAGTTGTCAAAGGTCAGGCCATAATGGAATGGTAAAATGAAGGAAAAAAAAGGTTTACTCGTTTGGTGAGATGTATTTGGACTGATACTATAGAAAAAAGACAAATATATTGTACACCAGTAGTGGGTAACAAACACAACTGGGTTTTGATCACTTCAGGTATAACCCAGGCCAAATCAACAAACAAAATCCCAAACTAACTTTCTAAGAAAAAAAAAAAAATATATATATATATATATATATATATATATATATATATATATATATATATATATATCCCTTTCTCCATTACTATGCAAACCACACATAAACCCAATCGCCAAAAATAATTGGCTTACAGCCAGTGAAGCAAACTCACTATATTCAGAATATGCAGTATACCCAGTGAACAAATCTACAAGAATCTAGCAAACAAAGTCAAATAATGTGGAAGAGGAAATATGCAAGTCTAAACAATTTCACACTTTGATACCAATGTGAATTTTAACAGTCAGCAAAAAGGTAACAAGCTAATGAGCATCAAGCTAACAGGCCCAATATGCAGACAGCTCAAATAACCATGCAATGATATCATGGGGAATAACAACCTGTGAACTGGAGCACAGGAATGAAAAGGGCATGGACTGGCTCCATGGAAAACCTGAAATGGAACAGCGACAGCGAGCATTCAACAAGCAAACAATACAACAGATGCAGTATATAACAGTAAATCGCCAGCACAGATTTGTACTTCTGACAAGGAAACAAGAAAGTAGCATGTATTTAAACCTATATTTTCCCATGGCTAGCTTCCCAGTAGGAGCTGTATCTCTGTGGATATTTGCACAGGGATAATTATCAGGGGCTTTTTGACTTTTAACACATAATCCCATCCAAGGTTGTTACTCATACGAAGCAGGTTGGAGGAGATAAAGCAGCAGAGCAGTACACGGTGAACCCATAAAGCCTTCATCTGAAGGTATAACCAACAGGTTTTAACATTTCCAGTAAACCACATACAGGTAACTGGGACATGATGAACTGGAACATAACACAGAATTATGGAGAGCCACAAATTAATTTCAGTGTCAGAAAATGTATAGGAATTTATCAGTCTCCCGGTTGTTAAATAGGATTTACTGTTTGCCGGCCTTGGAGCAGCCATGACAATACATGTAGGCGACAGAGTTAAGCCCAAGAACAAGCAGACTAAAGACTCAGATTCAGGATCACTGCATTACAACAGACAGTTACATACAATGTGATTGAAGAAAATCAATAACATTTGTTTTATTCACAGCATATATAGTGACACTGTGTATATATAGAAGACATTGTTTTGTGCATTTACTGCATGTGTAAACATTATATACAGATAAGTGCTTGATGAAACATTTACTCCATTCGAACACTGAGGCAAACATTAAGGTTTCGCAAGTCATGCGCACAAAATGGCATTTTAAAAGTGCTCAAAATGCATTGGTTTAAAGAGGCGCACAGCTGTGCTGTTATCATGAAAAACAAGTAACGTAAGAGATGACACTGTTCCCGAAACGGCTCATCTGTTTCACTGTCTCTATAAGAGAGCTAGCCTTTCTCAACTCCTATAACCCTCCACTCAGCTCAGACACATAGCCCAGGAGCTGCAAAAAGATCTGTACCTACCATGCAAATGAAGCGAGGGCACATGATGGATCGGAATAGCTGATAAAATAGTTTCCACTGCAGCTTGGCGTGGGGCAATCCCATTTGGCAAGTGCAACCACTGCGGAATAAATGTGTATGTATACTATGTGGGTACGGATTATGGAGATGAAGACCAGATGCAGGGGAAAGCACAGAGAGAATTTTACCGAAGTCATGATCACCTTCAGTGTCGAGACGGAGAAGTGAAGGAGTTCCAGACAAGCTTTTAAAGACCTGTTCCGGGACATTTTAGGAGTCCCAGTCAGGGCCTTGCATCATAGGGCGATCATACTTCACCAGGTGTGACACGACTGCTGAAAAGGACTTCAAATAGGCTGAATGTCTTGGTGTGACAGCTCCAAGGGATCACATCATTCTCTATTAGCACAGCAGTGTGTGTTTTGTGTCTTTACAGGAATAGATATGAAAACAGTTGCAGCAAGTCAAATGCACACCATGCCAAGACACATCTCCTTCCTCATACTTTCATGGAGATGGACTCCAATTAGACCAGATCAGTGAGATAGGAATGCTAGGTTACACAGAAATATCAGTACTTCAAAGCTGAAAAGGAAGGAAACAGAGGCTATAAAACTTTTTTTTTTTTTTTAAAAGGATAATAAAAGTAGCCTCTCTCTCACTTCTCTTATGATCTGTGGGCAGCTGGTGACAGTCCCTTTCATTCCTCTAGGAGGAGACACACCTCCCTCATGTTGTACACTTCAAGGCATCCTTGATTGAGTCACCCTCTTTTCAAATGGTATAGCATTTTATCACACTAGACTTTTGGAGGTCAACCTTACTGTTGTTGTCTGCATCGCAACTCCTAGCGGGGTGTCCGAATGTTACAGCAGGATTCTGGTCATTTTATGGGCTATAAGCTTCCTTCTGTTCAACTCTGAGTGGAACTGATGGTCAGCATGCTGGAGATATAGCAGATGTTCTGCAAAATATAACAGTGCCAAACCCCAAAAATGGAAGCAAAAGTGGACAATAAGATCTATCTGCAGACTGCATACTAGATGTACTAGAGGAACGCTACAGATGTCAGAGTTGGACACGGTGGAAAAAGTTCCTAGATGCTTCTGTAGACATTGCATCCCCCATCCATCATTTGGTTATAAGGAGCTTCTGTGCTATGTAAAAGTAAAAATTAGTAGTTATGCAACCACTACTGCATACCAGAGATTGTGTCTTTGAGTTTGCATATAGAAATATGGATGAATTTACAAAAGCAGGTCTAGCTATGACAGGATAGATAATAACCAGAAAGTAACACAAGCATGGGAGCACCCTGGGACATAAAGCATTGCATTATTCCACCTTCAACAAAGGTATGTATTTGTAAGAATTTGATATCAAAACATCCCATTTTACCAAACCTCTCTATGCCCATGAACCCCCGATCTGCATCTTTACCTAAGAGAAAAGCAATTTCACAAAATGCCTGACTAAACAAATCGGCTTTCAACCTAGGCTTAAAGACTGAAACTGAGTCTGAGTCCTAAATACTAACTGAAATCTATTCCATAGCTGGGGGGCTTTGTAGTAAAAATCTCTGGCCCTGCTGTATTCTTCATTATTCTAGGTGCTGATAAAGAACCTGCACCTTTTGACTGAAGCAGGCAAATCATAGAAGAATGTTTTACTCAGGTACAGTGGTGTGAGACCATTGACTGCTTTGTAGGTGTTATAATCTTTCAGACCATTGACTGTTTTATAGGTTTATAATATTTTATAATCAGTCTGAAATATTACTGCCAATGTAATGTGAATAAGATAGGGGTGACCAATGGATGAGGATGACCAGATGACCAATCTTTCTTGTTACAATCCATTGTGCAATAGCTTTCCTGCACAACATTGGTCTGCATTTATATTGTTCTGTGCATTTATTGTCTAGGACTCGACTCACGTTGTTGTGTATTTGCACTTTATGTAGTATTTTGTACTGTTAAGTGTTGCACCATGTCATTTGATGACTCATACCAGTACTAGTCATGTGTTCATCCAAATAAATGCTCTTAAGTCCTACCCACACCCGAGGGCGGGTCTTGCTCTACAGTAGCAGCTCGTTAGCAGCAAACATTTTTCATTGGTGTTTTTTGTCTGTGCGTCTTTCCACACACCAGTCCATTTTCCAATCCTCTCTTGTTTGAGAAAAGGAAAGTATTGGAGCTTATTCATTTTGAAGAGGGCAGATTATTTTGCAAGTTACCATTTGTGTGAAAGGCACTTTTCAGAGGAGAGTGGGGGCTTGTCAGTGCATGGCTTTCCATTGTATAAGTCAGTCAAACACTTCAACATGCCATCAGTCTAACTTTCTGTTTCAAAAGGAAATATGTCAACATACAGAATCAAATCACAACTCTCAAGTCATTCCATTGGGACTTTAAACAAGAGACTGGAGTCTGGAATCACTCCAAGGTTGTTTGCTGATACACATGATGTAACTGAAAGGCCATATACTAATAGATTATGCTAAAACAGACAGACCTTTGTGAAAATGGAAGTCATATACAGTATTTAGTACAGGCATTTATGGTCACTCAAGTGTTCACTAATAGCTAGTGTAAACAGAAGACCTGCACTTCCTGTACTTATCCATAATCCTATGAGTGCTTAGAGCCAATTTACATAGCATTCAGTGATAATCCTCTAATCTGTGCAAAGTCCTTTAATGATCTGAGCAATTCCCTGATTATTGTCCCCTATAACCTTGCACAGACACATTTGGCGTTAAAATGTATTGTAGGTGCATGCTTTTTCCCTTTCAAGTATATCATCTGCATTTTCAGATCTTGCGATTAATATCTTGCATGTGTGTGAATATTTTGTTTGCAGAGGGTGTTTGTACGAAGGGCACAGGGTTCACTGTATTCAGCACAGAACCTTCTAAGCAGAGATTGTTTCAGTTTCCATGGTAATGCAAGAAAGAGTGAGAGCATGATAAAGACAGAGAGCTGTGTGGGAGAAGGTATGCATGCGACAGAGGGAATGTCAGACACAAGGTTGGAGAAGCATAAAGAAGGCATAAAAGCAGAATAAGAAAAAAGCAGCATGCAACATTGTGGGGGCCAGGTCAGACCCAGAGAAATGCTTCCCTCCCTTATCCCTTCCTCATCAAAGCTAACTCCTAGAACTGACAACCACAGAAGATCCCGGTCCTCTGTTTCAGACTCGTCCGAAGTTGCTGAGCTTTCACAATGTCAGCATTCAATGAGGACGATTCATTTACCCACAAATCTCATGGAAATGTTTGCACACAGACACACAGGAGATTTCCTTCATTGATTCCATCTTGCTCATCCATATTGTCCTCTAACAACAGATTACTCAGTATTATTCAATATCCTTCACTGAATATAAGTAGGAATCTTTGCATGAGGGGGTCAGGCGGCCTTTTCTGTCTGCCCCCAGCTCAGAATTTACTACCTGCTCACTAATTCTACATCAATGTTATCAAGTGCTGGGTTTTAGACAGAACTGATTTGAACTAATTCTTTCTTCACCTTGCAACATAAGTCTTCATTAGCCAAAACTCCTGACTTAACACTAACCCGCTGTCAATACACACCAAGCCTTCATTAATATCCTCCCCTTTGCCAAAGGCTGGGCACAGCTTTTCCTCCCTCAGTTTGGCCTTAATCTCACCTCTGTCATGATGCCATCCTGGACAGACTGAATATTGCTCTGTCCTCATGCAGGTTCATTAGAGATGGGTCTGAATGCAATCCTATTAAAAAGTTTGGCCTCATAAGCAAGTAAGCAAAAAAGAAAGAAAGCTCTTAGAAACACAATGCCTAAACATTCACTCGAAATAGATGAGGCTGAGGTATTACTCTGAAAAATTGATCCAATTATTATGTCTTTTATTATATCTTTTTCTTCTCAGTATGCAGAACCT
Source organism: Pangasius djambal (assembly GCA_022985145.1). Classification (NCBI taxonomy): domain Eukaryota; kingdom Metazoa; phylum Chordata; class Actinopteri; order Siluriformes; family Pangasiidae; genus Pangasius; species Pangasius djambal. The sequence continues at coordinate 13,113,573 of CM040997.1, forward strand.
GTCAGGCTTTTTAGTGAAACTGAGTTACAATACCTAGTCAGGAAGAAATATCTTACTGTACTTTTACCCAAATAATTACCCAGTACTTTTGAGTTTGTACCACATATGAACATAGGAACTGTAAAAGAATGTATTAACATTTAAAAGCAATGAATCCACACACGCATGTGTTAATATATAAAGATCATTATGTACTCTATAAGTTTGTGAGAATTAAAGTTACACAAGGGGAGTTTCAAGCCAACAATTTTTTTTTTTTTTTTTTTTTTTTTTAAATCTTTACAAAACAACTGCTGCCAAGACAATTCTTGAAATCTCGAATATCTTACATACACAATGTCTTCAATATTTGAATTTGTCCAAAATAATCTTTTCTGAAATTGGAATGGAGTAGAGGTGTGTGTCGGGACTGGTAGCCTGTGGGATCCAATAAAAAATTCATGGGAGCAGGCAGGGTTTACGATCATGCAGGCCAGGACATGCCACTTCGATTAACACATACTGGATGAGGAGCGGTACTTGTGATGTGTTTACTGTGTTCATTCATTAAACTTAAGTTTAGCGGTGGAATAAATTAGTAAAATCTAAATTTGTTTATATTTTGTGAAATAGAACCAGCTAATTTCATTAGGTGCAACATGGTGTGTGAATGTGTGTGCTGTCCTGCAATGGACTGGCATCCTAATGAGATTGGCTTCCCACCTTGCAATGAGTGTTCCTGGGATAAACTACACCACTTATAGGATACATTGCTTACTGAAAATGAATGAATAATTTCACTAGAAATTATTGTGGTACAAACAAAAATAATACAGCAGATTTATAACAAACTCAGTCCCCCACACACCTCTACAGCAGAGGAAAGTATGCCACAAATATTTCTATTTTAATTCCAAAAATGACACATCCATTAGTGGTCATTTTTATCAAATCAAAATCTCTAGACATCTCAGCAACATTTATAGCAGAGCTCAGAGGATTAGGCTGGCACAATACCACAGGCAAAAATCAATAAAGTGCACAAAAGCCAAATTCACATGCACTCTACAAAAATAAAAAGAGGAAAAAGTTTAATCTTCAGTTGTTGACTTTTGAAGGATGTCTAACCCTACAACTGATTTTTCTTTTTCACTTTCAGAGTGCTCCAAATTAAAACCTCTGTAATAGACTAGGAACCCTTCAGTATCTAACGAAACCCTTGAAGATCCCCTTTTCTACTTTGCGCTATTGTTTCACACATTAATAAAGAAGGTACAGGAGTTCAACTGTATAAAGTACAAGGAGTTCTTATAGGTTTGAATGAGCAAGTCGAAACTCTGAATTAGGAAGCGGTTTTCCATAAGAAATAAAACCTTTCTGGATAAAAAAAAAAATAAAAAATGCAAAGTGAAGTCAGTGAAAGAAATTTTATAATGTTGAACTTGTTTTTAATAACGCTGAAGATAAAAGCTAATTGAGAACTACTCTGACTGACATGCTTGTAAAGCTACATAAATGAACAGGTGTAGGATGGTCTTTTAAATGTTTGACACATTATGCCATCTCACAACTCATAGGTCTTTGTGCAGGTATTAGCTGAACAAAATGGTGAAATATTTCTTGTTCTAAGAAAAAGACTGAATACATCCACTAGAGTGTGATGAGTCATGCTTATTCAATGTGAAGTGCTCAGTCATGGCTCTGCCAAGCTGTTAATTGTTAACAAATTGTTTTGGAAATGTAATTTTACAGAACTACTTGGGTACTTTCAGATGTTCTTGGATGTTGAAGGGAAATGGACACGTCCTGTTCCTTTCTTCCTGAGACAATTGGAATGGTCTTCATCGCAATAATCTCCAGAGAAGACACAAACACACTTTAATATGGCGCACATGGACTTGAACTCGACCCACAAGAGGAGCGTTCAGCTTATACACACTGACACTGCGGTGGCATGAGGCTTACTGAAGAGCCAAGGCCAGACAGCGTGCAAGAACACAGACTAGAGAGATCAGTCAGTGGAACCAAAAAGAAAACTGCACAGAGAGAGAGAGAAAGTGGAAAAGAACGAACACTCCTGTCACAAAAGAATAGTCATGTGAGAGAGAGTGGAGGCAGAGGCGATATAGTATGAATGCAATTCAATGGAGGACAGAGCAGCAAGGACAACCATGAATCACAGACAACCACGTATGACTGCCAACTAGTGGGGCATGCATGCAACTAGGAGGTAAGTCCATATTACTGTAGATGTTAAAGCACGCAAGGCTGAGGATCATGTAATGTACGTAATTTAAAAAAAAAAAAAAAAAAAAAACACGATTAAGGGAAGCCTTAGTGCACTTTAAGTGAAAGTTTTTTCTGTGAACTTCCATTTAAAGGAAAACACCACCCTGAAACACATGAAATATATTCATATTGTAATATATGTGATGTGCTTAGTGATTCTGGTGCTAATATTCTTGGTTGATCTTGTATTTTCATTATTCATGCAACAAGTTAGCTGACAGTACAGAGGAACATTGCTAGCGCAGTTACAATAGTGTTTAACAGAGGCAAAAAATGACTGATTTCAAACATAAAAATCAGGTTTCTCCATTAACTACTAAAAACAAAAGAGCAAGAGTTTCTTTGTTCAACATTTTTCAGTGGCATTCAATGTCACACTAATGAGAAATCCAATATAGAAATAGTGAGAACAGCAAACAGTGGACTCAAAGTCCCAGAATGCAATGCAGCTATACGACACAGTTGTGCTACTTTGAGTTACAGCAGAGACTAGGCTCAGTTAGTTTAGCAATGTACGAGATGATGAAGAGGGTGGTGTTGACAGCAGTATTGGCATGAAAGCTGAAGCTTTGGAACCTGATCTGATTGAGCAGAGTACACAACTCTTCCAGAGAAGAGCTGGACCAACTAAAGGACTAAAAATGGGTAAAGATGAAGCAAGGGCTAATTCCTACTGGTGGCACTATCGGCAGGTAGATGGACGGCATTGTGGGTAATATAGGAAACCATCAACTTAAGTGAAAATGTATCGCTTGCCATCTCCGCTGACGCTGTCATTAACTCTACTGTAGTAATGGTTTAAATGTAATGAACTGTTGCTAGAATTGGAAATTTATATGGTGAACACAGTCAAGTGGGGTGACACAGTGAAACGTTCCAGTGTGGTTATACTAAATATAAGCACTCTTGGAAGGCCGCTTGTCCAAACAAATTAGTGGACCAGAAACTAACTGTTGCATAATTAATTTTATACTTCTTTGTCACTGACTTCATGTTTACACCAAATTTTTTGCTTAAAAAAAAAAAAAAGTTGTATCTGCTTTGACCTTAATGAGAGTCAAAATTTTATAGCATAATATCTTAAAATCACAGAATTGTAATATAGAACCTTATAACACCAGTCTCTTGTTCTGAATTTAGATTAAGATAAAATTTGTTGTTCTGAATTTAGATTTCCCTAATACTAGTGTGTCAGAGTATGCTAGCGCAATGTGAAATCATGTAAGATAAATTCTAGTACTTTTACTGCTTATTTGACCTTTAAAACTTTAGACATTTTAAGGACCCACAAACAAGCTGTTTTCTTTAACAAAGCCTAAAACTGTGACTAGTTTGAATACAAATAACATGCTTTTAGTGGCTGTAATTCTTACATTATATGTGACTAATTAGAAAGGAACATAAAAAGTTGTGCATCAGTGAGCAATTCACAATGTTGCCTATGTCTGCTGTTTCTCTCTCCACACTCCTTCATATGCAGCTGGATCTGTTTGTGTTTGAGCTGTTCATACCACCGGGCAAGTAAAAGCTCCAATGTGCTTCGCAGTGCCATATTTTGGTTGCCAGGAAGCTGACTAGGCTGAAAAGTGGTAACTAACATTAATGTAATAACATAATGTCGAGCTAGCTTGCGGGGAGCATGGTGGTTTAGGGGTTAGCATGTTTGCCTCTAGGGTTAGGGGTTCAATTCCTGTCTCCGCCCTGCGACCATGTGGAGTTTGCATGCTCTCCCCGTGCTTTAGGGGTTTCCTCAGGGTACTCTGGTTTCCTCCCCCTGTCCAAAGACATGTGTTGTAGCCTGATTGGCATCTCTAAATTGTCAGTAGTGTGTGAGTGTGTGGGTGGTTGTACCCTGCGATGGGTTGGCACCCCATCCAGGGTGTCCCCCACCTTGTACCCCGAGTCGCCTGGGATAGGCTCCAGGCTCCCTGTGACCCTGTGTAGAATTAGTGGTACAGAACATGGATGGATGGAGCTAGTTTGCTAGTCAAGTGCAATAATACACTAAGGCAAACAAATCCTCTTTAAACAAGAGTTTCTAAGGCAGTACATTGTGACAAAAAGTGAGCAAGTCATTGGCAAATCTTGTGTCGCACCACAATGTGGCACTAAGCTTAAACATAGCTACATACCAAATGAAGACTGTTTCAGCTACAATCATTTTCAGCTTATCAGCTTTTCAGCTCATCACTGAAAACTCACAGAACAAACGCAAAATCAGTTAACAGTCATTTTATCCGAACTCTTAGAAAAACAAGTTCAATCATAAGGGTTGTTACAGTTGTCCCTCTGGGCATCCCTTAAAGGTTCTACTAAGAACGCAACAGCGCTTCCCTGTCAGAGAGGGTTTTCTAAGTGTGAGTCACTTCAACAGTGTAGCAGGCCAAAATCATGTCTCACGACTAGAATTAGACTGTACAGCACATGTCACTTTGAATATACTAAAGTGAAGGTGATCTTAACACTACATTATTCCGATAAACTGTCACAAAGGAGCCAAGAGGGGAAAAAAGTGAAGGAGGAAAGTGAATCAAGGGTAATGAAAATGTAATTTCTTGCTGGGTGCACAAAATTATGAGTCAAATCTTCATTTCAGCCCACGCTTAATTTCTGGCTCCTGAAGACAAACCAGGGCAGGCTTTTATATTCAAACTTCCTCTGCGCCTGTGAGTATTACATAGCGCTCATTTAATGAGCGGATTCTGCAGATAATTTAGATTTACTCGTCTGGTTCTTTATCACGAGTTAAAAGTATTTTTGTCTCTTAGCATGTCAGAAAGTAATTTCAAAACTTGATCTGAATTTTGAAAGAAGCTTCAAAGCATTTATGACAGCAGCATCTGCAATAGAAATTGGGATTAGTGAATTATCAAAATTGCCAATCTAAAGTCAACTGAAAATTAAAACGGACCGAAAAAAAAAAAAAAAAAAAAGAATCAACTAGCTCCTGATATACGAACATTTGTCTGGGAGACTGAGAAGTTAATTAAGGTCATTTTGATCCCTATCATTTAGCCTCAGAAAATGTAGGGAATAGGGAAAAAAAAGAAAGGAAAAAAAAAAAGCACTGAGAAACTGATTTTCCTGTATGGATGATTCAAAGGAAGTGGTCTACAGTGAACACAACAGGAAGTCTAAAAGTGAAAGTTCTCAAGAACCTAAAAATGTATTTTCCCTCCAGGAAAGCGTGGACTACTAAGTGCTTATGAATTGTGGTAATGTGCGTCATCAACAGGAAGCTGAATGGACCGGGTGGTTTGGGGGTGGGGGGGGCTATGTGTGAAGAAAAGCTGCTGCCCTGAGCACTGCTTCCAGCACAATATTTATAATGATGATGTGACCTGAATTTGGTACACTGCTCCGCAACTGAAGCAAACGACAGATAATTAACATCGCACCACTATTTCCACAAACAAGCCATCACCTCGTAGAGTTCGTGTTCAAGAGATAAGGAAAAACATTAATGATTTGGTCAGGAAGGCGTGAAGTGTTTGAAACATTTCTTTCTAAAAATGGATTTTGCAAGCGCCGATGACTTAGAGACAAGAGTCGAAAAGCACTGGATTATTCTTGTCTATTCTTTTATTACAAAAAGCGCAGATCCCTTCTTGAGGTGGAAAGAATTGGGCTTTTTTTTTTTTATCAATACCGGAATAAAAGCAGGAGCATGTTGATAGTGCCGTGCTGAAACAAACACAAAGGCAGTGTTCAGAGTAGAGTCTAATGAGGCTGACCTGAAAACAGCGCCTGTGCAATCGATGCCCTCTGAGTCTCGCTCACACATGCTCAGATCAATAGGCCTTTAGGGAGAAATTCATTCCTCCATGCTTGTAGACACAAACACCAAATCAGATTATCAGCTGTGAGAGCTGTGCTATAACAGAGGTCTTAATGAACAGGTGCAAAGGCACAACTCACCTCTGAGCCATTTCTTTGAAAGAAACTAGTACTCTTCAACTTTAATCACCTCTAGTCAAACAGAAATGAATTAAAGCCACGTTCCCGTCAGGCTAATGATGACAGCGCACGGCTGGTGAGCGGACTGCGCAGATAGAAAACTCTGTAGGAACTCAGGCATCCATATGGGGTGAAGCAGACATCAAATCCCTTTGATAAATGCTGGGTTTCACAGGACCTAGGGCTGCCTTTATAGCAACATACTACATTACTAATGCGTTCTTTGAAATTTCTTTATTAAAGCATACAGAGCCTTGCGTAAGTATTCACCCCCATTCTGTAGCGTTACAAGCTGGCACTGAAATAGACTTGGAATTGGGATTATATGTCATGAATCTATAGAAAATAGCCCATAATATTGGTGGGAAATCAACAGAGCTTGACAAAAATGATGTAAGGAATATAATTTGACACTGCATGCTGTTATAGCAAAATAGGGTGGTGGTGTTTTGCACAACAGGGTGGTGTGATACGGCCTGACACAAAGCATCCCAAAGATTTTCCTATAACAGCACATCTTGAAGTGTTTAATTCTGCTTACACTACAGCAATTTCACCAGTGATTACAAGGTTTACTTTATTATTGAACACTTTTTTTTTTTTTTTTTTTTTACATTTAATGTGAAAAAAAAAAAAAAACAGTGAACACTGCTTGTCATGTTACAGAAATACCAGAAAGTACATTCTTTTCTCCTGAAGACTCTCTCATGGTGTAAAACTTTTTTTAATAACTTTTTTACAACTATAATCAAAAATGACATTTTTAAAAAACCTTTCATTATTAGGGTTAGATTTATTTCAATCACCTGTCTATCAAGTCCCTGTGAATGAGCTATAGAAATCATAACATATTAGAACGAGCACATTATAAATTGATGGGTATGAATTACAGCTGGAACTACTTCCATATAATTATGAATAAAAGACATGCAAAAAGGTTTTGCACAAGTATTGCGAGTGATTGGGTAAGTACTCACACCTGTTGTGAAAACGGTACCCAGTTACCATCAAGTCAGATTGTTAGATGAGTGAAGTTTACCTGTGCACAATTAAAGTGTCATGTGATATCATTGTAAATATATAAATCATTATAGATAACATACCTAAACAAAGAGCAGCATGAAGACCAAGAAGCGATCAAGTCCAGGACAAACGTGTATAGTCAAGAGAGTGAGGATTGCAAGTCTGGACCTTTTGACAGGACAGGACTTGAGGTTAATGTAAGCAGTGTGTGAACTCAAACCGAACAAGTTAAGGCCAGAACAAATGCAAAAGGTTCCTCCAGATAGTCCATGTAATGGTAACAGTGGCTGAAATCTGCTCTTGTAAATGAAATGGGAAGAAAGTTAACTCCACAGGGAAATAGCAGAAGCGAGTGAAAGCAGAAGCAACTATAGCGGAGAGGATAGATTAAGGGAATAGTTCAGCGCCAAAAAAAAAAAAAAACCCTGATTTTAGAAGTCAAGCTCACCCAAAATCTTTTTAATCAATACAAGGTCAAATCTCCATGTGCTTACAATCTCATTTTTTAAGTAAACAATAGTCAGTGATGGTCTGTATTTACAAATGTAGGTTTGGAAAACTTCAACCTTCCTCATACAATTCCAGCTCCCAACTTTAGGAGGCGGAGCCTATGGGGTGTAGTGATGGCAAATTCTACTTCCAGCTGTCAAAGATGGCTGCACCTACAACATTATAGCTTTCAGCTACATTTAGTTTTTGTTCGTGTTTATACATTACAGTGAGTCATAGAGTTTCCTAAACCACATCAGCAAGTGTGTATGACACTGGTGAAGAACTGTACGCGTTTTCACATGGGTATTTACCAAAAATATTTTGTGAGATTCCATTATCTGCCTCCATTAGTTGCTAGCTACATTTGCCTTGCGGCTCCAAAACAAGAAAGCAAACATTGGACACTAAAAATGTCTTACTGCTCAAACCCATAAAATCACACAGACAACCACTGAAGGTTAGGCACAATCCATTTAATTATCAAATTTATGCAAATCTCCCTTTACAAAACCTAAAGAGGGTAATTCTGCTTTTTCTTCACTGGTCCAGCTTACATAATGTAGAGAAAACATGTGCTATATAAATATTTTTTTAAGAATCCATACCTATGGACAATTGTTAGTTATAACTATTTATATACATGAACAATTACAATTTATTCATGTAACAATTTCATACTAGGTACATGTTGTACAAAGGGACCCTTGAATGAAAAATTTCCCTCCCTTCTTCCACTTCTTCTGTTCTTCTGTTCCACTTCTTCTGTAATTTAAGGGAGATTTTCTCGTAACCAATCACAGGACTCGCCTCAGGTTAACCAGCGTGCCTGCAGTCCTCTAGCTGCCATGGCCCTGGAGAGCCTCTGCCATGAAGAGCTTACCCAGGTTCTGAGAAGTAAACTCCTTCACCGTCTGGCAATACGTGTTGATTTGCCCTAAAGAGAAGGAGGGGAAAAAAATATACGCATAATTAGTGCGACAATCTCAGGACTTGCTGATTCACCTGAGATCCTGAAAAAGAGATAAAGAGCGAGATAGAAAGGCGGAAAATGCGACATAAATAGCAGGAGTGGTGTAGAGGTAGAGAGTAATGACAGCACTGGCTGGCGCTCTTAATGTCCTCCATTATGTTGTAAGGCTAGACTGCAGGACTTAGTGATTGGCTTTCTGCTAGGCAGCGCTGGAGCGGAACACACATCTTTCCAGGCAGGGCTTGAGAGTTTTTCTAAAAGCCCTTAAGAGGCTGAAAAATGAAGTGTGGCCTCCCTAGCTCCCACAAACACTCCATCACCTGCAACAACAGCTCACCTCTGAAAAACACACCCACACACAAACTTACAAGGGTCAGCTTCTGGATGACGGATGTTTTGCTCTTCCTGACCCTGTCCTGAATGTTAATGCAGACGTGGCAAAGGGTTGATGCCATGATGGGGGTGCCACGTGTGTCCCACTCATATTACATTTACCAACATATATACGTAGAGTCATTTTACATACAAGACATTTTAAAACATGGGCGATGTGTCCTTCATAACAATGTAAACGTTCCCGATATATAACTTTAAACATGAATGATAATCTACAGCACTTGGACACCAGCATTTGTGCCTGTCCCAGCCACTACAACTACACTTTACCTTCAGATATACTCATTCAATGCTAAAATCTTATTTTTGAATGAACGCGTGAGTTCATTCAACACCTCATGCTTGAAACATCCTTTTCTACAAGTCATCCATTATAGGTCATGGAAAGTTTAGACCTGAACGAATTCATCCCATATCAAATACTGGGAATATTCCACAAGTCACATGTTCAACATGTAGCTGCCTCATCAGAATTTCCTGACGATCACGGGAAGAAGAAAACTAAGTTATCTTCATTTTCTTCTTTATTTTAAGCGATATTATGATAGTGACACGTGATTTTGAAAGTTTACCAAATTACCAAATACCTGTTAACAATATTATAATGGAAAAATAAAATACATTGTTAAGAAAAAAATTATTTTAAGTAACGTTTAGTGGTGGCGCAGTGGGTAGCACCGCTGCCTCACAGATCCAGAATTTCACATGTTCATCCTGTGGGTTTCCTCTGGGTTCTCTGGTTGCCTCCCACCTCCCAAAAACATGCTGGTAAATGGTTTGGCTACTTAAAACTACCCCTAGGTGCAAATGTGTGCGTGCAGGTTGCCTTATGATGGCCTGGCGTCTAATCCAGGGTGTATTTCCGCGGTTACTGAAGATGAATGAATGAATGAATGTCCTTAATGTCTTCATGCCATATACATTTTGCATATTTGCTAATTCTATGCTCAACCCTGTTACACATGAAGTCAAAATGCAGACATTGTCCAAAAAAAAATCTCTCTAAAAAAATGATATTGCTGCATGAGATGAGATTTTTATAGCTTGATGCATGATTTCTGAGATTCAGTGTTGAAATGATAAAGAAAGAAAAGGTTTCTACAAGGGCTAAATGACACCCACAGACTCTTTCATCATCCTGTCTACTAACAATGGAAAGCAGTTTCTTTCAGGTCACTCTGCCTTTCATATTCTAACAACTGAAAAAAAATAAGAGATATTGTGAATATGACTTAATATCACTGGCACGATTTATGAAGTACAATGAGTTTATTCGCTTTAAGGCTACAATGTCTGATCCGAATGCTCGATAAATATGGATGAAACGCTAAACATCAATAGCTCAGAACACCTAGATGCAGCTGGAGCCCAGGTAGCTCGAGGTAAATATTTCACACAACCTGTACACAGCGACAACTCCAAATCTAATTACTCACAACTCAATAAGCGACCTCGCACATAAAGCCCCGCAGGCAAATATATTCCACTGCAAGCGGAGCTGGAGTAAATCAGGAATGTTAATAATTCAAAGGACAAACGTGCATCTGCCCGGGGTGTCTCTGCTCAGAGACAGTGATGAAAATATAAACGTAAAGAAGGAAGAAAAGAAAAGAAAAAAAAAACTACTAAGAGAGCAGGATTAGATGCTAAAGATTCTGTGAATGCTAATGCTCTTTTATGCTCCTTAGTGCTCATTAGCATGAGAAAGAGTGATGGCTGAATTTGGCGTAGCGAGTGTGTGACATGCGAGAGTGTGTGTAATTAATCCTCACTGCCACAGACATGATGACAAGCAGACAGGGGTTGTGAAGGCTGGTACACGAATGTAATCAACTCTTCAGACCCACCGTAACCTCAGCTGCTATTATCTACACAAGTCTCTCACACCTACTCATTAGGAATACGAAATTCTTACACTGCAAGAGCAAATCTACTAATCCTCATATGCTCAACCACTAACGAAATAAAGGCACTTCGAGGGAGCAGTTCACATCTCTGAGAGGTTTATCTCGCACGGTCACACTGTGGCAATTCTGATTAGGTTCTCGAACAGCTAATCTGGGCCACGGCGCTTAAACAAACAGTGAGAAAACAACTCTTTCGTCTTGTCCGTCTCTATCTGAAGCGAGGGCTCTTTAACAGGCACTATAAATTGCACGCCGTGCCTCCTGACTAACTCCTCAAGCAGCAGAGGGGATCAGTCCAAATCTTTACAAACCCAGATTACTCAGGCTAAATAAGGAAATGAATCATTAACAGGCTGAGTTCTCAGTCTGTTCCACATGTCTCTCTCGCTCTGCTGAGCAGGCACTTCCAACACATTTCAACTGAACCCAAGAAAGCCTCAGTGCTTTATCCCTGTGTATTTCTGAGCGTGCATACATGCTTACATGCTGATATGAGGAAAAGTAGGGAACAGAAATTAGGGGAGCATGTTAGATTTTTTGTTAATAATTATCACAGTATTGTCCTTTGCGTTACTGATATCCTGATATCCGTTGCAGACGCTGCTGTGACCGAGTTCTGGCAAGAAACAGACAAAAAAAACTGTTTTGCTGCCTATAACATACATTGATACCTCAATCTTAAAACACCATAAATATATTTCACTTTTTAATCCTGTTGGGTAAGGAGCCTATTTAACAAACGCGAAGGTAAGTGCAGTCATTCTGCCTAAAGATGTCTAAAACCTTGATAGCGAAGTGTGATTCCGTTAAAAAGTGAATGTCAGGCTTCGTTGGATTAGTCACTGGATAGTTACGTGCCGTAGCAAAACGGATATACGTAATCAGTTCGGTTTGTAATCAGCTGCTGGCTGACAAAATGTCCGTGATGCTTCAACATCACAGTGGGAATGGATTTTTTTTCCTCTCCATTTTCTACATCTTGTCAATTCCTCCTATCACAAGACAGCAACCAATAAGGGAACGGCAAATTCAATCCAATTCAATTTGATTTGTATAGCACTTTTAACAAAAGACTGTCACAAAGCACAAAGAAACCACACACATTGTTTGTTAACCGTCATCAGTTTGTTATTTTTCCCCCACACAAACTTAGAGGTTCTAGATTTGTTTGCATGGGATAAATTTGCTAAATCATGCTGATCCAACAAAGCAATGCAAGTCAAATTAATGCAGATTGCCCTTTAACCGTAGCACATCACGGGCTCACCAGTTTGTTTTAACATCCTAATGCATATCACAATTACAATGTGAAGAAATCGACTTGTGCTTTTTTTTCATGAATATCAGACTGAAAGCGCACATCACGCCAGCCTCTGAAACTGTACGACTAAAACAACAGCTTGCCTTTTTAACTCGGTTAGGATTTTAATTTTATTTTTTTGTGCTAGATGAGTTTTTTGCTATGAATGAAGATCTTGCAAGGAAAAAGGTTTCAGTGTCTGGTTGGTGTGCAAACTGACCGGCTATGAGCAGGGAATCCATGCGTGGAGGAGCCTGTGGAGGCTTGAACAGCTTGTTGAGGTCTTCTTCAGGAAGAGGAGGCTCGCCTCGACTCTGCCTCTGAGCGTTCTCCTGCTGACGCCTCTGGATGTACTGGAGGAGAGAGAGGGAGAGAGAGAGAGAGAGAGAGAGAGAAAGGAATACAAACTTTTAATATGACCTTGATATTTGGAGCTCCTGCCATTAACCTGCAGATGGCCTGAGCTGATTCAATTATCTCCCAATGAAACCAAACCTTAAGGGTGAACCTTTCAAGCCACAAGTGGTGCATGACAGAAGGGACAGAGAACACTCTGTCAGAAGGGAGGAGAGGATGACACGTGGAATCAAAGACTTGGGGAGGGGGGGAAAAAAAAGAAGCACAACGTTGATATATGGTCTGCATCCACCACCTTTGAGCATTTTTGTCCTCTAATGTACATACCGTACACTGACTAGACACATTTCTGAAGTGCAGAGGTGGTCTGAGCGGTGTGTAGTGTGTAGCGGTGTAACTGCTTCAGCTCAGTTAGTCATGCATCTTACAGAAGCCAAACATGCATGCTTCAATATTTACAAAGAAGCTGTCATTAATTACTTTTATCAGCCTGAATAAAAAAAAAAAAAAACTCCTACAGCAAAAACAATCTAGTCCTATGACTGCAAAGAGGGTATTAAAATGTAATTATTTTTATGTATTGTAAGCCAATACTGGCCTAAAATGCTGAATCAGTATCAGATGGGATTTGACACATGCTTCTAATGAAAAGAACATACTTGACATCTGACATATTTTATGCTGTGAACACATAATGAACACCGATCCTGCAAGTAAACATGACACAAACTGTCCTAAAACATGCCACCATTTTGTGTGTGTGTGTGTGTGTGTGTGTGTGTGTGTGTGTGTGTGTGTGTGTCCCTAACAACAGTTCTGAAATTATTGGCACCCTTGGTAATGATGGATTTAAAAAAAGATGACTTAAAAATGGCTGTGGTTAATGAGCTTAATCTCGCACTGAAAACATGATTAATTTCACAATGATGATATGAGAAAGTAAAGTAAATTTATTCTAAGAAACGAAACCATACCTACAATTACTGGCAGCTCTAGAGATTCTTATATCAAAATAGAACAGAATCAAGGGATCATTTATATTTTACTTTTTTTTTTCCTCTTAAGCAGTCAACCACGACTTCCTGTTCCACTGGGGCCAAATGTCCTTTCATCAACATGAGGAAGATTAGAAAATATGCAAATTCAGTGAGACCTTGACCTTCATAAATCAGCCTGTACCCTGACCCAAACCTTACTGAAAACCTTTGAGATTTAGCTAATTAACCATGAAGACATTTTTCATACCTTTTTTTTTTTTTTTTAAACCATCTTTTCCAAGGGTGCTGATAATTCCTGTGCTTACTGCATCTTTGGAACATAAGCAGGCTCAGTTATTGTGAGAATGTCAGCAACAGATCAATAGGTCATATAATCATATAAAATATCAACAGATCAACCCATACACATACACTATATTACCAAAAGTATTCGGTCACCCATCCAAATGATCAGAATCAGGTGTCCTAATCACTTGGCCTGGCCACAGGTGTATAAAATCAAGCACTTAGGCATGCAGACTGTTTTTACAAACATTTGTGAAAGAATGGGCCGCTCTCAGGAGCTCAGTGAATTCCAGCGTGGAACTGTCATAGGATGCC